>CM035228.1:49677103-50115197 GCA_020226215.1 Sindora glabra | reverse complement strand
ATTCTATATTATATTTATTATAATTTAAATTTTAAAAGTAGTATTATATTATAATATTGAAATAAACAAAATAAATATACATGACAAAAAATGAATGGTACAACAATAAAATGTATAATGTCTATACAGAAGTGTAATGTGGAATAAAGATATCAAGTACTCAAAATCAAGGGAGATTATGTATATTTGCATGGGTATCCTACTATTGGGCATTGTCCTACTTAAGTTGAGGTCCAAGTGTAAGTGGTTGCAAAGCAAATCTACGAGCCAAAGTTAGAAGAGGGACAAGCCACAAGTTAGAAGGAGTAAAAGGAAGTGAAGAAGGGTTAATCCCAAATTATGGTAACACATGTTGCATCGGCTACCAGAACTGCTAATCATGTTGAGAAAGAAGCTGTTATTGATACTCCATGCATTGTTGACTCTAAATAATGTACTATTGCATATTCTCAAATAATGATACATTGTATTGTAGTTATAAAGGATCGAATGTAGTCAATAAGCACTTGTTAGGGGTACCAGTATAGGATGTCCCTTGAAACACATGACCAACTTTCTTTCTATACCTTTGATGAGTGCCTAACACCTCATTAATAATGACAAACTCATCAATTTGCATAGGGAGATATCGATGAGCCAAATGAAGAAGCAAATTGCATCTATAACAAAGTAACCCACTCTTGCATCTGGATCCCATGTTTTTTTCAAAGATAAAATGATAGAATGAATACATAAGTTATCAAAATAAGGAAATAAGAAAAAAAAGTACACACATAATCATCTTAGGCCTCTTGAGACACCTATTTCCTCAATGGTCTAGTATGATACTAGGTGAAGTTGTCCATCATTGACTGCAACTCACCTATTTGCTTATTTCTTTGGCCTAATCTTGAAAGGAAAAGTGGGCTAACATTAGTTGAAATTAAATGTTGTAATAGATGTTTACTTAGCATATCTTGTCATATTAATGCACTGGTATGAACTTTGATCCATGGAGATTATTATAGTTCTTCTTCACGCTATTATGTGCATTTCTTCCGAATCACTCTTGCAAATTCAAAGCAAAACATAATAAGCCTTAGAAAAGTTACTAATAAAATTGAGGTCAAAAAATTATAACTTATATTATCTAATTCATTCGATCAAATTACGTCTTCTCCATTCTTAAAAATCAAGCTCTAACTATGTTTTCTTCATTTTCCACAAGCAACCTTATTGTGACAACAAAGTCATCAATAATTAAAAAAACTTGGTTATTATTATATGATTTCTAAAATTCTAGCTTTGACTAGGTTTTCTCCATTTTCCCAACCAACCTTATTGTAACAACAATATCTTCAATATAAGGTTGGTGGAGACTAGCACCATATAAATTTTTCTAAGAACGATGACACAATTATCATTATAGATTTCAAGTTTAATTAGTTCATCTTCCAAAAAAAATTGTTTCATCCCATGTTTCATCTCTCTGTAACGATGACATTATCATTAGTATACAATTGCCCTACTCATTTTTTGTGCTAAGTCCCGTCTCATGTAGCTTTTACACATGTACCGGCAGGTAAGAAAATATTGTTAATATATATATCATCGTGATAGGCTTAATTTATTGTAGTGACATTCCGAGTAAATATGATTCATCCCATACAACCTGAAAACATAGGTTAGTTTAGCATCAAAATTTTTTAAAAATTAATTTATTTTATTTAAGTAATTTCAATTCACTTACAAATAAATTCTATTATTTAAAAATTTTATTAAAACTAATGATTTTAATTCATTTGTAAATAAATTCTTTTGATAAGAATGTATAAAAAATGCATGTAATTTAATTAAAAGGTAAATTTTGATGGCATTATGATAAATACAATATTATGAAAAGGATAAAGTTTATATAATTATATATATATATATATATATATATATATATATATTTTAAGCCAAATGAAATGGATTCTATTAAATTCCTTACTAAATTTAATAGATTTTATAATAGTTTAAATATAATTAAAGTAAGAATGATAAATAAAATAAAATAAAATTCTTTTTATTTAAAGTCAAACATCATAATAAAAAATTATTTTTAAATGAAATAAATTCTTATTTTTAATTATGTCAAATAAGAAAATAGTCTGACAGTGGACAAATTTAGAGATACGCGGATGATTTTAAATGGATTGCAAAAATAGAGATGCCAAGTGAGAATATCCATCCAGTGGAAAATCATTGACAACGAACAGAATCAATTACAGCGATTTGCTACTCGAGTCATGTGAACAAATTACTAAATAAAGCAATTTGCAGTTTAAGGGTTCAATTTGTCCCGGGAAACATTTTTATTAAGAATATAATTAAAAATATTAAAATAATAAGAAATGTGTTATTTGTTTAATATATTAAATATGAAAATTACAGAAATTTTTTTATCATTTATTAAAAAAATCATAATGATACTACAAGATATTATAATTTTTTAATTAATATATACAAATAATATATCACTTTTTATTTTGTATTAATAAATAAAAATTTTCAAACATAAAATGCTTCCAATAAAACTGACAGAGAGCTAAGTATTGGATTGTTACCCTATTTCAAAGCTTATATTCGATTGTTACTCTCTTTTTTTCGGCCATAACAGACAATAACAGAAATTAGAACACCATGACAACAAAATAGAAAACACAGACATAGGACTAGGATACAAACCACCCAAACTAGAACTGAAACATGAAGACATAGAACAAGGACACAAACCACCCAAGCCAAAATAGAAACATAGCAGCGACACAACAACAAGAAACTATGGGGTAAGCAAACTCTTATCTTGCTAAAGAATAGAGATGAGAGGGGGTGGTGGGTTAGAAACCCGTCAATATGACAAACACCCCTATTAACACTTATAGTAAACCAATTAGCTGCTTTGTTACTAGAATGTGGGATAAAGGCCATTGAACAACTAGGAATGTCTCACAAGTAGAGTTTGATATCCTGTACAATATGTCTTAACTAGAGGTGACAAATAGATAGATTAGGATGAATATAAATTAAGTCAAAAGTAGATGAATCATTGTTAATCCATTTATCTATTTATAACTCAATATAAAATTTTAAATGAATCATAGATGACTCATGATCCTTGGATATATTGTTAACCTAATTCATCCATTTATCCATCAAATTATTATTTTATATTTTATCATTTTTATTAACATTATTTTTCACCACTATTTTATATTTATTGGTATTATTTCAAAATAAACTTATGCTATCAAAGTTTTTATTTTTTATTTTTATTTACTTTTTAAAAACTATTTTTATCTCATTTTCTTAACATTAATTTTTAATTTTTTTAATATTAAATGTAGTTGATTAAATATTTTAATTTTAATATACATTAAATAAAGCTTATTTAATTTAAAATAGACATTACAATAAAATTAAAAAATTCAAAATTATGAATTATATGTATTCTTTTATAATAATAAATTATACTTTTAAAATCACATATATATTAATAATCAGATTTCAATTTGTAAAATATCAACTAAAAAATAAAAATTAACTTGTTGGTATATTATATTTATAAAGTATAGCTAAGATCTAACATATAGTTATACAATATATTACATATAACACATAATATTATAACATTTTTTATTTGAAAATTAAAAAAGGTAATTTGGTGATTATTTTTAGTTATAAAAATAAAAATAATAAATTATTATAAATTTTAGTACAAAAGACTAAACTTGATTTTACTTTTTTACAAAAAAATTGATATTGTCACGTATATAATAATATTATAATATTTTATTTCAAATAATTAATTTTAAATATATTTAAATTATATTAAAATTTTAAAGTTATTTTATTATAATATTTTCTTAATTTTATAATATTAGTTTATATAGTATATAAATCTATCTTTTATGAATATAAATAGATAAATGGTTATCTATAAGTTGACCCAATATGAGCATCATTTTAATGGGTCAATAATGATCTGACCCATATTTATTTAAAATTAAAATGGATGGATATAGATAGATCAAAATAAAAATAGATATAGATGGATAAATGGATATGTATCAAGATTGTCAAGTCTAGTCTTAACTACCAATAGGAAGGAGGAAATGAGCTTTGAATGGCTTCCACTATATGCTTTGCATCTAATTCCACTACAAAAGGGTTTTGAGTAATTAAGGCACTCATTTTGCTACCTTCCTTAATTGCCAATGCTTCTACCATTGCTAGAGAGGAAGCTTGCACTTTGTGAACATTGCCAAACACCATATCACCTTAAGAATTTCTAACCAACACAGCAACTGATGCCATTTTGTTGAGAGAGGTGAATGAGGCATCAATATTAACCTTCAATTAGCTTGGTTTCAAAGGCTTCTATCTATAAGTAGAGGAGAGAATGGATTAAGAATTATGGTTAATGGTAGATTTTATCATGTTAACTATTTTGTTGAAGTTAAGAATTCCTCTTAACAAAGTGGCTTTGGAGTCTTCTTGAAAAAATGTTTATTCCTTGTCTTCCAAATTGCTATCCTATATTAACCACTAGAGATAGACATGAATCCTTTTGAGCATAGCTCCATTAGGGGTAGCAACAGACTTCCCAAATCCATTCATCTAGAGAGGAAGAAGTTAAGTTATCAATTCTAAGGCTTAATGGTGAACCAAACCAAACTTAAGATGTCCAGTTGTAGCTAAGAAGGCAATAAAATATATCTTTAATAGAAAAATCACAAATATGACATACAAGGGTTTAAGCATATTTCCTTTTATACAAATTTTGAGCAATAAAAAGTGCATTTGATAAGGCACGCTATATAAAATGCCTTATTTTTAGAGCAACATCCATGTTCCAAATGGAAGACCATAATTTAGAAGGACAAATATGGAAAGAAGATACCCAAAAAGGAAAAACTTGTTAGGAGATGAGAATATGGCATCCAAATTTCACTTTGTAGCATCCGTTTAAGCTGTGTACCTAAACCAAGAAGTCAAGTTAAGAATTCTTGGCGATATAAATATTTAGCATTTCCGTTTTCTCCAAAAGACTTAACCATTGTTCAATAAGCTAAAGATTCCACTCTTTTGCAAATTCATAAATTAAGTTAGTAACTAAAGAGATATTGGTTATTGTAGTTTGATCAAGGTTAGTTAATTTATGCCCATATAATTCTAGAATCCAAGGATCCTTCCACACCTTGATACTATGGCCATCTCCAACCTACCAGTAATATCCTTTTAACAGTAAGTCACAGCTTTCTAAGATACTATTCCATCCTTAAGATGTTTTATTTCCTTTGGTAGTAAAAAGTAGGGTTTCATAAAGAAAGTATTTAGCTTTAAAAATTTTAACCCATAACACATGAGGATTTTGTAAAGCTCTTTAGCATTGTTTTGCTAACAAAGCCTAATTTAGATTCCTAAAACCAATATCACTATTCTTTTTGCTAACAAAGATTGTCTCCCAAGCTTTTTAGTGAATATTCCTTTCTTTATATTTTCTCCCCCAACAAATTGAGCCACTAATGATTCAATTTGCCTACAAGTTCAGCTTGAAAATTTAAAATAAAACATGAGATATGAAGAAATTGCCAAAACTACTAATTTGATAAGGACTTCCTTGCCTACTTGTGATAAGAACTTCATTTTCCACCCTTGCAACTTTTGATGATCTTATCTCGGATATAAACAAATGCCTTCTTTTGAATCTTCCCTAAATTGTAGATTCAAAGATAATACCTAGATTCTCCATAACTTGGACATTGAGAATATTAATTATAGTGCTGACCATATCATATAGCATATTTAGGCTAAAGTAAAGATTAGATTTATAAAGGTTTAACTATTATCTAGAGGTAGGGTTATACTCATTTAATATCCTTAAAAGTGTGTTGTGTTCTCCTTGGAGGCTTCAAGGAAAATGACAAAGTTATCAACAAAGAGTAATAGGAAATACTAAAAGCCTTTGGAGCCACTTTCAATCCAGTGAAGCCTCTATCTATCTCAACTTTTTGTAGCATTCTAGATAGTACCTCAGAGGCAAGAATAAATAGAAAAGGGGAAAAAGGGTTCTTCTGTCTAAGTCTAGGAGAAGGAGAGAAAGAAGAGATAACTGTCCCCTCTGGCAATATGTTGAAGGTCACAAATTTCATACACTACATGATTTAGTTTTCCTAAACTAAATCAAAGCCCATCTTCACCATCATAGCTTCAAGGAAGTTCCATTCAAGCTTATCATAGGCTTTATTCATATCTAACTTGATAGCCACATGCCCTTTCTTGTTGATTGTTACTCTATTTCAAAGTGTGGACTTTTAGGTTGTTAAAGCCAGCTAGGGACATCAAATTTACAAGTAAAGTAATTTGTAATTCTTTAATTAGATAAAAACACCAATACACTAATTTCTTAATGTCATTTGTACCCTTGGATTAGGCACTTTTGTCAAAAGTGAAAATCCTTATATAATGGAGGTAGAAACCTATATAACTATAATTATATTACAAATCCTCAATATCGTGAAGATAGTTACAATTTCAATATTTTAAAAATTGAAAAATATAATTTTTAGTAATTATGAATCTTATAAAATTAGGGTTGAGCAATATTTATTTGTTCTTAATCATTTGCTTTTAATAAAAAAAATAAAAATTAAATGTCGTTCTAAAATTTGATAGATTAAAATTGAATAGATTTCTTTTTCAAAAAAATATATCAATTAATAATGGATACAATTTAAAAGACCCTTATCATTATTTATCCTTACTTAACTAATAGTATTAATTTTTCTTAAAAATTATAATTTTTGTCTAAGCAAGCTAAATATTATTGATCTAAACTTCATTCTATGTAGGCTATTCTCTTTTATTTTTTGACCACTTATTGTACTGAGATATTATATGAGATATTTTCTTTTATTTTCTATTATGTAACTTGTATAAAAAAATTGTCATTTATTCAATTATCAAAATCTCAAGACAAAATGAGCAAAAAATTATTACTTTTAATACAAAATTTTGGCATTATCTATATTTTTAATTTTAATTGTTAGTGCAAGAAAAAATATAAAATATTGATAAAAGTAATTACATATGCTCCAATAACCTTTTTTAACTATAAATAATCAAGATTTATGGTTAAAAGTGGACTACATATGGTGAAATGGTTAAAAATGAATTGAATCTTTTTAGAATTGGTTAAAAGAGGATGGTCTTAGTATAATAATAAAATCAATAATGGCCTTTCTCTTGATAACTTAAATTTTTAAAAACAATTGACACTTGATATATTATCAAAGCTTCTTAAACTAAAAAGGTATAGGGTTCAATTCCTACCACATTATAAGAAATGAATCCTAATATTATGATATTTGTTGTCACAAAAAGTCAAAAGATTGTCATTGTATACCTATATTAACGACTTTGTTGTTGAGAACATGTCACTACTATGTATTCATGCCTAGAGGTCATATAATCCTATACCAATAACAAGTATTGTCATAAAATCTCACCTCCACTATTAATATACCATGTTAGTAGAATATATAGCAACGGCCAGATGTCGTCGCTATATACACTGTTGATATGGCAATGCTTTTACCAACAACAACTATTATCATTGAATAAGGAAATATTTTCAAAATTTTAAAAATAAAAAATTATATCAATAACATATTATTGCTATAAATATTTATAATTTTTTTAATTTGAAGCTTTTTTAAAATTTATTTTTATTATAAAAATTCATAAAATATTATTAATCAATTGAATATCATAATGAATGTAATTTAAAATTTAGCTATTTGCATGATATCATAATACTAAAACATAAAAATGAAATTTATATATACAACAAAATCTTGAATGATATATAATAAAAATAATATTTGTATAAAAGAGTATAAAATAATGTCGAAATTAGGAAATACAATGCATAAAAATTACGTAAGTTAACATAAGCACTACAAAAAAGTGGTGTTTAATAGTAGTTTAATTGTGGCAGTTAAAACAATCATTGCTAATGTTTGAGGAATCACAACAACTTAGAAAGCGTTGTTAAAATTTGAAGAAACTAACAATGGCTTTTTATTTAACCATTGTAAATGAGATGGATTTAAAAGTAATATTATAATCGCGCCAAATATCGTGCTTCTAAAACTAAAAAAGGCTTTTTGGGCTCCTAAAACTAAAAAAGGCTTTGAATCAAATGCAACCATATTTATTGAAATAGAAACAAGCGCTTCACGTAAAAAGCAATTTCAACTGAAATTGAAATAAATTCTCTCAAGTAATTGATTAACCATTGAACGAAATCTCTAATTGAATCTAAAGCTTACTTTGAAGCTCTGAAAACATAAGCAATTTAAAGCTCCTGATCTATGCCTCATAAATTCCTTTTTTCTGATTTGAAGCTTTAAAGCTTGTATCAACGGAGCCATAAATGCTCTTTTCGATCAATTGAAATGATTTATCAAGCTAGTTCTTTTAAGATTTGGATTGCTTTTTTATTTTTCATGGTGAATTTAGTGATAGATGCTTTTTGCTTTTCTAGTTTTTCTTTTGTCCATGTACATAAAGTTTAGCTTTCTACCTTAGTCAATTGTTCGATAATTTGGCTTCCTCTATTTTCCATAGACTTTGCGATTGAAAATCACCTCACATTTAACTTTTTAGTGTAAAATAGCCACAATCTTGAGTTGGTTTATAATGGCAATTGTTGACATAGTCCACAAAGTTGAAACTTACTAGAGAAAATTAGGAATTAGGAGGTAATCCTCCTAATGAATTGATAATTTAGGCACCTAAATGGAAGCAATCACTCTCTTACACTCACATACACATACATAGATCAACTGTTTATTTAAATGTCTGAGCTAAGTTATCTACAATACTGTTAAAATATTTTTACCATATATTCATAACTTTACCTCACTATAAGACTAAAAATAAAAAGAGAAACCAAATATTTATGGTTCCATAATTATCCTAGCACTCTAATAAGGCCTTTCACATTGTCATGACCCTCCACTTAATCATATTTCATAATGTTAGAATGTGAAAGTTTATATAAAAGAGGAAGTTTTTTTAAAATCTTTTTATGGAAAGGAATAAACAATATGATTTATTTAATATTTGTTAGCCATTTGGAAGGGTAGAAATAATATGATTTTTCACCAGGAAGACCCAACCTAGTATTTACAATCGAAAGAATATGATTAGCTTATAAATATTCCCTAATTTTAGCTAAAGCCTTGGCTTTAAGGAAGCAATATAATACTACATGAAAATTTAAACATTGATAGAATTATATGTTAGTTTGATAATAAAAATTTTAGGAGAAATAAGCAATGGGAGATTGCACCTACGGCTGAAAATACTATTAATTTTTCTTGTAGTTTTCAATTAGTTAGATTGACTTCATATAAAGATGCCCTCACACTGTTCAATATTAGTTGAGTTGTTCATTGTACTTTAAGTAAAATATTAACATTGCCTTTATTAAGTGAAGAAGCCCCCAAATTAAGTGAATATGATTTTATATAACTAATGCCATTAAATCACATTGCCTTTTTTTATAACAACCAAACAAGTTATGTGAATGCAAGTTAATTCAAATAATATATGAGTATTAATATACATTCTTGTCATGGTTATGGGAAATCTTTTCTCTTAGACCCACTTTATTAAAAAGAACTTAACACTCTTTGCTTCAAGGTTTAGTGAAAATCCCTCATCATGGACTAATATTGTCATAGACTTATAACAATTAATATCATATTTTTTGGTGAAGTTTTGGTGAAAGAGTGAGTGGATATTTATGAAAAGATGAGAGAAATAAAGAATTACAAAGAAAGGGGAGGAACTGAAGTGTGATTGGGAAACAATACAAATTAGGATTATTTAACTAAGGTTTATAAATGATAGGCACTTATATTTATTAGTAAATTAGGATGTTGCTTTATTTTCCTAAATGTCATTAGAAAACAACCAAATAGTTAGATATTGATTTTACTTAAGTGATAGATTAGCCTAAGCAAGGATTTTCTCCTTTGTTTCTATGTATGGTGATTTATCTATTCTTAACATAAATATATAGATATATATAATGAATGAGCCTTGCTTTATTTTATACGAATTATGCCAAACCAATATTGCAATTTTTAAAATATTTCTTAACTAATCAAGAAACATAATTATTAGCATGTGACAAAAGAAAGCTAACCTTAGATTTACTAGCAACATCAGTAGTAACTAGTAAGATTTAATTTAAATTTTACTAATTTTGCTAATGATAAAATTTATTGATTTTATTTTATTTGTTATACTAATAATGGTCCTTTATTAATCTAGAGAATGTTTATGATAGTGATTTAATTTTTCATGTGTGGCAGAAATGGAGAAGCCTTACCTAAAATACCAAAGGCATACATTAGAGTGAAGTAAATGGTGAAATTTATAACTGATCATAACAATATCATACTTTTTTGTATGTTACTAATGATGGTGTTCATTGAAATAAGTGAAAAAGCTATCTTACTTTTATTTTGCTTTTAGTTTTTAGTTTCTTCTTTTTTTTTACACATTTCATTCTTAATTTGTGTACTGAAAGAGTTAAGATAATGAGTTCTCTCTATAATATAATTGATTAAGCATGCATGCATTTGATTTAGTGAAATGATAGCCTCTCAATGTATACATAGGTTAACTTATGTAAATGATGT
This sequence comes from Sindora glabra, assembly GCA_020226215.1. NCBI lineage: Eukaryota > Viridiplantae > Streptophyta > Magnoliopsida > Fabales > Fabaceae > Sindora > Sindora glabra. The sequence continues at coordinate 50,104,455 of CM035228.1, read as the reverse complement.
GTTTTTAATCCCATGCATTACTAGATTTAATTTAAGTAGCCATAGGAAAAGCCTATCAACTAATTCTCTCCAGCACCTACTTCACATGACAAACTACATGTCAATTGTTAACTGCCATGTGGGATTTCTTTTTTAGTAACATTACCATTCGAATTTGAAGTAATTTTCTTTCTTTGTTGATGTAGAGTGCCAATACCTTCCTCTTGTAACATGTCATGTGTGTGCCTTATTTGATTAGTTCTACTGCCTTGTATATTTATATAACATGGTCAGTTCTACCATCCTATTTTTTTTAATTAATTTGGTTAGTCTTACTGTCAACATGTAAATTTTAATAGCCTCCTATTTAAATGAGCAAGATATTACATTTTCATAAGTAGTATTATTCTTTTATGACTCGCTACCTTAAAAATATTATGACTAGTACTATTCTTTCTCAAGTAGGTTGAAGCCATCCTTGCTAAAGTAGAAGCAATAGCTAAAGGACTTGCCCTTTTATCTCAAGCATTAAAAGAAAATAGTGGTCATGAGGTGAAGTTCTTGAGTTTGCTCATATATTTTTGCCTTGTACAAGTAGGATGCAATATTATATTCATATTCTTTTCTTAGTAGTGATGCTTAGTTTATATGAATATGGTTTTAAATAAGCTCTGCATTCTACCCAGATAGATTGTGTAATTTTAAAATAATTGTTTAATAACCATACGATCCCCACACTTATAGCCATGATTTTTATTATAGGTGGCCATATTCTTTATTCTAATTGTTTTCTTATAGATTACGCCTATTGATAAGTTTTGATCTAGTGGACCCATAAACAAAATTTGACCTTACATGTAGGGCCCACCATACTTGCAGCAAGTGAACAATTTAAGAGCTTTATGATGGTTTCATAGTAATAGTTTCATCATTGGTTTAGATTGTTAGCTTTGATTATTTCTCTTATGGCATCCTATTTTGAATCACTATCATTTATCACCAAATATTTCTTAGAAGTCATTATGCAAGACAAGATTTGAGTCAAAAGTTTATGAGTAATGAAGCATGGAAGAAGGTTTTTTTATCCTCCATATATCTCTCTTAATTTTGGGTTAATTAGTGATGATCCACTTTAGCTATGGGAGGATGCTAATATAAAGGTTTATCATAAAGTTCTTGTACTTTAGTTATTGAGGGGTAGATAATATAATTGAATGCTAGAGTTTTAAGATAAAGATTGATTTGAATTTGTATTTAAATGATGGCAAAATTCTAAAGGTGGCCATATTTCTTCCTAGCTTCAAAGGATTTTCCAAAGTCGAATCAATGCAACAGCATCAATAGCAGATTAGATGTTTTAGATAGGAAAGGATGCAAGATACCTAGTTTTAGACAAGTAATACTTCTTCAAACTCACATTGTGGTATTATATTAAAATAAAACCAATAATATGGGATTATAGAAAGTAATTCTAAATAAAATTCCAGCATTTGTTTATATAGATAATTATAGCATTGGATAAAACTAGTGGCTACTTTTTTAAAAAAAAAAAATACTTAAATATAGTGGCAATTGGAAGCCATTACTATTACTTTTTTAAAAAAATTCTAAAGATTTTTATGGCAGTTGTAAACCACCATTATCGAAAAAGTAGACATTAAAAAAATACTAAACGAAGGTTAACAACCCTCAGTATTTTTTTAAAATTTTCTTGATAATTAGCAGTGGTTTAAAATTGCTAGTAAATTATCTTTGAAATTCAAATTAAAGGACTAGTGGTAGTTAATAACCGCCACAATGTCCAAGCAGCAAATTCCAACTTGCTTAATACCACCATTATTTGCTTTCTAGTGGTTAATTCTTAGAGGCCGTAAAATTGTCACTAATAACACTGCCAATAATTTAAACTACCTCTATCTGGACACTATAACCACTACTAAATAGAGCTTTCTCTTGTAGTGAAATAATAAAAATTAAAAAATAAGAAAATAATAAGCACATAGTCAGCTCGAGACATTGTTGGCTTAAACCTTCTTCGACGCTCACTCCCTCAACAGTTTGATATGACAATTGACAAAGTTCTCTAGAATTAGGTACAACTAACTTATTGTCTTATTTCTTTAGGCTAGTTATAAGTAACTTGTATCATGCAAAGTATAATGAATGTTTATTTAGCATACTGTATTATATTAATGCATTGTTATGGACTTCTATCCATGTCAATAGTATAGCTTTTTCATGCCCTATTACACACATAAAGAGAAGAAACTTAGGAAACAAAAAGTGACTTAGACAAAAAGAAACAAAGTGACTTAGACAAATCTTTCTCCTAAATCTCTCATGCAAATTCAAAGCAACATATAACATTTTTACTTGACTAAAATCTTTTCATATATGTTGTAGATTATTTTTTTCTTCAAATGCAAAAGTTGTATGCATAGGAACAAATCATATGAGTTGTATAGTATAAATAATTTTACCTAACTTACAATGGTCGTGAATGCAAGTGAAGCCCTGTGGTGGGTCAGCTCACCTATTATTGCTAGATAATAAAAAGAAACAATACTTTTTATTGCACATAAATAATATTTATTACAATACATGGAATATTGTTTGAAACTTAAGATAATGTTTACATATTAAAAAATAAAAGTCTTAAACCTAAATAATGCAATCACTTCACCATAATGAACCTATTTTTTTATAAAATAGACCAAATCCATGGTCCATTATAAGTGTGACCATGGTTTTCACATCCTAAAATAACACATTTTTATGTTTAATACACAACATTTTCTTCACCCATTTTGATAGATGAAGTTTTTAGCCCTCTTGACAAATATTGTTGCATCGTCCAAGTACTAATCGGATAAATGATCATGTAAAGTTATTCAACCCTTATCAATAAATATGTTGTCACTAGTTATCAACATGGCAAGTTAATAAGTAATTCGAGAAGATTAAATATTATTTAATCTTATTGATCACTCCATTTATAACGAACTACCATCTTGATTAATTAAATTTCCTATCTCCTTACTTTACTTTTCACACTTTGATTATTGAATATTATACTTTGATAAATAGTTTTTACATTAATATTGTTATTATTCAATTCATAACAATTTACATTATAATACCCTTAAATGTAGATAAAATATATTGATCTCCCCTATGCTATCGAAAACCTACACAAAACATCCCTTATATTTTCAAATTGTAACATATTTCAAAATGAAAATTATTTTCTCATGAGAATAAAAAAATTATTACCCACTCATATGAAAATCTATTTTACATTTTCACGAAAAAAATACTTATTTTTTGGATAAATTAAAAAATAAAATTTATTTAGACCAATGTTGATATTTTTTGTTAAAAATTCTTCTTTTATATTATATTTTATTCTTGATTAATAGTACATTAGTTTTGATGTTAAAAAATTTTTTATCAATTTTTTATTTTTCGATTGTAGAAAAAATTTTAATTTGCCCAAAAAATCAAGTATATTCAATATTTTGGTATTCACTAATTCTTTTTTTACTTTATATTCTATTTTTCTTAAACATTAAGTACTTTATTTTTATGTTACAATTTTATTTAAAATGTTTTGGATCATGAGAAATTTTAAAAATATTTTTTTATAAATTTTATATTACTTTACAGCTTACAATATATTAAAATTCTTATATCATGAAGATTCTTTCATATTTTTGTATTATAACTTTTAATACTAATAATGAAATTCAAGAATCCTATACTAAGTGTAAATATCGCACAACTATCAATATATCATCCTAACATGCCTACATGGCTACCAAGTGTACAAATGATTGGCTAAAATAAAAAAAAAAACACATTCACCAAAATATCATGATCATATAACATGCGCAACCATAAGGATATAATAAAGATATCAAATGCAACATGACAATTCAATAAAAAAATTATATAAGTATTTTCTACAAACATACCACAATCCATCAAATAAAATTGCAAAAAAAAAACTTTTACCCACTTCAATGAAGAATAAGTGGACAAATATAGCACCAAGTAGCAATATATAAAATCAATATTACAAAATAAAATAAATGATAAAAAATACATGAAATAACAAAAAAATTATAAACTAACTTTAATACCCCATAATACCTTTACTTGTTCCTCTTTTGCCTCTATTTAATCAGATAAATAATGAAAATCGCACTTTGTGCCTTTTATAAAATTTTTCAATTAGTAATGACATTAAATTCGATCATCATCGATTGAATTATTCAATCATCACAATAGGATTTACTAAAATATTAGCACTATACTACACCTCTAACCTTCTAGTAATCCTATTGCGATGACATGTTCATCAAATTTCAAAATTTTCAAATTTAAAAAAATTATTCCACGATGACCATGTTGTAACATATGGTTTACCAAAATATTGGTGCCAAACTACACCCATTCACCTTTCGGTATCCTACTGTAACAACATATTGTCGTAAATGGGTCATTGAAATTCAAATTTCAAAATTTTCAAAAATTATTCTACAACATATCATTACAATTAGACACCAATCGTCATAATAGGGTTTATCACGTTCCAATAGTCCTATTGTAATGATATGTTATCATAAAAGAGTAATTGAAATTCAAATTCAAAATTTTCAAATTTTTTAAAACTATTTTACGATAACATTGTTATCGATATAAATGAAATTTGGTCATCTTCATATGGTTAATGGAGACTAAAGATTGTAGCATGCATATATTAACAATAAGTTGTCATTAAATAGTCAAATTTTACATTCCAAAAAAATTAATTTATTGCATCTCTATTTACTTAACATTTAGCAACGATATGTCGTCATTATATATCATATTTTTTAAAAAAATTTATATTGTCCTTTTGAAAAGATAAATTCTCTTAATATTTGTTCAATATGTACCAAAACTCTTCTTCAACTCCAAGTCTCCAACCCATATAATTTTAGGTATTTAGCAATAATCAAGTAAATATCGTTGCAATAGGTTCAATTTCTTATGGTGCCACTTGATCTACATTAAATATTAAATATTTACATAAAGTAATGGGAGCTTGTACTATATCCAAGTCCATGCTTCAAGCTTAAAAGAATATTGTGGGGTGGTGTATTAGAATAATAATAAAAAATAATTGGTACTTGATACATATGATTAGTAGTCAAATTAAAAAATTTTCTAAATCAATTTTATTTGATCCATATTCACCCTTGCATAAAATTGATATTTAGACAACAAAATTAATAATTATCTTTTTTTGTCTAGATAAGAATAAAAACTCATATTATAATTAAATTATATACAATATATCTTATGGAAAACCCTAATGCAAAAGCATTAATATCAACAATTTTTTCTTTTTGGCTTTGCATAATAGTCTAAAAATCTATTGTGATAAAAAAATATAAAAACTTAGTATGTATTTATTTATTATTTTTAAAAATATATTTTTTATTTTTTATTTTTAAAACTAGATAAATTTGTTTGGAACTCTATTTTTAGAATTTATTTTTAGAAATTATTCTATTAATATGCAACTTAAAAATAAAAAAATAAAAATAACTTTTACTTTTTAAATTTTTTTATTCTTGATCTTAGTTTTGTAATTATATGAAATATTTCCTTATTTACAATATCAAACATTCTTTAATATTTATTTTTCTTTAATTTAAAAATATTTTTTTAAAAAACACAAAAATAAAATATACCTTAAACACATCTTTATTTTCTTGCACAAAGGCAAGTCCTAAAATTTCTATGCAAGTCTATAAAGTGACTTCAAGCATATTTCTAGAAGAAAAATGGCTACCTACAAGTAAAGTTGTCAAAATGGGTTAGATTTAATAGGTTAGCTTAACACTAGTGTAATTTTGTCTAATATGAGATTGGAACTGATATAGAAAATGATAACAGTGACTTAACTTGGTAAGGAATTGAGACTTATTAGCTCAATTTGGTCAAGAATCGGGATTGGTAAGTATTAATTCGTTAGGTTATTTAGTTAGTTCATTAGCCTTGTAATAATAGTAAGTAATAAATAATTAATTTATTATTTTATATTTAATTCTTATATAGATATTAAAATTATACTTATATATATTAAAATTATATATATGAGCCATATAAAATAATTTTTAATATTAAAATTAATAAATATATATATTTAATATTGTCAATATATATTATGTAAGTTAATAAAAATAAATAATTATATTAAAACTTCAATTAGTACTTTAATATTAAAATCTTGAATTATTTAAAAATTTGAATAAATAATTTTGATATTAATTTAAATATATTATATACATATATATAATATAATAAATTATTATTTATTTTTTATTATTATATATAAATAATTAAATATATTTATTTTTATATATAATATTTTAAACTTGATCAATATATATATAATCATATATATTTATTTTATTAAATAAAATAATTATATAATTTAAAATAATTATATAATATAAAATTCTTGATCAATATAAAATTTAAATTATTTTATTAAATTTATAAATTATTAAATATAAATTCATGCATTTACTAAATTTTAATGATATATATTTATTTTATTACATATATATTTATTTTCATATATAGTATATATGACTTATTGATATATATAATAAAATTTTAAGTTATTATAATAATATATAATTATTTTTAATAAATAATAATAAATTTTAATTAATTAATGATATAAAATTAATAATAAATAAATAGCTAATATGATAATAATAATAATAATAATAATAATAATATATAACGAGTTATAAAAATCCATTTGAACTCACCTGGTAAACGTCGATCTGAGATTGAGATTGGGATTGGGATTGAGATTAGTACTGTAATAATTCAATTTGGATTCGACCTGATTAGAAAGTAGCTTGGCTTGGAACTTGCCTAACGTATAATTTTTGCTCATTAGATTAGTTTGGTAAGATTGAGTCAACCTATTTTAATAGGTCTATGTACAAGTCTAGAGTCAGTCAGCACAATTTGAGACATGTTGAATAGAACTCAAATATTAACTTTTTTTTATTTATCTATACAAATTAATATTAAGCCCAAACAACCTGTAAAAACAGCCAGTCCTTTCAAATTCCATGTCCTTCTATGTTTTAGCTTTCTATCGCAATCCTAATAGCTTATTATTAAAAAGGAAGACTTGATACAGATACCGAAAACCTAACTAGGAGAAATTTTCAAATGTTCAAATCATAATCAATAAAATGAAAGAGAATTATTAATTTTTAATATTTTAAAAATTAAAAATTTTTATTTTTATTATACATAAATCTCATAAAATTGATAAATAAATAATAAAATTGATAATTATTATTCATTTATTAATTATAGGTAAAAAGTAAATGCTAATAATAGTTTTCACATATTATTATTGAATATTAATCACACATTTATATTAATTACATTAAATGATTTATTTTTATTTTTAATAAAATAATAAATAATAATATATTAAGTATTCTATTAAAATAACAATCAAATATTAAATATAATTTTATTATTATCATTTATTATATTATTACAAAATAAAAATATTTAAGAAAAAGTTCAAGCCGGTACCATTTGTTGCAATTTATTGCAACAAGATACCACATGCCCACTTTATTCATTTAAATTCACCCACAAATAATAATTTATCATAAAGTTCAAAAGATAAAATAATGCACTTATAGCGTATCTTAGGAAGAAGAAAAGCACTAAAACAAAAATCATTGTTCTTGCACATTAAAATCAGAGAATTTTTAATTTTATAAAAATTAAGAATAAAAGATTAAAAATTTATAAAAGTTAAAATTAGAGAATTTTAATTTTATGAAAATTAAATTAATATAAAATTTTAATTATAAATAAAATTAATAAAAATTCATTTTTAGGGATTAAAATAAATTTTTAGTAAGATAAAAATAAAAATAAATAAAAACTTGAAGGAAACAAGTCAGACCAAAAAAATAAGGTATTACTATTTTTGGTTCAAACAATAACATGTTATTTTATGATAGTTTCATTGTTAATCTTACTTGATTTGCTTGTATTTCTTCGTCTTTTTTATTGATGTTAATGATTTCAAATCGAAAAAATATGTTATTGTTTCCTATTCAAATAGTAACATATTACTTTATGATAATTTCATTGTGAATCTTACTTAATTTGCTTGTGTTTCTTTATTTTTTATTCATGTTACTAATTCTAGATCAAACATCAACAAGTCAGACAAAAAAAAGTGTTACTGTTTCCTATTTAAATAGTGACATATTATTTTTTGATAATTTAATTGTGAACCACACTTTGATAAGTCTGTGTTTTTTTGTTTCTTGATTCATGTTACTAGTTTTAGACCAAATAGCAATAAGTCAAACTAAAAAAAAAAGTGTTACTATTTCCTATTCAAATAGTAACACATTATTTTTTAGTAGTTTCATTGCAAATCACACTTGATTTTCTTATGTTTCTTTATTTCTTGATTCATGTTATTGATTCCAGACTAAATAGTAACAAGTCAGATAAAAAAATAAGATATTATTATTTCCTATTCAAACAGTAACACATTGTTTTATAGCAATTTTATTATAAATCTTACTTGATTTACTTGTATTTTTTTAATTTTTTATTCATGTTACTGATTCTAGACTAAACAACAACAAGTCAGACTAAAAAAATAAAATGTTATTATTTTTTATTCAAATAGTAACATGTTATTTTATGGCACTTTTTTTGTTAATCTTACTTGATTTGCCTATAAAAATAATATATTACTGTTTCCTATTCAAACAGGAACACATTGTTTTGTGATAGTTTCATTGCAAATCATACTTGATTTACTTGTATTTCTTTATTTCTTAATTCATATTATTGATTTCAAACCAAACAGCAACAAATCAGACTAAAAAAAAAAAGATGTTACTATTTCTAGTTCTAATAGTAACACATTATTTTTTTAGTAGTTTAATTGTGAACCACACTTAATTTGCTTGTATTTTTTTGTTCCTTGATTGATATAATGAATTCCAGACTAAAAAACAACAAGTCAAACAAAAAAAAAAGATGGTATTATTTCTTGTTCCAATAGTAACATATTTTTTATGACAGTTTCATTGTGAATCTTACTTGATCTGCCTATGTTTCTTTTTTTTTTATTCATGTTACTAATTCCAAACCAAATGTAACAAAGTAGATAAAAAAGGTAATATTATTTCCTATTCAAACAGTAACATTTTATTTTATAGCAGTTTTACTGTGAATCTTACTTAATTAAACTTGATTTATTCATTTATTTTATATTTTTTATCGATATTACTATTTAAAAATAAAATAGTAATATGTTTCTATTTGGTCTGTAAATAGTAACATATTATTCTTTGATAGTTTTATTTGTTAAGAAAGTTATTATGACACTACTAGATACCAAAAGAGTTAGGTAGTAAAAGTTTAATGTGAAATTTGAATGAATTTGAGACCAAAGCTGAAAAAATAACAAGAAAATTTAGAAAAAATTAAGAAAGCTTATTGAAAAGGGCTTTTTGTTGGCCAACCAAATTGGAAGCATATAAATCTCGAAAAGTTACATAAAATAAAAAAAATTGCCTAAAATAGACAATCAAGTACAAAGTTATAGTTATTTAAAGTTTTGAGTTCAATCTATATATTTCTAGCCAAATAGACTTCATCGAACCCAAATTTTCTTATTTTTTATGGAAAGATCATGGGAAGACAAATGAAAAAGAGTGGTTATATGCAAAAATTAGTTAACTAATTAAGGAATTATACCTTCTGAAATTTTTAATTCACTACTACATCCTCATAGTTAAAAAAAGGTATTTTAGGAATATAAAACTAATCATTCATAAAATTGGTACCTTTTTAAAATAAAGTTTAGCATTAACACTTCTTAGAAAAGAAGTCCAATAGTGGTACCTCAATGCAATTTACCAAAATATTTAATTTAGTTAATCAAGAATATGCAATCATTAGTTAATTCAAATGAAGACTCTTCCTTTGGAAGCTATAAACCAGTTTTGATTTTTTGTAAGGACCATTGGATTTTAAATCATGGATAACTCTATGGTGACTTCCTTTCATAAAATGGATCCTCCACCTTCAATGCTAAGCCTAGCCTGGCTCCTATTATTCTTGCTTTGTCTATTGAGATAAATTCTAAAGGAACCTTATATGCCTTTATCCAAACCTATAAAGTATCAAACTCAATCTCATCAATGGTGCAACTCAGGTCCCATCACCATACAATATAACTTTCCTTAACACATACCAAAGGCTATCCTTTAGTATTCAACTAACATATTCTTTGGATGGAAAGATCACCATGAATTTGTTAATGCACAAATCCACAAAAGAAAGATTGGAGCAAAAGCTCCATTTTCTATAACTTTTGCTTGACTAAATTTCAGGTTAAATGTCTTGTTACTTAGGATAAAAAAACCTATTATTGCACTTTGTCACAAAGCTAATGTACTAGAATTACTTTCTAGAAATACTTTTTCATCCTTTTTTTCTTTTTTTTAATAAAAAAACAAAATAAGAACAATCAACATTGATTACCTTATTAAGAATTATCATAAGAGTAGTTGCCGTCAAAGTACCAACAATTCTAAAAATTCTCCATTCCTTTATTAATCATAAATTACAATTCTCTTACAATAAATCTATAATTTTTAGAATGAAGTAATGATCTAATACTATTAGGTCAACCATTTTTATTATATGTTAAAGAATTTTTACTCATATATAGAAATGTCTAAACGATAAATTATATTTCAACCATGTACAACTCATCTATTTTGAAAATTCTTTAATGTCAATTTTTGGGAACAACATGATGATTAGAATTATAAATTTTAATGATTTAATTTTACTTTTGAATTGATTCCTTATGCAATTTGTACTTGATAAATTAGTGCAAGTGTTGCTTAAATTATAATGTAAAAAAGCCTTTTTTTAACTAATTAATTATATTTAGTGATTCTTAATTTCAATATAAACTATGTATTTTATTATAAATAACAACATTTAAGAATTTATGTATATTCATTAAAGTGACTTTAAAAAAAACTTGGTTTAGAATGTTTTCTAATATTATATTCAAGTAACAAGAAATATTAGACAAAGCACAATCGAGTGAAACTACTCTCATTGTGAAGAGCTTCTTCTTGTCACTAGTGGTTACTCCCTATTCTTTGATTATTTCTATGGTGGTGAAGATAAGAATTCTTGATCTATCTACAATTATTCTAATGGAAGCAACCATCTTTATCAAATATACAATAGTCCATGTTCTATATTTTCTTGTGTGAGAGATTTATTTTATTGTTTCTCCTATAGATGAGTGCAGGGCATTGCCATAGCCTTTGGAAAAATCCAATGAATGGGAATTCGAGCTTGTTCTGATCTCCAAAGAAAGATATTCAAAATACCTTCTAGTAGGAAAACTAATAAGCCATAAAGTTCAAAACAAGGTGGCTGTTAAAAACATGATATGGAAGAGCTAGACCATGGAGGATGAATTGATTATTGTGGATAGGGGTACTGATACTTATATTTTCACGTTTCCTGACTAAACTTCTGTTAATGATGTCCTATTGAACTCTTTTTGGAATATAATAGGAAACCTTCTAAACCTCAAGTCTTGGTATTTGAATTCTTATCTTGAGGAAGTTCCACTTCATGCGGTAACTTTCTAGGTCGAAATTCATAACCTACCACTGGAGTATTTTCAAAAGGAAAATGTTCATTGAATTAGCTCTAAACTAAGGCATATCTCGGATACTAAAGTACCAATAGAGGAAGGTTATGTGTTATGTGCATTCCTTCAAGTCCAAGTAAAGCTATATATTTCTAAACCAATACCACTAGGATTCTAGTTTCCTTGAATAAAAGATTCTAAAATCTAGGCATCATTCAAGTATAAGAAAATGTAGAACATCTATTATGGAAATGGAATACTTGGGTATGAACAATGATTTTATAAAAACCCACATCTTTATTTTACTGATACAGAAAAGCATAGATGGTATGGTCTGTGGATATATACTAGCTTTGTGAGATCTATGGAGGAAATCCTTAACCAAAATTGTACAAAATTTATCATGGAAACAACTTCAAATGGTATAGGTTAGCAACTACAATCCTAACATCTCATATCTTAAGATACTTCCTATAAGGTTAAAAAGTCAATTGATCAGGTACACAACTCTATAATTCCACCCAAATGTGATTTTAAGATACAATCGAACCATAGGAACTAATCTCTAACCTCTTGATTGTGAAGGTAGATAATAACAAGGAAAGCAGTAATAGCAGTGAGCCTACATTTAAATTGCTTCCTCTATCATCTCCTTCCTTAATTTTTAATGCAAAGAAGAGTGTAATATCTTATGATTTGCAGGCTTTATCTCCCTCTCATAAAACCTCATTTACCCTATTTTTAACTACATCCTCTCTAAGTGGTATACCCTAACTACATATTACACCCAAGCTCCTAATAAACACATTCTCTGTAATGTCAAAGGGCAAATAACTATTAATGATTCAAGAGAGGATGAATTAGCAATAAGATGTCAAAAAAATAAAACTAGTAATGCTCTTAACAAATTCCTTAGAAGGTTTTGCAATAAGTGCATCCAAGCCTTTAACAACTTTAAAAAAGAAAGTTAGTGTTGCAAAATGGAAAGACAGAGCTAGATCTTACTCAACGATTGTTCAACCTACTTCTATGGTCAAGGAGGTGAGCATTATTAAGCTTTCTAACCTTGTCATGAAGTGTCTAACTTAAAATTATCGAAGTCTAAAAAATACCTTGATAGTTCAGGCTCTTCAAGCCCTTATCCATCAACAATATCCAAACTATGTATTCTTATATGAGACTAAAACAAGTAAAGAATGTATTAGAAAGGTAGCTTATAAAATAGGACTGCCACATTGTTGCTTATAGATATCAAATCATACAAGGGTGGACTTGCTTTTTTTCTAGTCTAACAATGCGAATTTGCAAGTGAAGAAACTTGATGATCGAGTTATTCATGTTTTATTTATCCAAGAAGACATAAAGGGAGAATGGTTCTTAACTTGTGTCTATGGCTCCACATATTACGATTAGAGATTCCAACTATGGAACCACTTGTATTAATTGCATGCTACCGTGACCAAACCATGGGTTATCATTAGAGACTTTAATGCCCTACTTTATCCAAGTAACAAAGAGGGTGGTTAACAAGCAAGCCCTTCTTCTAACATGGCATTCTTTAAATTCATGAACATTATTTGCGGAATTAAGCTTGATTTTATTGGACATCAGTACACTTGGGATAATGGCCAAGTAAATCACTAAGTGGTTAAGGAGAGGTTGGATTGAGTAATATTTATAGCAGAGTGGTGATTATCATTGCCATAAGCTATAGTCCAACATTTAATAAGTAGTGCCTCAGACCATGCTCCAATTTTGCTGGACACCATATATGATGAGGATAGCTACCAAAACTATTCAAGTTTATATTAGTATAGCTATGAGACTTAATAAGTTAAGATATCATAATAAAGGCTTAGGATTATCATGTAAATGGTTCCTCTCCTTACCAACCCATGTGTCAAATTAGATCAGTACAAAAAGCTCTATCTCAATAGAATAAAGAAGTTTTTGGATTCTATCATACTAACTTGCAGAATCTTAATCAAGCCTTTTCTTATGTCATGGCTAAACCACCAACTGAGGAGAATAGAATATATAAGCGATAAGTCTACTCTCATATTGATGAACAATTAATGCTTTTAGAGGAGATATGGTGATAAAAATCCAGGATATTATGGCTACACCAAGGAGATACTAATTCCTATTTCTATCACCTGGCCACTATTATCTATAGAAGGCAAAATAATATAGCTGGAATTCATTTTCATTTTAATACCCATTTTAAGAAGGAACCTAAATGGCAAAATACTTTATGGATGGATTTTCAAATTATTTACTTCTTCTAATAATCTATCTGCTAATAAGTTAATTAATCTCATCCTTAATGTTATTATTTCGGATGAAAATGCATCTATAACTCATATTCCATCCTTTGAGGAGATTTAAGTTACTCTTTGGAATATGTCGAACCTTAAAGCCTTTGAACCAAATGGAAGTGTTACTTTATTCTTTAAAACATGGTGGTTTATAATGGGCACCTAAGTGGTTGCTGCTATGTAATATCTCTTTCGAACTAGTTGCATACTATCTAAGCTCAATTCTATCTATATTGTATTAATCCTAAAGATGTAGGGAGCCAAAAGTTTTGTTGACTTCCATCCTATTAGTCTATGTAATATTAACTACAAGCTCATTTCTAAGATCTTAGCTAATAGAATGAGGCTTCTGATGAGTAAATTCATATCACCAACTCAATTGGCATTTGTGCCAAGCCATTGGATTGCCAGAAATGGTCGTTTAGCTGAGGATGTTATCTTACACCTTTAACAAAAAAAAAGGCAAAGGGGGATTGATGGGATCAAACTTGATATACAAAAAGCCTATGATAAAGTGGAATGGTCATTTCTTTTAAGGATATTAACCTTATTTAGTTTTAGTCCAATGTTTGCTTAGTGGGTTTCACAATGTATTTCCACAATCTCCTTTCAAGTACTACTAAATGGAAGTTCAATAAATCAGTTCATTCCTTCAAAGGTTTATGATAAAAATACCTACTTTTTCCTTATTTATTCATTCCTTGCTTTGAAGTTTTATCCAAATTATTATTTTAGATAGAATAAAATGGGTAACTATATGGGGTTAAAATTTCCCATTCTAGTCTTTCTACTAGCTATCTTATGTTTATAGATGATACCATTATTTTCACAAGGGCAAATTTTTTGAAGGTAGGTACTCACTCTATTAGATACTTTTCAAAAATATCAATATTGGTTAGGTAAGTTAATTAATAAAGACAAGTCTAGTGTTTTCTTTTTTGATAATACAAGTTTACAAACTTAAAATACATTACTCCAAATTTTAGGAATGGGTATGGTGAAAATTAATTGTAAGTATATAGGGATTTCCTCATTTCTTTATTGGAGGAAGTCCAATGATTTTCATTACCTATTAGAAAAAGTCCAATGTATACTAGCTAGGTGCAAAAAGCATTGTCTTTCATAGACAAGTAGAGCAATTATGATTAATGCTATGTTGAATCAAATTCCAATACATACAATGTCCACCCTTAAGGTTCTTGGTAGAATTTGCAAAAAAAATTGGACTCCTTATGGGGGTGAAGGATAAATGAAGGAGATATTACAATCTATGTACATCAGTTAAACTCTACAAACTGAAATACCATGGCGAACTTGGCTTTGATTTATTTAATGATATTAATATTGTCCTCCTAGCTAAACTAACTATGAAATTTTGAAACAAAGAAAGACAAATATTGGGCTAAATGTTTTTTCCAGAAATATGTAAGAACCAAAAGTCTCCTATTTGATGCTATTCCTCCTATTGGTTCTTAAGCCTAGAAAGGTATCTATGAAAGTATCAAATATATTAAAAAAGAGTTTGCTACTTAGTTGGGTTAGGTTAGTCTATATGGGCATTATAAGATAGTTTGGTGATTGGCTGCAAAAATTTCATTCCAAACTCCAGAAAGTTATGGACATAGAAGGGACGCTTATGGTGAAGAACCTGCTGCATTCAAATGGTGTTAGGTAGGATGCAATTGCCTTCAGGTGATTATTTATTCTAAAAGATGCTAACCACATTCTCCAATCCTTTCATTCCCAAAATCATATGCATCAATTAATTTGGACACTAACCACGTCAAGTAAGTTTTCCACCAAATCTGTATATAAAACTATCATTGCACATCATCTTAGTCAAAACTCACTAAAAATGTGGAAAAACCTATAGGAGCTGGAGATCCATCATCAATTTAAGATTGTTCTTTAGCATTATATTAGTAGGGTTTTGCCAACAAGAGCCTATCTTGGTCATCTCATTAATACTGGTAATACTATGTACCTCTTTGTCAGCTAGCCATTGAAAATGAAATGCATATATTGGAAAGATGTGAAACCATCTAAGCTCTCTAGTTTAGATTTATGGATATTAACATTTTGAGACTTGGCTCCAATTCAATTCTTGACTTTATGGATGCTCTCTTCAACAAGAATGGAAGACTATATCTAGCTGGGGATAGAGATCTCTACTAGAGAACATGTCCCTTTATTGCTATCATGCTCAAAAGATGTTAGGAAACTCATAATAATTTGTTGTTTCATGGCACTATTTTTGACATAGAACATCTATGCAAGAAGATATCTAATGACTTGCATGAAGAAAAGGAATAATACTAACGTAAGAGAACAGAGAATGCAAGTTTGCACAATTCTTTAACAATATCCTTTTCACCCTTATATAGCTAGGTCTTGCCTATTTGTTCTCAGGTAAAATTGAATGTAAATGCTTCCTAGAAGGATAGACACTCAACAATACCTATTATAGCTTGCAATTGTGATGGTAATGCCTTGTGTCTATGGTATGATATTAGTGGGTGCCCATTTCCTCTTGCAACTAAGCTCCTAACCATCCATAAAGCCTTTCTAGTATCATATAATTTCAACCATCAACATACTCTCATAGAAAGTGATTGTAAGCAAGCTATTGATGCTCTCTTCAATGTCTTCACATGCCCTTGGCATGTTAACTCTATTTTCGAGTTAGTATTAGAATTATATTAGTTAGTTTTAGATGTAACTTTATTGTGCTGTAAGCATACTTGTAACATGGATGTGTATGAAGCTACTAAATGGGTAGAATATGTAATAGGGAGTGGCATAAGTCATTTATTTGAACTCCCTCCCTTTATTGATGTAATAATGGCTCAAGATAAGGCCTCAATTCTTACTTAATGAATTTATGGTTTTTAGTCTAAAAAAAAGTAACAAGAAATATTAGCCTGTTAAAGAGGGGAAAATTATGATTGTGGACTATCTAATCTTGTCATGTACATTGAGTTAACTATTGTTGTGAAATCGGAGTAGTTATTCCAATTGGAATAGTTATTTTCCAATTAGGATTTGAGTTATATGCAAGCATTGAGATAATAATTTAAAATATATTTTAGAATTACATATTTTCCCTATATTTTCTCTCCTTCTCATTTTTTTATCTTGTAAAACCACAAGCATGAACTTCAAATTTTGAAAATAATTAAGCTATGTTTGTTTCCTGGAAAATATTTTTATAACAAAAATTTTTTTTGTATATAAATAGTGGAATATCATATGCATATATATATTATAATTAAAAAATGATACATAAATTTTTAATAGTAAAGGAAAATAATTTTTTTAAAAAAAAGGAAGTTATTTTTTACTAAACTTTTTACGATTAACATTAAATATATATATATTATTTTTCATTACCTTGATAGTTTGCCTTAGTATATATGATTTTGTTTGAAATTGTAGCAAATGAAGTAAGTCACTTGGATTAAGGAAGACTATACTAATTAAGTTGTATGTAATTTATGAATGCTGATAAAATTTTGAATTTTAGTTTTTAAAATATAGTAGTTGGAGTTGGTGACAATGACACATTAATGTGTAATTAGCAACATTAACAATTTTTGTGTAATTTGTAATGACAAAAATTATTATTATTTTTTCTTTTTTTACAATATTTTTCAGTATTCAAATATGAGAATAAAGAATCGGGATCCTCATTTTTTTTTATTAATGATTGTGACATCTCATTTTATTCTCTAAAATGCATTTTGCTTTTTTAAAGGAGTTGGATCCAAAAATAAAAATACCAAAAAAAAAAAGAAAGAGCCAAAAGAGTAAGTTGTATTAGAAATGCAAATATACTTCGCAAAATATCGTTGGGTATATAAAATTTTTATTCACAAAGCATCCCTTAAAGTCATTATTAGAATTTTATAAATACGAGTGAATCATATGATGCATAAATATTAATATAGTATATAATAAAATTATTCTTGAGCCTTATTACAACAAATTAAATTTTTTAAAATAATTGATTTTATTTTGGTAAGTGGAGGAATTATTAAATTATTGGATGCATACTTATAAGAACTAAAAATCAAACCTTGAATATAATAAAAAATACAAAGCATTTAAAAGATATCAAATATTATTTAAAGCAAAAAGTCTCAGAAAGAATTGATATTTGATATAATATTAGAACTCTATAAATTAAAAAGTAAGATTCAATATTCACTAGAACTTTTGATTTTGGTCCGCAGGCCAAGACTTGTCCCATTCGTTGACGAGTTTCAAAAAATCGATCCTCTGTTCAAATGTAGGTCAAATTCAAGCTGATCTATGTGCATCATGGTTCACGAAAGTTAGACAAGTTAGCCTGAGTTGCAGTTTTTGTAAAAAAGAATTTTAATTTCTTAATTTTTATATGGGTTCAAATTTTAAATCTAAACAAAATCATACTCACCTCTTTCATTTTTTATTATGTTGGGTGTTATGAATTTTTTTATAAATGATACTTATATTTTATGGGTTTTTATAATTTATTGATATATGCATGGTATTTCGCAAGGGTATCTATTGACATCAAATGTGTTATGAAATTTTTATTATTTAAAAATTTAAAATATTTTAAAATTAAAAAAATCTACAAATGGATTCATTTATTCACAAATATTTTTTTAGGACCGGATTAGAGCAGACCCGTGTCATTACCTGCTACTTTCACTTGGGTTTGGGCTCATTATTCTTGAATCTTTTCGTAATAGCTTAGTTTCTTCTTCAGAAACAACCAATAATTAGTAATTATTAACAATAGAGAGAAATCTTGAGAATAGTTGTTGTTCAAAGAAATATTTCTATTGTTACGGTACTGTTGGAGCTCTCAATATTACAATTACTTGTTGTATTTTGATAAGTTAAAGAAAAATTCTCCTCAATTTTAATATCAACTTATCATAACATGAAAAGATTTAACTTAATCGAAAGTAACATTAAAATTTTAATGTTACAATAAAATTAAAAATATTTTTTTTATTCAGAGCTTGGACACGGGGGATTTAAGTGGCTTAAGAAAATTTTTTAATCAACTTCAATTAATTTCATAAAAATTCAATTCATTTAACCACCTCAACCCATTCTTAATCACAAATCTTAATTACTTGCAGTTAAGAATTCATGGATAACTATTTTTATCAAAATTCTTCACCATTTTCCTTGCACTATCATAAAAAAGATAAAGGTAAAATTTTATACCAAAGTAATATTTTTTCTTATTGGCCTTCTAATTTTATAATTGAATAGAATAACAAATTTTTTTTATAAGAATGACATGTTAAAGATGGAAGAGAGCACCATGTATAATTATCTCAATATAATAAGAAGGAACATAACAAAGAAAATAGGATAAGGTTTAGATCAATAAAATAAGATGGAAAATAACAAAGAAAATAGCTAGCATGGGATAAAGTTTAGATCAATAATATTTCACTTACACATAAAAATTATTCAAAAACTACAATTCCTTAATCACTACAAAAAAATTAGTTATATTTGCGATAGTTTTAAACTATATTTTGTGATAGTTTTAACCCTTGCAAAGTGATTTACGCCAATTTCTATGACTATCACAAAATTGATCATTGCATTACACTTTTACGACGATTTTTTTTACCATTGGCATAATCATCACAAAGTTAATTTTTTCTTTTAACTTAGCAGAGATTATAATTGTCACTAAATGAATATAATTTCTTTTAATTTATTTCAATTTAGCAAGAGTTATAATCGTCGTTAATTGATTATTAGAATTTTAACCTTTAATTTAGTAGATGTTAAAATTATCACTAATTTATTATAAAAAGTTTAATTTTTATTTAGTAAGGAATAAAATCATCATTAACTAATTATAAATTTTGTTAATTTTAACTTAGTTGGAGTTATAACCATCATAATTTATACTAAAAATTTTACTTTTAATTTAACAAGGATTTAATGCTTTAATTAATTTTTTAAATATATAAATATGAAGCTTCCTTTTTAAATCCAATAAATAAAAATGCCCTGCCATAAACATATCAATTATACATTACATATAAACTAACAAAGATTCCAAAATGTACTTTCATTAACATAATTTCATAATCATTTTGTAATTTATACAAGTTTTGCCTATATGTTATTTTATAGATAGTAGAATACAAAGAAAGCCACTCAAGTTCACCTATAAAACCAATTGCATAGCTCTCCAACAATTCACACTATCCTCAACCTAAGTATAATTCACATTAATTCAAACAAATGAAACTAAAACCAAATGGTTTCATCAAAAGCTATTCAATCCATGGCCTTTGTCTTATAACTACACCTATTATTCTTCAACATAGACAGTGCCATTGTCAACATGTAATGTAGTGCTTAACTGGTTAGTATGTGCCACTTTATATGATATTTAAGTGATCATTGATGTTCACTTACCTTACTACGCATGGTTTTCTAGCTTCCTTGATCTTGAAGCAACAACTTGCCTTTGCATTTAACTTAAAATTGATTTGTCTATAAGCCTTAACCTCACAACCTCTATGATTGTTATTCTTAGTGGTTGCAGAAGGAACTTTTCTTCTAGCTACAAATGCCTTTGAATCAAATCCTAACCATCCTTATCTTTGGATATTAGTTAATAATAAAAAAATAAGAAAGTGAACTAAACAGAATATAGTACCTACTTTTTCCTTCGCCAATCTTCAATACCTTCTTGTACCATAGTCTAAAATAAGCACATTTTAATCATTTATTAACATTACCTTAATAGAGAATAGTATCAACACTAACCAAATTTTTAAGCATCCAAGCCACAAATAGATCTTTCAAAAAGGTCAAATGACTAACCTTATACCTAACAAAATAGAGAAACTATTAATTAAAATGAACTTAACACAAATCACAACTGAAGACTTAGTTGATGCATAACTTACTCATATGCAAATCATAATTAAAGATTTACCTAATGTGTAATTTACTCATATACATCAACCAAAAAAAATGCAATTAGTAAAGCAACATAAATTTCATTTACCCCTTGATATTTCCAAGGGATTCCCTCTCACATTCTGATAAACTTTGCAACAACATTAGGTTGACATAGTAGAAATGAAATTCAATTCATCATTCAAGATAACTTGAAGTAGAAATTTGCATTTGCATCTGCTTTAAAATATATTATTATGTTTTGAAAAATAAATTGTACATGCCAGAGATAGAACAAACAATTTACTAGAGACACCTTAATGTAACATAATTTTTTAAGTAAGATAACAAAGAATACTTATATATTGGAGTAAGTTATGAATTAGCTGTAACTAAAAACATCACAATACTGAATAGGATTATGAGAATCATTGGGTATGATTTTATTGGGAAATCAAGTTAGAGTTCAAGGATATTCGTATAGATGAATGTGAAAGAATTCAAACTTTTTGCTGAAGCAAGTTCCTTTAAGTCACTAAGCATTCTCACTTTGTTTTCAACTTTTTAATCCTTGACTTGAAGTATTCTCACTTTTTTTTTAACTTTCTAATCCAAAAGGTTAAGGAAATTACAATAAATGTTGGAATAGTAAGAAGATTTGGACCATATGAAAACAACCATCCCTACATAAAAAAATAACATTAGTTTCTAGGGATCCAAAAATTTACTTGCATGAAAATCTTAACTAAATTTGCAAAATTGTAACAATGCATACTATTGGATTGTTAATAAAAATTAGCAGCATTAACTCAAATTGTTTTAAAGTTCCTAACTTGTTTCACCTGCATTAGCCAAATAGTATCACTATTGCCACTTTGTATTCCTTTAAAGATTGGTGAACCTAATGTTGATATGTATTTTGGATCATTAAGAAGTGAGGTGATCTCATCAAAAGTCTCATTGTGATAAGGGACTAAGTACACCTTTACTTATAATACAAAGTTATCAAACACATTACGAAAAATAATAAATCTTGCATATGCATTCAAGCTTTTTTACCTCTAACATCACATCCTAGCTTTAAATGGGAACTCATAAAGACACTAGATCATTGGAATATTTACATTGAAAAACCATAAAGCTAATGATTATACTAATAAAAAAATGATAATCATGTTAAATTCAAATATATAAGTGGTAACAATGTAAAAACATAATCATATCAAGACTAAGGCAAAGGAAAAAGTGATATGATAAGACATTGGATAGTTCCATCCTTGGCTTCAAATGACAAAACACCATAAAACAAAGTTAAAAAAAACATAAATATATGGTCAAGTTAAAATTTTGATATGCATGATGCATTAGTTTATAGAATTCTATTAGTCCTTATTAAGCTACTTTTTTATCTTAGTACATTTATAAGTAGGATCACAGATATAACTTTTTCACCTATACTAGATCAATAAACAATATCAATCATTCATCTAAAATAAATCACCACTTTGAATTACTTAAACATTTTGAGAGTGAGTTATAGGGCAACAAGGTGAAATTAATGGTATCATTCTTGATATTTCAACTCACTAATCTAGTAAGTAGTACCTTGTAATTTCTTAATTAGATTCTCCTAATTTTTAGGATTTACAAAACTAGTAAGCAACACACTAAAAATAGGGTAGATGACTTATCTAATGATTTCAAAGAAATATATAAGAAAGAAAGTAGCACTAAACTAATGGGTATAAGAAACTATCATTAAATATATAATTAGAAAGTTTATCAACCAAGGAGAAATATAGGATAATCTTCAGCAAAGTCAAGACACTTGTAAATTTCATCACATTTTGCACTAATCTAACTCCATCTAACAAATTATCATTGTATATCACCTAGGTTAAAAATTTTAGTAAAATCAAATTAAATATACGAGGGAAGGACAAGATAAAAAGGTGAGTGATTTCAACTAAGAAAGGTGAGTGCATTTTAGTTTTTAAGAAGAAACAAAAATAGGTAACAATAGGAAAACAGGTGTAAGAAAGTAATACATGAAAAAGCTTACCTTATCTAGTGAATCGAAGATTCCAAAATCAAAATTTAAATTACAGGTGAGTGAATCCAGTTGCACAATGAATCAGCACTTTCAATTGAAACTCAGTGAAACTATGGCCTAATAGTCAAAGATAGTGAAATCGAAGCTTACATCAAGAATGAACACTTCGTCATTGATTTTGCTTAGGAAACTTGAGCCAAATCTAAAATGAAATTAGGAACGAATGTTAGAATTGAAAATCTAATTTTCAAGGATGAGGAAAAAGGGAAAAATCAATAAGGAAATCATAACACAGAAAGGTAAAAGAGGAATGAAGCAAAGACTCCTTACTAGAGTAAGAAAACCTCACTGCCATAGAATTCCATTTAACAACTCTTGAAATGCTACATGGAGTTATGCATATTAGTAATATCTTGTAGTAGTGAATCAAAGTGGACTTTAAGTTTCAAAGTTGATGGTGGAACCTAAGGAAGGGATTTGAAGTGGATTTGGATAGGGTTTCCAACTTTGTGGCAACAAAATTGATGAGGATTGCTTTCGAAATTTGCTAGTAGAAGCTAAGGACCATATTGAAGTGGAATCTACTAGGCTTGTAAAATAACGTAAGTTCTAAAGTGGACAAATTTTGAGCTAAAGAAGCAAAAAAAAAATCATGTTTCGCTAGGCTTAAAAATTATAAATTTAGCAGGGGTTGCATTTTGACTGCCACTAATCAGTTACTTAAAACTTCTAAATAGCTATGGTTTAAGCTATTAAAATAATGACGGCTTTTAATAACCGTCGCAAGAAAACTGTGACAAATACAACCATTTTTTTTAGTGAAAATTAATATTTTTTTATTAAAATTTGATATTATCGATTAAATATAGTTTATAGAACTTAGAAGTTTCTTTAATCATATCCATTTCCAATTGATTTTTTTTAAAAAAAAAAAAAGCAATGTTATCTATTCTTAATCAATTAAATTTTACAACCACTTTTGACCCCTAATTTTTAACCAAAAATGAATGGTCGAAATTTGATGAACGAATTCTGTTTGGATTTGATTACGAGGACATCAATTTTGCAAGCGAAAAATAGCTTACAATCTTCCTTGCAAATATGTGAAAATACCCCTTTCGATTCTGAATATTTTGGATTTTTCCTTCACTAATTTTGAAAATTAAAATTTTAAATTATATAAAATTTAATATTAACACTCAATTTCAATTTAATTAATTGTTTTATTAGATTACCTAATTTTGTCTATAAACTTTAAGCACAAATGACCATATTATTGAATTTAGATTAGCAATAATAATTTTACTTATACCTATTCTGATGGGTATTTGCAGTACAAGTATGAAACTTGAAAAGTGGATACAGGTACGGATAATGAAATCTTATGGAGGTTTTGTCGGGTATTGATACGGGTTAGGGGGATACACAATCAGTTCTTCCCTTATTCATATTATAGAATATTTAATTAAATAATATATAATAATATACATAAATCAAATTACGTAATAATAAACAAATAAAAATATGTATGTCAATTTTATTATGAAATCCATATGCTTTAAAAATTATACTTTTCAATTTTTTAAACATTAAAGTTATAACAACTTCTTTCTTTTCAGGTGGAAGTATGAACATATACGATGAATATCATTTTTTTTCCTCTACGAAGTCTGGCCCTTCTTATATATATATATATGATATTCTTAAGATAAAAATACATTGATAGTATAATTTCAATTTTAATTTCAAGAGCTACACAAACTTCTTTTAAAATATAAAATAATAATATATTTATATTAAAATTTAAAATTTTCTTCAATAAAATAATAAAAAAGATGATTTTGAGTTCAAATTAAATATATCATATATGACACTTACACTAAAATTTAGCTTTTTTATTAATCATATTTTAACTATTTAAACATAATCAAAGTAATATTTTCATCATTAATTACTGAGAATATATCAAATTAGTATATATTATTTGATTTGAATTTATAATCATATTTTCTCATCATTTTATTAAAGAAAAGTTTAAACTTAAATTTAAGTGCTATATATTTTATGTTTCATAAGAGGTACTATAGATTTTGAAATTAAAAGAGAGATTGGTATAATTTCACTAAAACTCATAGGAAGTTAATGTATTTTTTTATTAATCACAATATTTAGTCTCTTATTTATAAAGATCATAATTATTATATCTCTCAAATTTTATAATTAGAACTATTAATTTTTTTTTTTTTAGTTTGTTATAATTATCCATCCCCCTTCACATGTAATATTAAAATAAAATGTGAAAAGTAAGAATATAACAAAAAAAGTAAGCATGTATTTAACATTTTTAAGATGAAATTTAATAATCAACTTCATTATTTTTCATTTATTTTAACAATGTAAGTGAATGGAGGAATAAATAATTATAACAAAAAATAAAAATAAGGAACCAGTAATGCTAGTACTATTAATTTCTTAACTTTTTTATTTTATTATAAGCATTTGTCCCCTTCACATGTAGCACTGAGATAAAATGTGAAAAGTAAGAATATAACGAAAAAGTAAGCATGTATTTGACATTTTTAAGGTGAAATTTGATGATTAACTTCACTATTTTTCATTTATTTTAAAATACAAGTGAATAAAGGAATAAATAATTATAACAAAAATAAACATAAAAAACTAATAATACTAGTTATGAAATTTAAGGAATGCAATAGTCATTTCTTTTATAAATGAGATACTAAATATTGTGCTGACTCATTAATTATTGAAGAAGTGCTACACTTGATCTTAGTCATCTGAGTGCCCTAGCCCTCCAAAATTACAACTCTGTATTAGTATTGTTAATTATATTTAAAAAAATTATGTATAATTTAGCCCCTAAAATATATTTTCTCTATATATATAGAATTTGTGAACTTAAGTATGATTATTTTTTTTCAAAAAATGCAAAATATACCTTTCAATTTTGAATGGTTGGATTTTATCCTCTTCAATTTTAGAAACTTAAAAATCACCCTCTTTAAACTTTATAAAACTTGAAATTAGCATCCATTATCTACTTAATTAATCATTTTTATCAAGTTATGTTATTTTTCATAAAGTTTTTAAGCAATGAATATAATATTATAAAATATTGATTTATTTTATTATTTTTTGCATAGAATTTTGCACTTTGTTTACAAGTATTTAATTTAAAATTGTATATATAATTTAATTTCTATTAATTGTATAACATAAAAATTATATGTGAAAAAATGATCAAAAAAATTTATTATGCTATAGTATTATGATTCTTGTTAAAAAGAACTTCATGAAAAAATCACATAATTTAATAAAATGATTAATAAAGTGGAGGATAGTATCAATTGCAAATTTTATAAAGTTTAAAAGGGTAATTTTTTAGTTTTTAAAGTTGAAAGACGAAAAATCTAATCATCCAAAAGTTGAATTGCATTTTTTTTAATCTAACCAAACGCAACTTAAAGAATACAAAACAAAATTAAAAAGATAGAAACTTGAAACATCACTTCAAAAACTAATTTCAAGTCGACAAAAGAAAAAAATTAAATAAGTTATGAGTTGAGAGAATCCCATCAACCACAGATAGAAAAATGACATTGAATGGCAAAAAAAAAGAAAAAGTCAAGCTCATCAATAACCTTTTTTAAACTAACTTCTTTGAGAAGTTAAGTAGCACACTAGCACCCCTCATCACTGTATAGAAATATCTCAGCACATATTACCCCAAAGCAAATAACAATTTACAATAAGTTCTTTTCTACACCAAGAGCTTATTACTCAGAGCAACTTCGACAACAAAAAAAAAGAATGCCTAGACAATTCAACAAATTAGGCAAGTTTTATTTTTAAAATAATGTGTAGCTTAGATTTTACTTTTGTTTATGAGAAAATGAAAAGGATAAAGTAATTTGTGATTTATGAAATAATGGAGATGGGAACAAAGTTCAAATGGGCAAGTGGATAACTTTTATGGAATGTGCACAAATAAATAACTTGTAATCTTGTTGATTATGAAATTCTGAATATGGGAACAAAATCATTTTTTTCGAAAATTTCAAAATTTGGGGCATATTTTTGCTATCAAATATTGAACTTTGTTTTAAAGCTTAATGAAATTGTGTTGTACACTATTTTCAAATTGAATTTAGTAATTATATGAATAGATTGTAAATAATTTTTTAAAATTATTTTGCTTGCCTTTTTTTACTCAAAATTAATTTTTAGGACAAGTAATAAATTTATCACTTTCACTTATTCAATGTAAATATAATATAGTTAAGATTGATGAAAAGAGAGGAATTTTAACTCTTTTGATTTCAACAATTATAATAGAATAGACTTTTTTCACAATAAAAATAATCAAAACAAGATTATGAAACAAAATGGATGATGAGTTTTTTGCACATAATATAATAGTTCATATTGAATAAGAAAAAACTGAAATTTTTAATTTTGGTTTTAGTTTTATCATTGTAGACTTCATATCCTTGAAAGAGCAAAGAGCTATGCTTCTAATGGAAGTAATCTCTATAGCTTAATTATTTTCCCTTGAATTTTATTTAGTACTGATTAACTATAAAATTATATTTGAGATATTTAGTAATACATAAAATATTAAAAATAATTTATAAAAATTCATAAAATACTAAAAATTATATGTCATTAAATTTTTTGTCTATTAAATATTTTCTTAGGTTGGTTCAAAAATTCAAGTGAAGTTCTACGATTCTTACTTATTAAAGAAGTGGCCGCATATGTGGAAGACTCCAGTGTCAGTCAACTCAAAAGTTAAGACATGATGAACAGAACTCACATATTGACCTTTTTTCTCTCCATGCAAATTAATATTCAGCTAATTAAAAGAAGATAGAAACAGCCCGTCCTTATGAAATTCCATGTTCTACTATATTTTAGTTTTCTCTCGCAACCCTCTTGGCTTGTTATTAAAAAGGAAGACCCGAAGCAGGCACCTAAAACCTAACCAGTTGTAAGGCTTTGACAATTCTCACGAGCTTCCTCCATTTTATAACAATATCAATTCAGATTCGAGGATCCCCATGTGAGATATCTCATACCTGTTCGTTGACTTCCTGTGAATATGTCTTTCACACTCTTGGATCTGTACTTATTGTATATACGATACAATTAAAGTTGACAGAGCATCTGGAAGGGTGTGAATATGATGTTGAATTAATAATAGGGCAGTTCGGGAGTTTCTTGTGTACACTTTCTTATGATACTCTTAGGTACTCCAAGTGGAGATGGAATGTGTAGGTTACATGTGGCTCTGAAATTTGTTTTGAAACTTGTTGATACTGGTTGCAAGACATCCAAAAAGGTTGATAGTTTGCTCTTTGAAAATGATTTCCATTTTGAAAAAAAAAAGGATTTAATAGCACTACTTTAAGTATTTTATTTCAATTTATTTATTCAAATTTTGTAATAAATGGCTATGATGTCCTCTTAGTATCAGTTTCAAGCGTTTTATTTTAAATTATTTTTCATCTTCTTTGTATTTATTTAATTATATATTTTTCATTTTTTTTGTATTTATATCTATTTCTATTAGTTATATCTCATATGTTAATATTACTATGATGATATATTTTATTTTTGTTATATAAATATTCTAAATAAATTAAAATTTTAATTTAATTTAATTAATTAATTATAAATTATATTTTTAACACTTATATTATTTTACCACTCAATCATTATTTTTCTTCTTTTTATGTTTTTAATTGCATATTTTTGTTTTTCCTTTTTCACATCTATTAATATTGTTTGACTTTAAATACTAATGTCACAAATTAGAATGGAAACAATATGACATATTTGATTTTAATATAATATAAAATATTTCAAATAAATTGAAATTTTAATATAAAAAGTATTAATTAAAATAATTAATTATGTATTCTATTTTGTAAAAGTGTTTGAAAATTGAAACCAAATTTATTTATCAAAATTTTGTCAATATTTTTTTATCAAATTTAAAATTTTATATTTCAAATTAATTAGACATTAATTGAAATTTTATCAATATCTTTATTTACAACTTACACACTATTTCACTTTCTTTTGTCTATTTATTTTACTTTTATATTTATTTTTTTATTTACAATTGAGATGCTAATATCATTAAATAATATAGATATAATATGATGTAGTTTTAATATAAAATTATTTTCAATAAATTGAATATTTATTTTTATTAAATCACTTAAACTCATATTCTATATTTAATTCTTACATTGCTTACTATTAAAGTCATATTCATTTTTTAATTCATTTCATCACATATTTTTCTTTTTTTTATATTTACTTCTATCGTTTATTGTTTAAATACTAATATTTCTGAGAAATGTTGATACAATCTAATGTATTCTTTTATTTTGAAAAAGTTGAATATGTAATTTAATTAAATTACTTAGTTATATATTCTTTTTTAATTTTTCATACTACTTTATAGTTCATTGGTTATTTTTCTTCTTTATTTTCTTAATGACTTAATTTTCTTTTTTCTTTTTCAATTTCATAATCAATTTTTTTAAAATATTTTAAAATATTTTAAAATTAAAATTAATTTTAAATATTTAATTTCTTTTTAATTTAAAATTTATTAATATTTTGTAATATTAATTTTAAATATCATATTTTAAATTAAATATGCATCAATTGGAATATTTTCAAGGTTTTATGACTCACAAATTATTTTTATTTTCATTGTATTTTTTATTTACTCCTATTATTTACAACTTAAATACTATGTCACCAAATTGGATCTATATAATACAAAATATTTTTTGTTATAAAAAATTTTAAATAAGTTAAATATTTGATTTAATTAATTAATTATTTTTTATTTTTATATTATATTTCAAAATTTTATTATTTTTAAGTTTAAATATATATTTTAAAATAAATATAATAAAGTAATTCAAATATTTTCATAATTTTTATTATATATATTATTTTTATATTAATTATAAGAATAATGGATGGTCGTGCAAAGAATAGGACAGAAGTCTGAGCCCAAATTAGAAGGGCAAAAATGACTTTTTATTTGTCTCTCCTAAAGCTTGCAACCGGTTTTATGAAAAGGATAATTAACGGCAGAGATGAAAATCTGTATAATAAACGGTTATGATGTTCTCTTATTACCGGTACTCCTATTTTAACAGTGATTACCTTAGATTAATAATATTAACTCAATATTAAACAATTCATTAAATTTTTATCTTAGCCATAGACGTGTGTCAAATGAGGCGGCGGATCGGTCAGAACAGGATTAAATGCTTGCGAATTTTGGTTTTGATATATATAATCTCACGTTAAAAGTCAATCAGATTTTGGTTGGTCTGATTTACGATTATATTCACAGATTATCGTTGTAAATTGTTTCCGATTGCATTAAATCTGTGCAAATTTTAATTTATATAGGTCAGTTCGTATAAATTTATAACTAAAATAAATTAAATTTTCGATTATTTGATTTTGCTTAAATTGGTGGATTGGTGAGGCCTGTTTCAGAGTCTTTAATCTATTTGATAATTCGGGAAAAGTCATATAAAAAATACAACTTCTTGAAAAAGTGTGTAAATTAATTAATTGACTATTAATTGACAAGTTGAAAGCTTCTCTTAAAATGGAAGAAATTATTTGCTTCTCTCTCTTAAGTAAAAGAAATTTTCTACAAAACTTTTTATTTATATGATTAATTAAGTAATTTTGAGTATTTTCTTAAAAATTTACAAAATATTTTGTTATTTTTTAAAAAATTTAACTTCTTACAAAAAATTATTTTTTATATTAATCAAATGAGTCCTTAATTTTATTTTTATACCTGCAATATGAGTGTTGAATATTTTATGAGTTAAATAATTTATCACTCATTCTCATTTTAAACACAAGTTAGACTTTGATCTTCTAATAAGTTTCGTATTGTCGATTGTCAATTTCCTTTAATTTCGAAGGATAAGAACACAATCTTTTATTCTAAGATTCATAATTTTTTTTATGGAGATTTACTATTTTAATATTAAAAAAAATAAATCCACACCTTCGATTTTTGTAAAGAATTAATTGAAGGGATCATATTAAGAAAAAACCTACGTATTGGACTACAACACAAAAGGGGTTAAGAATATTGATCTCCTTTGTGACAAGAAAACCAAGTCGTTTTTTACTTTTCACGATAGATTATTCAATAACAATGCTTATGTAACGTAAAACCCTATATTCATTCAAGTGGCGCACTAAAATGTCTAGTAAACACTAAAATATCTAGTAAAATCATGATCGTTAGCGCTCACTAATTCAGCTAACAATCCTTTGAATTGCTTAACTAGTAAAATTTGTTTTGATATATATCTTTGATTATTAGTATAATATAGAATTAAATTTATAAATATCATGATGAATCAATGGCAAAAATAGGTTTTAAGTATTAGTGGGTTAAATATATTTTAATGGTTCATTAAAGATTAATTTTAAAAATTAATGGAAGTATTTTAAGTGATATATAATTTCATATGAAAATTTAAAAAATTAGCGGAAATATATATTCACATTGAAGTATATGTAGTTTCACAATAAATCCTAGGAAAATTGATAATATATTCCAACTTTAAATTAGAGCAATTTATTATATTTCATTTCTTATCAAAAAGAAAATGACTCAATTAGATTATAGACTACATAATCAAGAAAATGCTATACGAAAGAAAATTTTAACAAACCATCCATGCAATTGGATTATACTTATAGACTACATACTTAAACTTCTAAAATTCTAGAATCTAGATATAATTATGATTAGAGGGCAAGAAATTCTTGAAGGGGCCTATTTGTTCAATAAGATTATAGATCATTCATTAAAATTGAAAATGAAAAGCGGGCATTGACTTTCACATGAGAAAGGGAGAGGCCAAAATCAAAAGTCCAACACAAATACACCTCTCGTGGCGTTGTTGGGGGCATGGGACATGTAGAAACTGAGCTGTATTTCTCGACTTTTGCGTACCTTTGTTTGCAAACAAAAAAGCAAGGTAAATCATAGGATACCAAAATTAACATGTTATCATTAAAATAAAAAGGTAAGCGTCTTACCGAGGGCTACAAGAGTATTCACTAACGGTGATATCTTAGTACTATTTTTGTTTATATTTTAATAAGTGGAGTATTTTGATATTATGATTTGAATAGATGTATCTAAGAAGTAATTTTCTTAATTATCAAAATACAGAAGGCAGAAATTTAAATTATGATTACGGATCACATTGTATTTATAATTTTTTATAAATTTATGTTATAATGGTTGTATATTTTTTTTTTTGCATTTATTTGTAATTTTGTTAATCGTGGCAAAATTACATTTGCAACTACAATCACAATTAAATCTCTATTACGAGATAATGATATTGAAATTTTCAATATTACAATAGAATTAAAAATATTTTAATTAAATATTGAAAGGTACTCTCAATTTAGTGTAAATTTTTAAGAATGAATTAAATAGAAGTATATAAATTTTTAAAAATGTAAATTTTCAACAACATTAAATATTTTTTAATCAGCTTCGAAAGAGAGCGCTAATCAGCTAATTAACAAATGTTAGAAAAGATCTTTTTTCTTCTATGATAAAAAGATAAAAAAATAGATAAAACTAATGATTTTCAACCATGATCAAGGTCAGGATTGAGAGCTGATAATTGATAATAATAAATATGAACAAGGAAATGATATAACTGAGATCCCAAGAGATCGGCATTACTAATAATTTTCCTTCAACTGCGGCATACTTGGGGAAAGGAATCTGGATGTTGCTTTGCTATCTCCTTTCACTTTCTCCCATTTTTTTATGGGATAATAAACGCAGCACAGCACAACATGTCTACAGCTTATGTTTACATTTGCATGTATCTTACTATGTTTAACCATATCATTTGACCTACAAAATTATTGTATTTATGATGGGTAGGTTCTTGATCTATTTTTATCTTTATGAAAATTCTTTAGATAAATACTTATGCATTTACACGTATATTATTTTTATTTAAGGGTGGAAGGAATGAATCATGATAATAAAATTTTATACTTTAATAATTAAAATTAAAATATATATAATTGGAAGTCATATAATTATTTTAAAAAATTATATAATTTTATATTATAATAATTTTAAACTATCAAAGCAGGATATGGTGAATATGATTTATTTCTTTTACTCTTATATTGAAAACAGGGCTCTTAATAGATATAACCGTTTTATACATATGTACATATTTATTTGTAATAAAAAATACAATGTGATGTTTTTAGTAGTGCATAAGTATTTCTTGTTACTTTGAGACTTTACTTTTTCAGTGTGTCTAGGAATCAGTATCTTCGGTTGTGTAGTGTCATTTGTTATATTGCCGGGCTTTCCTTCATAACCCTGTAGATTATTAGTATATATTTATTAAGTGACTTTTCACTTTTTATATCAATGTATATAAGAATATAGAAAGTAAATTACACTCATTTTTTAGAAGTTTATTGTAAATATATTTTTTAAGAACTATACATTAATTTCTATTTTCTATATACACTCACCTCTCTATTTGAGGGGGGAAAAAAGAAAGGTAAGTATATATAGAAAAGTTACTTATATGTGATTTTTTATGATTTCAAGATTGTCACTTCTCATATGAATGTATATAAGAAAAAAAAGGTAAATTATACTCTTTCTTCTAGAAGTTCAATATAATTATATTCACATGTTTTTTTTAAAGAAATATAGATCGGCCTCTATTTTTCATATTCACTCACTACTCTACTTGAAAAAAATAAAAAAGGTAAGTGTACATAGAAAAGTTACATTTTACTCATGTGTGATTTTGTATAATTTCACTCAATTCACATGTAATAGAGTTTTTAATTAAAATTTGGATGGAAAAAAATTGAGGTAAATAAAGCATTAATGGTAGAAAATACAAGTGGATAACACTTAAAAATACATGTGTATTAAATGAAAATGGATGAAATCGCATGTAAATAAAATGTAATTTTTTTCTTATATTTTTCTTTTTTTTTTTTAACTTGACTTGTATATTCATTTTTTTCCCATCAATCCAACATTATATTCTATACAAATTTTCAATTTTTCACTAAGATATAATGTGACTATCTCTGCATTAAAAAAAATGTGCATGGAAAGTTCAAAGATTTCGACGATGAATAATGGTTACAAAAGTTGGTGATATATATGGAGGGAACAATGGAACGAAATTATAGAAAAGAGAAATACATGGTACACATATAAATTACATGCTATTTTTGTCAACAAAATCAAAGAAAATGACTTTAGGGGAATAATATTTTAGCAAAATAAACCAAATATGAGCACATTATCACTTTTAAAATTACAAATAAACAATATAAAATGGATATTTTTTTCCTGAAGAAAATAGACCTCTTGAAAACTAAATGTCTCACCTTATTAACACACATTGCGCATGGAGATTAAAGATGTATTTGATTATCTCTTTATCTCATTTTTTAATGATCATTTTAACTTGTTTGGTTTACTTAAAAAATAGATGAAATAAGAATTAGTTTCTTCTACCAAGAGAGTCACTAAACAAACAAGTTTCGAAAACTTTCTTCACTACACCTAGTTATTTGAACCCCAAAATCCAAAACAACCTCCTTAATCAAATTGAAATAACCTGCTTTTTTGGGTTACATAGGATCTCGAGTAAAGAAGCGAGTCAAATGAATGTATTTATATAATTAAGAAGAATAAATCATGACTATTAAATGTTATATTAAAAATTAAAATTAAGATATAAATTTTTAAAACTTTTTAAAATAATTATATAATTTTAAATAGGTAATAATTATGATGTACCGGTTATATTAATATAACACTAGTTTAAATTTTTAAATTTCATTTATTTATATAATATTACATGAGATGAATGAAATTTAATAATATATTGATACAATTAATACACTAAAATCTCTTCTTTTTAAATAATGTTCAAGATCATCAAATTTTATATTAATAACTAAAATTAAATATTTGATTTGATAATTATAATTCATTCTTCCCACGTATCAATACTCTTTCTTGAGATGTTCCTTTGTGTTATGTATAATGTAATTTCATAAGCACTAGAATACTTCAACTAGTTTTTTTTTTTTTGGAAATTAGAGAGGAGTCGAGGGTCAACATCTTCAACTAAGGAGCATCTTCTTAATTTGGGACTCTCAAATTCAAATTTCAAAGGCACACGGGTGACTGTCCAAACATGCATTAAAAATTAGAAGACATGTCCTACAAAGTCTAAAATTAGGTGTTGCCTACTTATAGCCTTGTTCCTATGTCCTCAAGACCCGGACTGGCTCAGTTTCCCTTCCTTCTCGAGATTATCGAATTCAATTTTGACGCGGACATGTACTCTCTGTTCTTTAATTATTTTGTAGAAAAATATAAAATAACTTCTAATTTTGGATCGTTGATTAATTTTGTACTTCTCTACCTTAAATATTTAAAAATTATCTTCTTAAATTTTATAAAATTTAGAATTAATATTTATCATTAATTTAATTAATTATTTTGAAAAATTATATTATTTTTCATAAATTTTTAAATAAAAATCATGATATATTATAATATATTAGCTTATTCTATTATTTTTGTGCACATAATTCATCAATTCATTTTGAAGCATTTAACTAAAATTGTATCTAATTTAATTTTTATTAATTATATAATATGAAAATTACTTATAAAAAATATGATATAAATTAATATATATTATAATTATTATTTAAAAATTTTATAAAATAATTATATAATTTAATAAAATAATATTTAATATGACAATGATTATTAATTTTAAATTTTGTATGATTTAAAAGGATGGTTTGTAAATTTTTAAAATTAAATAGAATAACTTACCAAGAATATATAAATAGAATAAAATCTGGTCACACTAAAATTTAAAGGAGTATTTTATATTTCTCTTTCCTTGTTATGATGTTAAAAGTAATAAATATAAATTGTTTATCGGCCTCGGCGGAGAGTGTCCTGTACACATTCTTCTCAAATAGAAATTGAAATTACGAGGGAAGTATATATATGTATATATAGTGAAAGTCAGTTTCATTGTATATAAAAAAAAATAATGTATAATAATTCTAAATGTCCTCATCAATCTACGAGATCACAATAAAATAAACAAGAACTGATGTTTGTATACTATTTTTAAAGAATAATCTTTATTTTTATATTTTTAAAAGTGGAAGTTTTTATTTAAGTAACTATTATAATTTATTTTCAAAAAATATAATTTTAAATGTATAATTTAAAAATAAAAAATGCAGATAACTCTTAAATATTTTCTTTATTTTTTATAATTTTATAATCAAATGAAAATTTTCATATCTGCTTTAACGACCGCTCTTTATTTTTTGTTTTTTTTATGAATTTGAAAATAACCTTGAAAATAAAATAATTATTTTTGAAAATCAATTTTAAAATATTTTAAAAAAAGCGTGATCAACCAGGCCCTAATTCCTTTTTCCTTTTTTTGGTAAAAGAGGAATATAATAAACGAGAAAAGTTAAGAAACAGTAAGTACCCTTTACATCATACAGTATATAC
Organism: Sindora glabra; assembly: GCA_020226215.1. Lineage (NCBI taxonomy): Eukaryota > Viridiplantae > Streptophyta > Magnoliopsida > Fabales > Fabaceae > Sindora > Sindora glabra. The sequence goes on along the minus strand of CM035228.1, from coordinate 50,067,733 downwards.
AGTTGGGCCCATCAAAAGGGACTTCCAAAATATTATTATTATTATTATTATTATTATTATTATTATTATTATTAGTAAAAAAATCTGCCAAATTATTTGCCTTCCTCTGTACACATCCCTGATAACCTGGTCCTAGTTTTTTAATATATGGTGAGTACATTTGAAATACGTGGGCCATACCTTGTTGACAACAATGACAAGCTAAAACATGGAAGTAGAAAATGACAACATAGGCGGAAAAAAAATGGGAAAGAAAAAGCCTTTGTTTTATTCGGGATAGCAGTTGCTGATTAGTTGATCGTCTCCACGAGTAACTACCAAAAGCAGAATAATTGTTCTCCTTTCTAACAAAAGAGAAGAATAATTGACCACAGCTTGGATGGTGAAGAGTATTGAAATTAATCAAATTCCTCAAATATTTATACTTCTGTTGCATTTTTTTACATAATTAAGAAGACAACAATATGGGGGAAGAATAGTTAATTTTTGGTTCAAATTTCGCACTTTGGAAAGAAAAGGAGGCCAGAAACAAAGTTTTTTATAAGGAAACTTGAATTTATGAACAAAGAGAAATTTCCTTTTAGATAAACAGTGCTACACGAGTTACATCATAATCTTCTTCACATCAATAGAAGAAGTGGGATTCTCCCTTTCTCCTCAAAAGGAATCTAGTGGAAAGAAAAGGAAACAAGAAACTTCACTTTGGTGCAAGTTAACCAAAATATTATCCCTTTAGTTCGTCAAAATGGTAATTCAGTTGCATCAAATTCATACTTTTTTTTCATTTTTTGGTTACGAACTAGACTAGAAATATTTTACGTAACTTGCACCTACTTTGTAGAATTATGCCAAAGAAAAGCTAATTACTATACAACGAAGGAAACCTATTGCCATTAGTGGCAGCTGAAATCACTAGGAGGTGTTAGCCTCCTTGCTGTCTTCAAGAACTTACTGGCACAGCTACAGAAACAAAGTTGATTTCCAAGGTTATAAGGCCAGACATAAGAGGTTAACGTTTTCGGTGCGAAGATCAGAGTTGTGCTGATCTTTGTACCAGGGAGAGCCTCCATCAGAGGAATTCTCCATTGGACTATTTTGAAGCAAAGCAGTATCAGAAGCATTTGATGTCTTCTGTGACTGTGACTTCCCCTCTGAAAAATTATTATCCCCAGAGAAACTGCTTGAGGCCTGCTGCTGGGTGTGAATAATTCGACCAAACAACAAGATGTGGGGCGATTTTGCTTCACTGGGTTCCTTGATACTTTGGCCAGAATTTCCCCCACTCTGCAAGCGAGATGTGTCGACATTGTTCTTGGAGCTGCTCATGTAGTGGGGTATCACAGGCTGGACTGCATGGTCGAGCCTTGTTATTCCACCCAGAAGCAGATCTGATTGAATCTTGCTGAAGGGGAAGTCAGACGGAGATAGTCCAAATTGAGCTTGCCTGGCTCCCTGTATGCCTGCAGAACTGTTATAGTCTTGGGTGTTACATAAGGAGTTAGTATGATTGACAAGATTGCTAGTAAATGATGGCATAGGAAGCTGGTTCATGAGGGGAAAATCCGGCTGATTTAGAAATCGCGGTTTCTTCCTTGGTGGTGAGAACGGAGAGAGGTGGAATGTTGGTATGTTTGTTACCAATTCAACCAACCAAGGGTTTACACACTTAACGTTCTGGAGTAAATCCGGTTCATCCCATACGACCTGAAAACAGTGTCACAATGGACAAATTTAGAGCTATGTAGATGATTCTTAATGGATTGCAAACTATAGGTGCCGAATGAGAATATCTATCAAGTGGAAAATCATAGACAATGAACAGAATCAATTACAGTGTCAAACAGTGATTGGCTACTCAAGTCATGTGCACAAATTACTAAATAATGCATAATTGAAGTTTTAAGTATTTGATAGTTATTTAACAGTTTGGCACCATCAACAAATATTCTTGTTCTTGAGCTAAAACTTATGTGAACAACTCAAGAAGAAATCTAAAAAACAGATCTAGGTTCAGGACAATCAGAGAATCACCAACATTTAGAATCAGCACATACTATCAAGAATCAAATTTGCTTCTTTGGGAAGGAGATCTCAACATTACTACAATAGCAACAGAAATCACTAGATTGACAACAGCATTCAAGAAATTTGCAATGAAAATCTAAAATATGCAGTTACCTGTAGAAGACGCCAAGGAGAATTGGACCAACGAATGGGATCTGCTACCTGAACAGAAGAAATTGTACCCATGAACCAACTTATCCTAGATGAATCCTCAGTTTCAAAAGGCATTTTGAATCTCATCCCAGAACACCACTGGTTTTGCATAGCAGCCTTCACAGCACAGGCCTTAACACAAAACTCAGGCGTACTAGCTCGCGGGTAATATGAAACCTCAAAAGGCCTGCCATTAACAGCACAAGTCACAGCTTCAATAACAGATTCAGCTGCTACTCTTCCCTGCAATTCCTCATTGCACTTCCTCCTCAATAATGAGTTCTCATCCTGGCCCGGGAAAACACCATGCCCACCAAATGAGTACTCAGGCCCACCACCAATTCCCTTCTTAGCCCTCCTTATTCCAACACAGAGATCTCCGTTCTCGGCCCGCAGGAACACGATGGAATCCCCAGCAACAAGCTTCTTCTGGTTCACGAAATTGCTCCATCCAGTAGTCAAAAGATGCCGGCGGGGAGTCCCTCTATAGATATGCCTGAACTTCCAGCTCTGGCCATGCACATCCTTGGCAATAATGGTCTGAACCGGAGGTTCTGCAGAATAATCCAACCTCGGAAAGATAGTCTCTGCACAGTATCTAGGAACAGAGAAGCCTCCGCCATTGTTGGCATCAGATTGAGTCAAAGTCTTCGCAAAAGAATTGTGTTTATCTCGAGGATCGAGCCCATTTTTTCCCAAGATACAATCATCTTCAAAATCCAATTCATTCTCCCTCAGAGGAATCAGCCCCATTTTCACAAACACCTCATCTGTATGAGGGTCTGCCATGTATTTTATGGCCGATACGCTACAAGGGATGAATGAGGGAATCCGAGATTTCCCGAAATCTACTTTCCCGTAAGCATGCTCGGCGTGGCCCTGAGGAAAATACAAGATTTTTGAGTTGATGGGTGGCATTTGAACCATGGCACCAGCACAAGCATGCCACAATTGAGAATCCAAACACTTCTCTGAGCTCCTCTCCATGGAATCCATCCCTAGAAACATTATATAATCGCAGAATCCGAACTGAAATCCTTCTTTGATCCTTCAAAAGAGCTACTCTGAAGGCAGATAAAAAGAATTGTAGTCAACAAACAGTGAGCTTTGAGAAATCCCCAGAAAGGATTTAAAGTAAAAATGATCCTTTTCTCTTCTTTGACTGCTCAAAACACAAAAAGATGAAAGAATATTCGTTCCAATTCAGAGGATTTCTAACCCAAATAAGAAAAAACTAAGATAACAGAACAGAAAAAGAGAGAAGGGGGTTCTTAGTTCTTACCTAATGACGCATTAAAATTGCAGAAGAAGAAAGATGAGGGATTTGAATAGTTTTGGAGTGCAAGAGACGGTAATATAAAGGTTGGCAAAGATGGAAACCAAAGAGAGAACGAAAAGTGGAGAGTAATATGAATGGAGGAAGAGGAAGGAAGGACAGAGAATGGAGTGAGGTCAGTTAGAGTTGCAACTTTTAAGTGCAAAAAGACAGTGTGCTGGCTCACGCGTCTTAAGGATCTTAAGTTGCCGACTAGAATGTGCATTAGAGACGGTTTTGACACAGAAGAAACGAAGTATGAAAATCGAGATCACAAGTGGAATATAAAAGAACAAAATCTATTTTTTAACTCCGGTCCAAAAGTAGGACATCGAGGCTCTGGTTCATAGAAGTAAAATACAGAGGAAGGTGAAGGATGAAAAAAAATGTAAAGGAAAAAAATTGCCTTCTTTCCGTATGTATGGATGAATAAAAAATATTTGGATTTCGTATATTTTTTAAAAAATATATTAGGCAAATTTTGGAGAAAAATATAGATTTATTTTTTATTTGAAATTGTAAGTCATTTCCAAAAAAAAGTATCGAAATTAAAAAAAATAATAGAAGAAAATAGAAAAAATTTAGATTTATAAAACATGAAGAGGAATGAAAAACTAATAATAATATTTTTTTTATAATTTGATCTGATCAAAAAGTGAGAGAGAGAAAAAGAGAAAAATTTTACATGTTACGGTGACAAATAATTCAAAGGAAAGATTTTAATATATCACTAACATAATAATATATTAGTATATTATCATATCTAATCATATATTAATTTTTTTAAGTTAGCCTCATATGTTAGACATAAAATATTAATGATTAGATCTAATGATATATTAATATATCAATCTATTAATGACATATCATAAAATTTTTCTTAACACAGCCTAATATTCAAATTAAGCAATTGAAGTATTGGAGGACAATTGAAGCCAACTTCCATTTCTAATTTATATGCCACTTTCATTTCACATTTGGAATGAAATATGGCCTACACTTATTTTCATTTTTAATTAAAAATTTATTTTAATTTATGTAAAATTAAATTTTTTATCAATTTTATTTTTAATTAAAAATTTGTATTAATTTAATTTTTATAAAATTAAAAATTATCAAATTTTAATCTTTTTATATATAAGATAGAATACTAATCTATTACATAGAATGACTAAAATTTGAGAAATTTTAATTTTATTGAAATTAAATTGATACAAACTTTTAATTAAAGATAAAATTGATAAAAAAAAATTTAATTTTGTAGAGATCAAAATAAATTTTTAATTTCTCTTCCATTTTTTTTTCAATCTCTTCTATTTCCATATCCTATCCAAACAAACAAGTGAAATTATTTTCACTCTAAACTTTCATTCCACTTTTTTTCCTTTTTACTCTGTACAAATATATTCTAAAGAGTAATACAAAAAGCTCAACGCGAAGCAATTATTTGATTGGATACTAGATAAGCATATTAAAATTATTTGATAAAATTAATTGTTGAATTAATAAAAAATATATAATAATATAAAAAATATATATTAATATAAATAAGCATATTAATAAGATTAATTCATATTTATTTTAATATCAAATTATATTGATAGAATTAAAATGTTTAAAATAAAAATATAATTATATAAAATTTAATTAATTATATTTTATGACATCACATATTTAATTATTCATTTAATAATATTTATTTATATTAAATTAATGAGCATAGGTCATACTTATTTGTATAATTAGGATATAAGTTATCATTAAATTAAAAAAGAGGATAAATTCAAAAAAAATGAAATTTTATAAATGTTCAACTATAAGCTATTTTGATTATGTTTCACTTAAGTAGCTAATAAATTAATTAATTGTATAAGAATTGTTTCGTAAAATTAGTTGTTGAACTAGTTGAAAATTTAAAATAATATAAACAGATATTAATATAATTAGACATATATATTTAATTAATTTAAATTGATTTAAAGATCAAATTATTTTAATGCAACCAAGATGTTTAAAATAAAAATATAATTACCTAAAATTTAATTAATTATATTTATGACCTTACACAATTTTCATTTAATTATTATTTATAATAGAAATATAATTACATAAAATAAAATTAACTATATTTTATGATATTACATATTTATTTATATATCTTTTTATATATTTATAACTTAAAATAAGGATATAATTTACTAAAATTGAATTATTTATATTTTAGGACATCATATATTATTTATTATTTACTATTTCTTTGTACTAAATTTTTTATATTATATATTTATTTATTTTATTATTTAATTAATTTTTTATTTTTTATTATATAATATAATAATATAATTATTTATCAAAGACATGAATTGTAAGTCAAAAAAATTGAGGAAAAATTTTGAAAACCTACCAACTTATAAGATGTAATTTGTTAGATCAAAAGTTATATTTTTTTCCAACAAGTTAAGTAAATGAAATACTTTAAAGATTAATTTATAATTTATTGAATAATTTAATAAATTATAAGTTAACTTTTTCATAATAAGCAAGTATTAGATGACTTTGAACTATATAGATATGGATTTAAACTTGAGTTTGTATACAATTTTTTAAAGAATGCACGGTTCGTATGCCATTAATATTAAATGTCGACTAAGTGTAATGTAAATTCCATTATATTAATTTCGTTTAAAAATCGCCATTAGAGGCATTTCTTTGAGGTTTCATCCAATGATATATATATATATATATATATATATATAGTAGAACTACTCTACAGGGGGTAAAAATGAAAAATTATCTAGTTGTATTGGAGTATTGAAATTTTAGCACTACTTTCTATTAAATTTTAATAAATAACAAATGCTAACAAGAATTTTTAAAATTGTGGATACCCAACTAATCATACTTAATGTTTTATTTTCATTTTTAATGATAAAATGAATGACAATACAATTAACATTAAAACCATGTTTAATGTTAAATTTTTATTTTAATAATATATTATTATTAAAATTAGTACTTCTCATTGCTAGCACTCTTAGTGGGTAATGGTATTTGATACTACCTTAGGAATTTTATTCCTTTCACGTTGTAAATTGAACACTTGACCTTACATGGTGGATTACCACTCATATAATTACAAAAACAAAAAATGGTATCCCTCATTTATTATATTGATAAAAATAGAAATAAAATATTACTCTCTTTCCATTCCTTATTATTTATCATAATTAATTAATTTCACAAAAATTAAGGTAGTAGTTTAATTTATTTATTTTTAGTAAACTTTTCAAGATTAATTTTTTTACAAATTTTAAAATAATTAAAAATAAAAAAAATATAATCAAATAAATGTAAGAAAGTTAAGAGTATAAAATAATAAAATATTTATTAATAAAAAAATAAATTAAAAAATATTTAATACTTCATTAAAATTCTAAAGTAATAAATAAAAAAAATTCAAAATATGATTTTTAATAAGAAATGTAAGGAGTGAATCTAATTAGTTGAGAATTAAAAATTAATATTTATCCACACTCTAGGGCTGTTGTTAACATTTGCCTTAATAAATTACTCTCTTTATTCCTTTTTAAATATCATTTAAGATTAATGTATAATTATTAAGGAAAATAATAAATAACTTTAAGACAATTCTTACATATCAAACAAAAAGTATAGGTATTAATGATACCCTAAATTTGTGCTAGAATGTAAAATGTTAAATTTATATGATACAAAAATAAATAGTTAAGATTCATAATTAAGAAACATATTTAATAGGTAAATAGTTAATGATATGACATTTTTATTTTGAATTATAAATTTTATTTTAATTTTAGATCTATCAATATTTTAAAAAATTAATTTAAATAAATTATCTATATTAATTTATATGTATAATTTTACACATCTTCACTATATAATATAACTAATTTAATGATTATTAATTCAAGTTTATTTATAATACATTGTAATTAAAATTTTCTAATATTAAAATACTTCCAAAAATTACCACATAATCATTTTTTAAAAAAATACAATATAGCTAATAGTTAATAAATTAAAATTTTAAACTTTTACTTTATGAAAGTATTTTTTATTTCTTCTTCTCCTTTTTTCTAAATAATCTCCTTCACTTATTTCTTAACATTAATACACAATAAAATATTTTAAAATATTCAATTTATTAATAAAGTTTAGTATTATTTTTAATTAAAGTTTAATATTGATTGATACTTCTAAAAGAAATAATTTATACATATTATTTTTCTTACACATAACCAAAATTAAATTTTCTAAACTTGTTTAAAATATGTTAATTAAGTTTTATTTAAAGATTAAAGCGTTATGCCTACACTTATAAAAATATAATAAGTGTATATCTTTTTACTTTTTTCATCTTATAGATTATATTAAACATAAACTTTTACAATGTACATATTATGATTTTCAAATAGAACATATACTTTATTAATTTAATTTATTATTATTAATTATTTTTATATAAAATAAAATAAAAATAAATGAGATGAAATTATTTTTCTCTTCTTAATGTGTGAAATTTTAAAGAAAACATAGATTAACATCAAGAAAGAAAATACAACTAATAATTTAATATATTAAGTTTGAAAATGAACTATTTGTATTAGGTAAAAATTATAATAACGAATCACTTAATCTCTAATTTTTAAGTGGAATGCATTTAAACATACATACATAGGTAAATATGTGTGTATATATGTTGGTTCTTTACTAATAATTTCTTAGTATTGTTTGATTTTATATACAAATCTAAATAATTTAAAAGAATAAAAAGTGGAAAATATTACATTATATTAAAAAGAATAATAGCATGATTTCAATTGAAAAAATTTTATTAGTCAAAATAAAGAAAATTCTAAAATATTTGGACTTACTACATTAATGTTTAGATATTATTTTATTGCATTGTTATAACAATATTTTCTTTAACAAATTTGTCGTAAGTAAAGAATTTATTATTGAGAAAATAATGTTGTTGATAAAATAATTAAAATAAAGTATTTAAAAATATAGTATATAGCTTTTTTCATTTTTTGGATAAATAATAATTTTCTTCATTTAATGTAGAAATACCAAATTTTATATCCATTTATTTTAATATAAATGAGTGGTTTCAAATAGTAGAAAGTGACTTTTTTATCTCATGCCACATTTAAATAATAAAAAAAATTATTAATTTTTTATAATAATTAATATATTATTTTATTTAATTAAATAATATTATTATTATATAATGTTAAGATTAAATACAAATATGAATTTTAGAAATATGTGTATGTGTGAAGCAAAAAAAGAGAGAAAAAATTTGAAGTAAGAAATTTTTAAATTTGTGTAAAAAAGATTGGACTTATTTTTATTTAATTATTGATTTATTAAAAAAAGACTTGAGGCTAAAATAAAATTAATTTAAATTTAAGATCTAATTTAAAATATTTATAAAAAATTAATTAACATGAAAACTTCTTCTATATGTATCATCATTTCATTGATTTGTTAATTAAGGTATTAATACCCATGATTATAGTATAAATATAGAAAAGCTATCCATAAAAAGATAAGTTGTAATTTACTAATATACCATCTACTACTAAAAATTAACTAATAAATAAAGTTGTTAAGTATTTATTTAAATAGTATGAGTAATATTTAAAAAAAGATAATAAATATAATTTTGATTTTTTAAAATGATAGATAAAGAGGAATAAAAATTGTTGTTTTAGAACAATATTTAAAATGAAATAAAGGGAGTAATAATTTTGATATCATACTTAAATAATTTTCTCAAATCAAATGAATACTAATTTGTCAAAAAGAAAAAAAAAAAGAAAGGGTACTAAAGGTCTAAAACTTTCAACATTGCAAATAGAAAATTTTTCCGGTAAAGGTGGTATTTTTAATGAAACAACGATCAATCAACTCAATGAAACCTTTCAATGTGCATTAAATTTGTAGTTGGTCAGAATGGGAAGCAAATCCACATGGTTCACAAAAAATTGCTAGCTAGCAAGCTAGATTATTCAAACAAAATTTCAGAGAACAGAAACATCTAAGAATTTCTGTACTAATATTTAATATTGGGATTAGAATTTAATGATGATTAAATATTAAGCATCACTTAAAACGCCCCGTGTCTGGTGATGCATCGCTCTGAAATCAAGGGATAGCTAAAATCCTAGTCAACTTTCATGGCGTCCGAGGCCCTAACTCTCCGGCCCCAAGCATGGTTCCCCAAACCCTAACTCAACCCTAGATGAGATAGCATTGGTTATTGGTTTTAGCTAATTACAGCTAACTGGTCAACACAGTGGCTAGGTTATTTCACATACATTTTTTATTGAATTCGTGGAAAGAAAATGACTTAAAAAGAAATTTTAAAAATTTTCCTCGTTTAATTTGGAAGGAAAAATGGAAAAACTAAAAACTGAAATATCATATGTGATTATCACCATCATCGTCATCATTCCACTTTACTCTTAAAATTTTAAAATTTTTCTCCTCCATATTTTCCTCTTTAATTGACTTTTAATTTAAGAATGAGAAACCACTTATCGCGAAGTACTAAGTTTGAATACAAAAAATTCAAGGAAAGAGTCTCAGGAACAACATTGACATTGTACGCTAATCATGCAATCACTCAATTTTCTCTTAGCTCTTTTCTTTCAATTAATTGGGACTTAGCAATAGTGTAGCACTGATACAGTAATATATTATGTAATATATCATATTTTACTTAAAAAAATAAATTTAATATATAATTAAATTTGATAACATGTTAGTATACCACTATATCAATAATATACTACAATCTCTCCCAATCAATTTTAATTTAACTTTCATTTATTGTTGGTGTAAAACTTACATAATCAATAAATCAAAAAGATGCACATCATTAAAATAATAATTAAATTTTTTTTAATAACAATAATTTAATAATTTTTTATTAATATAATAATAAATAATTTTACGGATACAAACATTAACATCTTCCTGATTTTGTGGGTCTAGGGCAAAGATTAGTAGCTCATGTTGCAGGGATAAGTGGAGGACAAGAGTATTTACTCTTAATTTATTTTTGAGGTTATCGGTATGAAAGCCTTTACCAACAGTCTCTAACTCCAAGGTTTAGGGATTCTATAAAAGGCTTGTGATTATTATAAGGTGGAGAATGATAAGTGCAATAATTTTGTGTACTTAAATGACATATAAAATAATTTTGTAAAATTTGAACATGGAGAGGCCAGTGTGGAAAAAAAACTGGTTAGAATAATTCAAATTTTATAAATATGCAATTGATAGTTGTTTGCAAATGAAAATGAGTAAATATAATATTTCTTTTTATAAGTATGGATGCTAAAATTTATTTTTTATTATTTAGATATTTAAGGAGAATCATCCTTATTTCAAGAACTTTAAAGAACTTTAGTCAATGCACCTACTCTTATTAATGAAAGAATGCCTAATTGAAAAAGAAAAAGGGGAAATGGTAGGGATCAGAGGATTCGAGTATGAATGCTAAATTTGTTGCTTATATAATAAGAGAAATTCTAAATAAGTAATGTGCTATGTAAAATCAGTCTGACTTGTGTAAATATTTTACTTGAATATTGCAAGTTAATTTTTGCAAGCATTAGCGTATAATTTATATTACACATTCTAAAGAATTGTTTCTCACCTGGAGGGGATGACTCTACGTGTAAAATTAAGGTTTATTTTTCTTTTTAAAGTATAGTAAAATATCACGATTTTTGAAAATATTTTATCTTATCTTGAAGTAAGAATTTTCCTTTACTCCAATAAAAAATTAATAGATTCATGAAATGAAGGAAGCTCCACATTAATGGGACTTACATATACTTTTCAATAGCAAAATTGAATTTCTTTGAGCTTTAATGAAAAAATTAAGAGTTCAAACTTTAATAAATAATAATTAATTAAAAATAATTTTTAAATTTATAATTACCTTTTCTTTTAATTTTTTATTAAGAATTATGTCGCAGGTGTTTAAGTTTCAAGGTTGACAGTTTTTCATAAAATTTTATAACATTTTTGTAAAATTGTAACTTTAACCTTGACCTTTACAATAAAAAATATTTGAAAGATTTATGGAAAAGTTATAAAATTTTATAAAAAAACATTGTAAGATTTCATGAAAAAATTACAAGAAGGCATATCTATATTTTTTTTTTCAGGAAAGAGCTCCGAATTAGATTCCTTAATTTTATTTTGTTAATAGTGTTTTTTATAACAGATACCGAACAATTGGGTCATTATCTATGGATTGCAGGCATTGAATATAGAAATTTGGTGAGAAAATTAAAGCAAGATTTATTTATTTATTTATGTTTGGAATCCGAAATAGCTAAGAGTCTCCGGTAAGACGACAATGATATTGAGATAGTAAAAACAATGGTACCAAGACACCAAAAACAAGTGCAAGGAAAATCCAAAATATACGGCAATTTACTAAGGTCGGTCTGCCTTTGACGACAATTACTTTCATAACAACGCTAATAGTTTAGGCAACCCCAGAACGGGCTCCATAACCATGTTTCTCAACGATGGCTGTAAGTCCGACCAAAAATCTTTCCATCAAGTGGCATGTCATATATATTCATTTAATTATTTAATTAATCTTACCGTCATGCATATACATATATGTATGTATATTTGGAAGTTAATAACCCTCTCTTTTTTCATTTAAATAAAAATATTATACTACTAATTTAGTGGTAATAAAATAATAAAAGATATTTAAATAATTTTAATAAAAATATTAATGTAAAATATTTAAATTAAATTCATTTATTCTCTCTCATCTATATAAATGCATTCATTAAATTAAAATATTAATGATGATGATAAATTAATTACAATAATTTTTATTAATTTATTATTTTTAAATTAATAATATAATTTTTTCAGAAAAACTATGCATCTTGAAAACATTGGGAACGGATCTAAACTCTGTAGTTTATGTAAGATGTGCTTGAATTGATTTTTCTTTTCATATTAAGGGTAGCAAGATCTGAACCTACAATCACGACGGAGAATGTACACACAGAATGGGAAGACATGTCTTTTATTATGTTTTGAAATTTTTAAAAAGAGTAAGTATTATATATGTATAATTAGAGAAGCAAACAACTTACTTAGTAATCAATTTAAGATTGATTTGTGGAAAATTTGATTTTAAATGAATTGAGTTTAAATGAGTCAAGCTTAATTAATATATGAATTGGACTTGATCTTCAAATTATTTTATCTAAATTATTTGCGAGCCTAAATATATCTAATAATAAAAATATTCTTTTATTTTTATATTATATACAAATAATATAATATATACAAAATTCAATCACATTATTAATTATTGAAATTGCATAAATAAGAAGGATGTTTTGATTAAAATAATTAGTACTCTAATATGGTAGTATTTGGTATGCAAAATCAAATATTTCTAAAAATCTTGATATTCTCAGAAATGAGATTATCAAAAATTTAATTCTTAAGAATATAACATTACTATATTTTAATTAATAAAAAATATATTTAAGAATATCACATTATTGTATTTCAATTATATTCAATATTCTTAAAAATATAGTTAGATTACTAAAAATATTCTTAATAAACATTAAGTGATCAATAATGGCAATATGTAGTGGTTGATAATAGATGTTGACTAGTAATGATCATTGAGAATAAATGATAGCCAATGATAAATGATGGTTGACAATGATTACTAGTGGTAGAAGGTGGTGAATGAGATCATGTACAAGGTAAGTTTTCAACCTTCTCTCATGAAGCTCCACTTTTATAAAATTATTACATTTTTATTTTATATATTAGTATACATATATACATATATATATATATATATATATATGTATATATATATATATATGTATGTATGTATGTATATATGTATGTATGTATGTATATATATATATATTATTTTTAGTCATTTTAATAATTTAATCACTTAAAAAATTAAAAATATTAAAATTTCACTAGAGATAATAAAAAGTATAAAAGAATAATATTTCTTTAATTATATATCAACTTGGTTTTCTTTTTTTTTTAAAAAAGTTTCAAGTTGTTTAAATTAATAATATGTGACTTATAGACCTATTATAATAACACTACTTATAGATTCATACGTTCTACGAGAGCAAATTAAATATTTTATTTTATATAATTCTCATTTTATTTTATATTATATTTTCAAAATTTTATGATATTATTTTTCCATTCTTAATTTTTAATGAAATGAAACTGTTAATAAGTTTTTATGAAAATTGTGTGTATTTTTTTTTACTACATTGACGCTTCCAATTTTTTGGTACTAATTAAATGGAGATTATATTTTGATTATTGTATAAATAGTTTTGTTTTATTTATGAAGAATTTATGTATTTTTATCTTTATAATTTATTTGGACGTAAAAATAATAATTGACCTAAATTTCAAACAATCAAATTTTTTCACGCTTTTTGTTGTTTGCCTTACATCACATATCCTTTATTTTTCAATTTTTCCCCTTTCCCTCTTTGTTTCACCTCACCTTATCGAACGGTAATAACAAATTCATTATCTTCATCAATTAACGACGACAATGAAGCAAAAGTCTAAGAAAATTGCAAGAGCAACATTTTTGTTTCTTGCATTTTGCATTTGCTACGCACTTTAGGTTTTCTCTTTATATGAGACCAAAAATTAAGGAAAAAATTTAAGGATATCAAATTTAAAAATTGGGTAATTGGATACTTTATCACAGTGATCACACTTAATTTCGGAAGCAAAGTTTTTTCAGCTTTCTTAGGCAATCAAGGCAAGAGATATCGTACCAACCATTTTCAATACAAATCTTTTTTTATGGCAACTATACAAAAGAAAGTAATTTTCTACAAATGAAAAGATTGTGACTATAATAATATAATTTTGACAAATTTTGGTCAATTGTATTCATTTTACCTCTCATTCTTCTCTGCATGTTTAATTCAATATTGCCTCCATACTTCTACCTTTTTCTAAAATTTGTTGTAGATCAACAATTCTAGTTGAAATCTTCAATTGTTAATTAGTTCACTTGCTTAATTATAAGATTGTATTAAGCTTCATATTTAGTCTTATTATATATTAATATAAGGATGTATAATATAAATATTTAGTTAAATTATCTTTACCTTCACCTTAGATTGTAACCACTTCTACGTGTAAATCTATGAAAACTTTAGATGAACTTGCCCTCAATTTTTGGTACAAATTATTTAACAATTGATGATATTAGAGTCAAAATAATATGGTAAAAATTTTGATCCAAGTGTTCTCCTATAAGTTCTTTGGATAGCTTTCCCATAATGTGGTTGTGATTATCATTCCCCTATAATTTTAAGTTGTCATAAAAAATAAAAAATATCAAACATAAGTATTTCATATATATATATATATATAACAATTCTTTATTATTACATGTCTAACCTTTTATATTGTAGCTTTATGACTTTTCTTTTCACTAGTTCACCTTGTAACAACATTTCTTTAAAAAGGGATACATTGTTGACTAGCCTTATGATAATCTACATTAAGGATTTGTAAGTATACTCATATTTTATATATTGACATCATATACAATAGCCTTAACATATGAATATAGTTTATAATACTAATCAAGTATAAGTATCCTTAACATATCTTTCTTTTAATGTATTAAAGACAAGCAACTCAAATTTGTATTTAAGTATAACAAAATCTTATCCTTCTACTTTCTTAAATATAGTAAATGCAAAAAGCTTGATCAAGTATGTCATGATTTATCCCTAAGGCGTGTGATTAGTGAAGGAAGTCATTATGAGTGATAACCTACTAGCCTTCTTTAAACATGTCTAATGCAAAGTTTCATATACATGTATGCTATACTTTCAAAGAGTATGAAGTATTTAAAAATTTGAATACAAAATGTAATGATGAATCAACATGAAAATTTATCCAACTATCCTAATGCTTACTTTGGTACTAAAATTTCATGAGCAAGCCCATTTTTATCCCATCCAATGGCAACTAGACACTTAAAGGGAATAATCTCTAAGGAAAACAATAAAGAAAACAGATGAGTGAGAATCTTTAAAACTTACTTAATAAACATTTAAGAAGTGGTAAAGTATAATCTATTTAAGTTATACTCTAACAAGCCTAAATTCACCCATACTTATGCATATTCATTTAAAATGTCTACATTCCACTTAAGTTAACATTTACACTTTCATACATTTACTAAAGAAATAGAGATGATTTCCTTAATAAATAACTTATATGATAAAAAAATGTAAATGGTCCCATACTTCATTGGATTACAATTATGAGCATACTAGTTACTTATTTCTTTTTCTTCATCCAACGTTAAAACAATTCATAAGAGAAATCCTTTTTTCCAAGGCAATTACATATGTATGCAATTAAACATATTCAATCATCATACAATAATAACATAAGTCAAAAGAGGATAAAAAAAATCATGTAAATCCTTTTGTGACTTATCTCATCTTTATCCCTTATAAGTTCTAACATTATCTATTAAAGGTCACCCTATGACCTAACTATTATAAGCTCTAATTTTATACCTCTAGGGTCACCTTATTGCCTTAACTATTACAAGTTGGCACATGGATCCAGTATATAAAGTCATAACATGTGCATATCATCTCCCCTGACATTGTCAAACTCACTTAATGCATAACATTATCATAATAGCATAAATGGCTTAATTAGCACTTCAGTCATTATAATTTTGTAGCAACAATCACATGTTCAAATCTTCAATCACCCAATACCTATTTACATGGCAATATATCTTATTTTCATTATTATGCAATTAAACATATTTAATCATCACATAATAATAACATAAGTTAAAAGAGGACAAAAAAAAGCATGTAAATCCCCTTGTGACTCATTTCATCCTTATCCCTCATAAGCTCCAACTTTATCTCTCTAAGGCTATCTTGTGACCTAATCGTTACAAGCTCCAACTTTATCCTTCTAAGATCATCTCGTGACCTTAACCCTTTCAAGTTGGCATGTGGATCTAGTGCATAAAGTCATAACATGTGCATATCATTTCCCTATCATTATCATACTTGTTTAATAAATAACATTATCATAATAGTATAAATACCTCAACTAACATCATCATACATATAAATAACATTATCACAATAACATAAATAACATTATCCAATTAAAAATATTCAATCATCGCACAATAATAACATAAGTCAAAAAAGGATAAAAAGAAAGCAAGTAAACCTCTTTTGACTCTTTTCATCCCTATCCCTCACAAGTTCCAATCTTGTCCCTCTAACCTTGTGACTTAATCATTACAAGTTTTAACTTTGTTTGTCTAAGATCACCTTGTAACCTTAACCATTTCAAGCTAGCATATGTATCCAATGTATAAAGTCACAACATGTGCATATCATCTCCCTTAACAACATTAAACTTGCTTAACACAACATTATCATAATAGCACAACTGTTTTAACTAGCACTTTAATTATTGTAATTTTATAGCAACATGCTTATGTTTAAATCTACAACCATCCCATGCTTATTTACATTGTCACGTATCTCATCTTCATTATTATACATTACATAATTAAATAACAAAACAAATAAATATATAATCATAATTTACATATCCAAAACATTATCATACCTCATTACATGGCCCTATATCATATATTAAAACTCTATTTATCATTTAATAACTTAATTTATCATTAAAGAGGATTAAAATATACCTTAACCCTTTACATATCATGATATCATAGGTTAAATACATTGTAGTTGACTATATACTCAACTTTAGGAACCTTAAGAATAACTCTTAAGATTCATCATTGATTATGTAGTCAATTATAGGAGTCTAGAAAGCAACTCTGATGCTTTTATTTAATGATCAGCATCCAAAGACTAATTCCTTGGCACATAGTTAACTATGTAATTAACTATGTTTGCCTATAATGTATGTTTTAAGGCATAATTGATTATAACCTATTTTCTAGCATATTCCACATGATTTTTCATTGTTTATGCAATGAATTTTATTATCCAAATGCATTTATCATGTTCCAATCCATACTAAATCACAGTTACACATCAAGGATGCAACATTTACTCCATTTCTAATATTAAAACCAAATTAAACACACAAATCATCACTTCTCCTCATACAATTAAATAAAACCTAAGTTATGAACCTAAACTAAACAAAATCATCCTAATTTCTAGAAATGGTTAGAATGTTCACTTACTTACTATAAAGGAGGATTTAAAAGGTTTGATTTATTGTCTCTTGGCTTAATCTATCAAAATTTTAAGTATTCTTCACTAGGATTCAATTTCCTTTTTTAAGTTTAATACTTAAATTCTTTCAAATCTAAAGAAAATTATAAAAAATTTAATTGTTATGAAAACCTTACCTTACTTGAATGAAGAATTTGAAGAAGATTAACTTTCCTTTAACTTGACTAAAGAAAAATTTAAAAAGGAATGAGAATGAGAAGAAGAATTAAGAAAGGGAGAGGGCTAGGATTTTCTAAATAAGGGATTTAAGGGATTTTTTGGCTAGATTTTAGGTTTATAAAGGAATAGGGGCATTTTCATCATATCATCCTAAATTTCTTCCACATTAACATTCTCATTTCTAATTACTTTTAACTTCAATTTTTTTGCTTAAAGCACTTTTCTTCAACTAATTCCTTAAAGTTTTCTTTTTTGTAAGCCTAGCTTATATAATTTATTTATATTTACCTAAAAGTACTTATAAAAAACTTATTTAATTTGTTATTTCTTTTTCCTTAATTTCTCGCCCACATTTTTATTATATAGACATATAGGTTTAGTACCACACTAGCATTCCTAGGCTTATGTTACAACAATTTAGTCCTTAAAACATAATTCTTGAAAGGATTACTAATTCATGTTTTCTTTCAACCTAAAACTAACTCTATATTCCTAGATTAGGTTCCTTTGACAAGATGATGTATGCTTATTAATCTTCCTAACTAACTCTGCTTTATTATGCATTCATACAAAAGAATATTACCCTTGAACACTCTAAGAACCTAAATAATAACAATAAGGATTATGACTTAACTCTAACTTTATGATGAATATATCAATTTAACATTTTATGGATGACCAAAAATTTTTTTGCAATCCTTTGATACTATAACACTATCTTAGTTATCTACTTACCTACTCAACCTTAGAGAAATATCTCCTCATTGTTATTAGAATTGAAAAGTGTTAAAATTTTGTTACTATCTACTAAACCATGAATATTTTCAATTAAAGGATCCTTTAGGGATTCTTTTTCAATAATAACCATTTTACATTTTCATATGATCACAAACTTTATCATAAAACATTTAAGCATAACATTTTTTTCTATTATCTTATATTTTCAATGGCTATTTATAGACATTCAAGCTCATTTATCATGAAGCATACAAATATAAGTTTTTGTAAAAACCTCACTTTCTCTTTACAAGTGCTATCAAGTTCTAATTCATGTGCAATTTTCACGACCCCATGTTATGTCCCAAAATAAACATACATATATCAAAATGGGCCATTAATAAAACTCAAGCATTATTGTTATGCATTCATTGACCATTTATTTCAATACACATAATAGTTATTAATACAAACAATTTTAGTTCATTGGTTTACTTAAGCTCATTTCCTAAGTATAAGGTATCTCGGTAATAAGTTGTGTCAAATATTTCTTGAAATCAAATACAACTCTTATTTAGAATAGGAGAAAATTTTATAAAGTCATTACTCTAAATATGTATAAGTAACTTAACCTCTCAAAATTATTTTCTCCTAGCATATTATTAAATCATCATATTTTCACAGTAGTTTTGTATTAATGTGGCTTTTACCTTTAAATGTTGTAACACAAGTGTATGGATAAGTAGGTAATATACAATCATAATAATTGCTAATCTAAAATAGAATTATTAGTTCCTACTATAGGTGTGCAGTTCCTAATATTGCATAAAATTCAAGGACTAAGGTTTTTTTCTATAAAGTTATGGGTTTAATGCAGAATATAACAATCAAATTCTAATCCACATTTAATCAATTTTACCATTACCATTATGATTTACTTTGGTGGAATGATCTTGTTTTATTTAAATTCATTAAAGTCCCAAGCTAGATGAATATTTGTGACACTCAACCCTTAATCTATTACTACAAGAATTCGTAAATTGCTTAACATTATCTTATATTATCCCTTCAATTAAAACTTGAAAGATTGAACCTCTTAACTTAACTCCTTTACTCATACTATGATATAACTATGCCTAGATTATAGCTTTAAGATGATATAACTATGCCTAGATTATAACTTTAGGATATCCTTATATCTAATTTCCACACCACATTAGGTTCCAACACAAGTTACTCAATTCCTTTTTTTTACATAATTTTTTTACAAATATGAACAAATTGGTTATTAGAATAATCATTGCATTCTTACCTAATAAACCTCTCGTCGTACTACTTATCCATTTAAGCAAAATATATTATCTCCACTTTAAGTACCCCAAATTTCTTATAATCAATTACCTTTATTCAATGATGTATATTTTTTTTATTTAACTCTCTTATTATTTATTTAATTCAATATGAAACTCCTCAGTTCCCATATTATTTATTTGAATATTGCCTTACAGTCTCCTTCCAATTTTCACTTAAGTTTTCCCAAAATATAAGATCCTTATTATCTCATAAAAATGTTACTTAATTTGTATGTTGATTCAAAATAAATTGTTTTAACCCCCATACTATGTGAGTACAACAACCAATGCCATGTAGCACTTATGAACTAAACAAGCAAGTTTTAGTAGTGATATTTAATCAAATACTTCAAATTTCAAATTCCATAATACAAATACTCACACCTTATGCTTACAAATATACAAAGCCATATGCGGTTCCTATCATTTTAATTATAAAATAAAAGTCTAAAGCTTTAGGTTTAACTTCTCATGAATAAATCAAATTACATCTAACCTTTCTTTTATATAGTCACAAACAAGGGCTATAAGTGATTCATCCTTATAAATAAAACATTAAATTCAAAAATCAAGGCTCCATGTCCCATTAACGCCATATCACCTTAAATCTTTTCTTATATAGTTCTAAGCATGTTCTTACATGTGTTCATACGTAAAATTATGATATAATTGTTGATTTAAACAAAACTTAAAATTTAAAACTTCAAGGTCCCATAACACATCAAGCCATTTTTTTTTCACATCTCTTTCTCTTATAATGGGACAATCACCTTTATCAATTTTCACTACTATAAAATAACTTATTAACATTAGGTATTTAGCTGCTTACACGTCAATTTTTGACTGATGCTTGACCTATATCTAATCAAGCATCATTGTATATTTGTTATTCTAACATCAATTATATAATCAATGTTAAAAATGGTTATCACATTAGTTTTTTGCTAAAGATTGTCATTTTTTTATAATATTTTAATTTTTTTATATTTCATGTTGAGAAACCAAGGTGAAATGTTTCCCTAATATTTTTTAATGCCAATTTTTAGCTTCCTCAACAAATTATTTATGATCAAAATTGAATAAACTTAGTATCTAACCAAAAGGTATATTTTAAGTTAAAAATTTTAAAAGGTCATAACTGTACGTTCAATTATCTATTTAGAGCAAATTTTATGTCAATTTTATATAATTTTTTGAGATTTATCCATTTGCAAAAAGCCAAAGGTGTTTTGCCTTTTCTAGAATAATAAAAAATAGTTGCTTTCATAGACTTTCTTTTCACATTTTCTCCATCTCTAACTGTTATTTGGCTAGCTTCGATCTTCACTAATAAATATTTAAAACTCATATATAACCTTATAAGTTATACAAAAGAAACATAAACAAAAATATCTTTGCAAATATGTGTAAAATTTAAAAATGGAAAAGGTAAAAATTTAAGAAATCTAAGCAAGAAAAACACCTCTTATGCTTTGAACTAGTAACCTAGAACATTAGGACATTTGCTTTATATTTAATATTAGTTGAAGGAGTATCGGTAGCTTATTGACGTATAATAGAGGACGGAAGGAAATCTAAGGTTCTACAAAGGGATTTAGATGGACATAGAAAAGGCATATATATTGTTCAAAAAATAATAACTTTATACTACCCACTTTTATAAGTATCATGTATCATTTTTAATATTATAAAATGTAAAGTGAGATATACCAATCACATTTTTTAAAAAAATATACATACATTATAGTAAAGACTGTTATGATTCATTTTAGAGATAGAATTGGAATAAATATATAACTATTCTTTGAACAGATATTGTAAGGTGTTAATACATTTCTTACATATAACTAACTCTCAAATTTAAATTATGAAAATGCAAAATTCTTTTAGTATTCCAATCACATCATAAAAAAATGATTTGTGACAATTTCATTTTCTTTTTCTTCATATTCCAACATTTCAAAGACATACGAAATTGCTCTTTTCCCACCAATTCCATAGTGTGGCATGTCATGACTTGCATGGTACATTTCTTTGTTATGTATAGATATTGGATGTGTTGTGATTTATTTATATATAAATATGTGATGTTTTGGAGTTTTTTCCAAGTTTTTTTAACTATCCACAAAGGTATAAGCATTCAAAATGAATGTCGGAAATAAGGTTCTTGAGTTATCATATTTACTTGCAGATTACATAGGACCAAGTTAGGGCTTGCACTTTTGTAGCTAATGAAATTTGTACCAACTTAGCTCGGCTCATTTAATGTAAGTTGTCCTACAAATAGGCCAAATTGGCTTATTTCCTAACTTTAAAATAAAAGGTCAATCTAACAAGTAAAAAGAAATAAGCTTCTAATGCTTTTAGGTAGGGGTCATCCCTACATATTAGGAAGTTTATTCTAATGGTTGGACACTAATTTTTACATAATATGCACTTCATTTGGACTTATTTTTACATTCCTTTTACTTAAAATTTAAATTATAATAAGTGTAACAATTTTTTTATGTTATATAAATTGATGAGATTGGGAATGAGCCTTTGTAGATGTGTCATTCTATCCTACCCATCTCATGGAAAAGGAAAAGCAATGGGTTATCTCAGAACCATAAAGTCCTCTAAGTTTTTTCCTAGATATAAGTTTTTAAATTCAACTTTATTTTTCAAATTTAGTTAATTAATTATCTAAACGTCCAGGAGTCATTCATGAAGAGAAATAAGGAGTTGACCTAAGCTAATACATATGGGGAGATGAGGGGTTAGGAATGTCGCAGCCTTCTAATCTCGACTCATTGACTAACACAATCAAAAGCACAAAAAAGGAGCAAATCAATAGGATGGGTTCATATGCCAGCGTAGAGACAATATGTTCCACTACTACAGCACACACGGATTACTTGCTTATGGCTCAGATGTGCTACAAGAAATTCAAGCGATGAGGCGCGAGATGACAAAGCTTACTCCCATATATGCGCCCACCTCCAGTATACATGCGCGGTGGATAGCTAGCAGTCTCCTCGCACCCTAGACTCCCCCAGCCCAACGACATGTGGCCAGCACACTAATGCAACCGTCGAAGTGGTGCACAAGATGATTTTGCCCATAATTTAAGATTTGATTGACTTTTGTTTATTTCGATAAATTTTTGTATTTTTTTTACGAATATTGAATTTGAATGACGCATTTAATAAATTTTATATTGTTTATTTCTATAAATTTTTGTTTCTAAATTTTAAACTTATTTATTTCCTTATTTTTATAGATTTTAAATAAACTCCCATGAATTATATTAAATTTTTTTTTGACGGATTTGGAAGGAAAATCTTCCATAATATTTTGTTTTTTCGTTCTTAAGTATTAGTCGGAAAAAAATTTTTGTTGACATGCAATGTGTCGACAAACAAATTCCTTTTGACTAAAAATCATTGATTTTTAACAAAAAAAAATTATCGGAAACAATAAATTTTTGTTGTAATTGGATATACCCATAGTAAAGTCTTTTTATATACCATCCTGACTTCTATGTAAATTGTGTACATTTTTTTTAATCCGATTAAACTATTAAACGTATATATTTAGGATTTAAAAGTCTGAAAAGTATAAAACTTTAAAAAAATAAATTATATATATATTTGAATTTTGGAAATAATGGCTAACTAAAGAAAAAGGTAGATGGCTCTATTCAGGGAATTATTTGCAAGTTTAATGTTGTAATTGGTACGATAAAATGGAATATAATAAAAGTGGTAATAAAAAAGATAATGATAATAGAATATAATGAAACAATCATTATATTATTATGTTTAGTATATTATTATGTTTAGTATGATAATGAATGAAATTATTCTTATGTTGGGTATAATAAAATAATATAGGAATAGAATGAAATATTCTTGTCAAAAATATTAAATAACTTAATATTATTAAATACATGATATGATCAATAATAAAAATTACTCTAATTTAAATTTTATCATCAAAATTATAATATATATTATAAAAATTATAATACTCTTACAAATTATTACAATTTGAAATCACATTTATATAAAAGATAATACTATTATTTTTTATTTATTTAAAATTGAATATATATATATATATATAATTTATAGTTGAACATATATATTATATAGTAAAATAATAACATACGTTAAATAAAAAATATATGATACGATTAATGATTAAAAGTTACTATATTTTAAATTTAATTATCAAAATTATAACACAAAATTTTGTATGATAAAAGTATGAAAAATTTAATTTTCATTTTTTATATTAAATAAATTTTTTTTAAAAATATAAAAACATTTTATTTAAATTTTATTATTAAAAATATATTTATCAAAATATTTAAGTATAAAAATATTATTTTATTTTTATTAATAAAATATAATATAAAAATATGATAAATAATAATATTTAAAATTATTTCATATATAAGAAAATAATCATTTTATTATTTTATTATAAAATAAAAACTCATCATTTAATAAAATGAGTATTTTCATTTTATAGAATCAATAAAACAGATTTTTTTATTATTTTTTTTGTTATTTTGGTTCAACGTACCAAATACACCGTAGGTCGGCTCCTCGATCTTGTGCCTTTACTCTCACAAAACTTACATAATTCTTGTTGGTTTGGTCATCAATTCAGCGTAATTGATGGATAAAATTTCAATGCTCGTGGTCAACATTCGCTTGACCATTGGCTAACTTTTTCACTTGCACTCGTCCACATGCGTCTGACAAATTTTACCCATGTAAAATCCTTCCAGCATTCCTCTACTTGCATTGTTCAAGGTAAACGTAAAAGAATTGACTAGGACAATAAATGAATTCAATTTTAAGAAAAAAGCGCTGTAATTTATTATTATTTTTATTCATTTTTAAGTGTGTTTAAAAATTAAGAAAGAAAATAAATAATTTTAATTTAAAAAATAAATAATAATTTATTAATATACCATGTATTAAAAATTAATTAGTAAGTAAAATTATTAAGTATTTATTTAAATTATAGAAAATGATGGAAGATAATAAATACATTCTTAATTTTTTTTAAATAATAGATAAATAAAAACAATACTTCTTTTAAAACAATCTTTATAAAAGGGTAAAGAGAATAATTAATTTTTTATAAAAAATTAATTGATAGGGAATATTGTTGAACATTTTTTATGAAATAAATGCTAACCGGGCGATGATTCTTAGTTAACAATAATATAATTAATATTAGAATTTTATTTAATATATTTTATTTGTATTTTAATAATATATTATCATCAAAATTAATATTTAATATTAATTATATTATTATTAATTATGAATTAATAATTATATTTTACATTCTTCATTTTTATTATCCATCGCATTTAAAAAATTATTCTTTTTTATTTGTTACTTTAGAATTTTAATGATATGTTAAATATACTTTTTCAATTTTATCTTACTATTTCATTAATAGATATTGTATTATTCTTCTTGAAAAATCTGAATATATTTATTTCATCATAATTCTTTTCTTATTTTTAACTATCTTTATGCTTAATAAAAAATTAAAAGGTAGTTTTGAAAAGTTTATTAAAAATAAATAAATTAAATTATATTTTTAAATATTTGTAAAATTAATTAACTATGATAGATAATAAAGAATAGATAGAATATGTTTTAATCATCTGCCAATAATTAAGAAGATTTCTTTTAAGATAATAGGAACAAATTTTGAAAATAAGATAATAAATGCATTATTAAAATTTTAAAACGATATAATAAGAAAAAAATTTTAAATGACAAATAAAAAATAATGAAAGGACTGTATTACATAATTAAATTAAGTGATTGTCTTAACTGTTGGCACTGTTGTTGTTGAGGGAATTTCGTAGTTATTAATGAATATATATAATTTATATATCCATTATCAATAAAAATTAAGATAAATATAAGTGTTTAAAATAAATGTAAAAACTTTTTAATAATTAATTTTTTAACAATTTTTCCTTACATATATCTTAAGATTAGTGATGGGCACACATGATATATATTGATTGGCTAATTAAAAATTTCTCCTTATTAATACAACAAAATCAAATATTGTCTTTGAATTTTTTTTTGTTATCCTGTATTCAAATTCAAAATATTAAGTAATTTATTATTTTTACTAAAAGAATAATTATATTACTAACACTTTAATATTAGAGTAGTACATGAAATTATCTTTAAAATTTTATATATTTACATCCAATAAATTACCGTCAAAAAGATGATAATTGCACCAACTGATCTCAAAGTCTTGCTCGCGACTCTGTCGTCGTTTACCGCCAATCCGCCATGTCCTTAATTTGAACTATTGGATGGGAAATTGACTATTGAAGGTGGATGGACCAGGAAAACCGGCAGCAATAAAATAGACAACGACTTTTGTATATATTGACACGGCAAACTCTGGCGGTTGACCCAGTTTCAGTTTAAACGTCGGACCCAGAGCCTCTATTTTATGGCTAGTTAAATCCTCACTTTAATCTCTTATTGATTTTATTTATATTAATTTATTTTAATAAATATTTTATATTAATTTTATTTTTATAAATAATAAATTGATTAATTTACTTTCTTTATCAGTATTTTTATTAATGAATTAATGACTATTCAAACAAAAGGATTAAAATAATAAATTAAAATTAAAATTTTATTTTGATTTATGTAATATTAAATTTGTATCAATTTCATTTTTTATTAAAATTTTGTATCAATTTAACCTTCATAAAATTAATTTCACCTTAAATTTTAATCTTTCGCACATAAGATGAAATGGTTGTATAGAGAAATTAAAATTTGATATGAAGTTAATTTTATATAAATCAGATTAGTACAAACTCAATCTTGCAAAAATTAAAATGAATTTTTACTCATAAATAAATAAAATGCAATAGATAAAATTGATATTAAAAATTGGTAAATGGTTGAATTGATATAACTTCTGTTTATAAAAAAATTAAAATAAAAAAATAAAATTATATTAATTTATAATAACTTAAATACTAATTTTTAATACAAACTTAAACATACATTATATATTATCCAACCAATAAAATTTTTAAATTTAAAACTAATTATTTAAAAATTGCATAAAATTGTTTGAAAAAAATTTGAATTACTTCAAATAATATTCATATAAATAGTTTGAAGTAATTCAAATTTTTTTCAAACAATTTTCAAAAAATAAAAAAAGTTGTTTAAATGACGTAATATTTTACTTTTACCTCGTAGTAACTTAGCCAACAATAATAATAATTAATAGAAAAGTCTAGGTCTTTGAAATGGATTTGTGTCATATAATAATTTAATTTTTTATTGGTTTCTAATATTCAAATTACTATAAATTAATTCACATTTAATTTGTTCTTATTTATAATATTTATTTAATCTTTACAAATATAGGTTATATTATTTAGATTTTAAAAAAAATTATTATCAATTTTATCTCTCATATTATATTTTATTTTATTTTGATTCTTTTATCTATTAAATCATTAACTTATTAATGAAATTATTAATAGAGGGATTAAAATAATCAATTTTATTATCTGTAAGAGGTAAAATAGATGCAAAATATTTGTAAAAAGCCTAATTGATAAGAATGATATTAGTTAGGAACCAAAATGATGTTTTTTTCTTTAATGTATGTAGGGTAGGACTTAAATTGCAATTTCATTTAAGTTGTTCGTGTTTCTTGCATCAATGGTCAAAACCATGGGTCCTCAAATGGACTAATTATCTTTTTACCGTCTCTGTTAACAGTACCCAGGGGGCCACTTCCATTAATATGTAAGGACCCCCCCCCCTTCCTCGGCATGAATCCTCCAAGTAGTTCTTTTTACTGTCTTTTTTTTTTTTGTAAATTTGAAAAATATTTTGTGATCTAAATTTTATTTTTTATACATTTATTATACATAAAACTAATATTAAGTTTTATTTCCTTTTTGAAAAACTTATGAAATTTTATTTATTTATAATAAAGATAAAATTTTGTATATAAAATTATAACTTTAGAATTTTTCTTAAAACTTGCCCCAAATCATTAAATATGGATTGAAACATCAGCATGCAAGTATATTGACCGATGTTTTAAAATTTAGCTTGAACATAGACTTGAAAAGATAATTAGGTAAAGAATTGGTTAAAGTATTTTTACATTTTATTAATATATGATAAAAAGTTTAATATATCACATTATATATAAAAGCTTATAAATCATAAAGAGTAGAACCAATTGTGTGAAATTCAAATAATTTGTAAAAGAATTATAAATCTATTTCTTTATAGTTTCATGTGAAAATTATACAAATATAAAATATTTTCACTTAAAATATTCAAATGCTAATATTTATTTTTTTAAAAAAAAAAAGAAAGTGAACTTTAAGGGAATTAGAATAATGAATAAAATGAAAAGCATATATGATCTAAAGCTGAAGCTTCTAACGATGATAAGGTTGGGCATCTCCTAGACAAAGATCTAGTGTCACAACCTATTCTCTGGACTTATGATCAGTGTAGGAATTCACTTATAAATAACTTTCCACTTGCTATACCCCTAAACTTATAAAATTTTATTTTAATTGCCAAAATAGTGATTTGATTAATATATTAATAGCTGAGAAAATTATGAAAAGACTTAAGGCAAGTAATTAATTATAGGAAATGGAATCTTAAGGTAAAATTAGGTATAGTGGAAATAATTATAATAATGTATGAAGTTAGAATTGAAGTAGAATGTATAAAGGAAATTTAGAGATGTAAATATCTAAATTATCCTTAGTGCCCTTTGAAATTACAAAAATATTTTTAAAACTTAAAGAAGTTAAGCCAACTTATTTGGTCAATTAATCTGCCTATTCTTTTCCTCAAGGCATTGACTTCTCTCTCTTACTCTCTTATCTATCACTTTCATTCCTAGGGAAATTTAGCAAATTCCTTCAAGAATGTTACTAATCCTTCTCATAGTCAAGGTATGATCCTATAATTTTACATCTTTTAGTTGAAATTTTATCAAGGATGATGAAGGCATAGAAAATAGGGATTTTGAGTATGGTTTTATTGTTAGTGTAAATAAGGATCACTTTAACTAAAGTTCATCTTCCCATCTTTTCAATTTTCTCCAAATTCAAGATAAATAGATAATTTGCTTATTTCAAATTTTCTAATGTCATTTAATTTCAACTTGTTGATAACACCTTTGAAGTTATGTGATAAATTGAATTCAAACATTGAATTGATGAGTAATTTAAGTTAAACTGAGCTAGAACATGCTAGTAAGTGTTATATTAAGCTACAATTGTATGATTAATAAACTTGTATGTTGAATATAATGAAGATTAGCTAAGTTTCTTTGTGTTTTGAATTGAATTTCTAGAAGACTCATGTATATACTCAAATATTACCTTAAGTATGAACTCAAGGGGTAGTATTGGAATAACTTATCTGAGTACTACAAATGGCTTTGCTCTTTGCCTCCAAGCATTCAAGTATGGTATTCAAATAGCTTGTTGAACAAAAAGTCTTGTATTTGAGTCCTATACTTGATTACTAGTGTTACTCGAAGCTATTACCTTAAGGTACTCAAGTCTCATACTCGAGTACCCCTAAGGTATAATGACAATCTGCCTAGTAATATTAATAAAGTGATGATATGTTATATTTTATCCATAATACTTATAATTTGTGAGCCTATGTATGCTTGATGATTGGTTTTTTAATTTAAATATGTGAATGTAAGGCAATGTAAGGTTTAAAGATGGAAATATAATGAACATAAGACATTGACATGGATACTAAATAAAGGAAACAATTTCTAGAAGGATAAAGCTGAGGTATGACTTATGTTAAAAGATATAAGGCGAAATTACTATTATTGTTATTGATTAGTAATATGTTCTCATTAATAATGAATGAGAACATCTAAGTATATATACTTATTTACAGAGTTTGCTAGGTAAATTATCTACTTAATGAGATTTTAAGTCTCATTATTTTCTTTTACATGATTCCAGGTGATTAGAATGAAAGTCCATAGCTCCCACCAACTACTAAAGGGTAGATTTGTAGAATGTAGCCATAATTAGAAGATGAGAATAAGGTAGTTGTTTATAGGTTCTTTTCGGGTAATCTATAATTATAGGATATGTACAAACTAAACTTTAATGTAAACTATATTTTGTAAAATATAAAAGTCAGGATATTTAATTAACTAATCTACGGGCCATGAATATTGTAGTTGTCTTTGTGTGATAATACTAAGTAGGTTAGTAGGGCTGGTGGTGACCATAACGAGAATTATATTGATCACAACCAAGTGGTTTGTGACACTACTAACCTTACTTTTTGATCATGCAAACCTTAACTCACAATTATTTTCTCATTTTTGTGATAACTAACATCTACTACTACATTCAAAATAAACGGAGAGAGTAACTCTGTTTTTAGACATATTTGAAAGGTCACATACCTTAGGATGCAAACATATAACTCAATTGATAATTACTAATAAGATTAGGCATGAAAAAAATAATGTCTATAAATACATAATTTACAGTTAACATTTTCCCAATTATTAAATTTTTCTACCCAAATGACTTGCACCTTTATGGAAGTAGCTTAACTTGATATCTCAAGTTAATCTTGAAATGTTTACAATAACCCAAATGACTTGCACCTTTATGGAAGTAGCTTAACTTGATATCTCAAGTTAATCTTGAAATGTTTACAATAAAAAAAGGAATAATTTATATGAGTTCAGTGAGCATACATTTACCAATAGTCACTATTAAAGATACTAACTAAAGTATAGTTCAAAAAATTGAACTAATTGACGCATGAAAATTTTACTGTATTGTATGCCTAAATTCTATAGTACATAAACAACTTAACTATCATGTTTTTTGCTCATTTTTATTTTAGAATTACCACAAATAAAGAAACAGTGGTACATAGGAAGGTTTCCATAATTTAACAATTAAAAATCCCATTCGCATAAATAAGGAAAATTGTTAAAGTGTTCATGATAAAGCAAAATCTCTAGAAGTATTATACATATGGAGCATTAAACAATTAAATTCTTATATCAATCTTTATCTTTAATTCAGTACTATAAATGCATTTACAATTCATCATCATCATCTATATAATTATACAAAATATAAATAAAAGCAAAAAGAGTAATTTAAATCTCTTTACAACTCCTAGGTCAACCTTATCCCATACAATCAACAACCTTATCCCTTTAGGATTATCGCACATAATTAATTATTGGGAATTAAGCATATGATTTTCACACTATCGCCTTTATCTCATCACATCAATCATGTCCATGGCATTATTTTAAAACATATCACAATCCATAATTTATTCTAGTAGAACATTTCTAATGTAATTATAACTATATTATCAAACAATAATTCCACACCTCTTTTGTGGAGCCACAAATTATTTATTCAACAATAAATAACAAATTCATATAAACACACTATAATGTACCATAATTAATTAATAGCAATGACATGCCTTCACTGCATACCTTAAGGATGTAATTAACAACATTTCATAAGAAAAATATGCATCTTAATATATAAAATACACCGCCAAACATTACATTACATTGAAAAACAATAGATAACCAAAATTTAAGTCCACAATGCACCATATATCAACATTTTACAACTATATCTATAAAATTAAATATTTGTATGAATATGTGGTATATATATATATATATAAGAACATAAGATTAAGTAAAATATTCCTTTTAGGTATGATATTCACTTATTTAGTAATGCTAATTCCTTTCAAGAATTCTAAAGCATCCTTATTTATCTTTCGCTTGTCCTTCTACTTATCAATTTATAATGATAAACTATAAATATATTGATACTACTTATTTTTCTTCTAAAATCACTACTTTAGGCTCTAATCATACTACTCTAGTGAAATAGATAATCAATTTCTTATTTTTCTAAAGATAAAGCATGAAATAAAAAATATGCAAATGTATGAACATTTTTTATCAAGATTATACATGCAAAAATATTACGATATTATACTTTAAAGAGGCATACATCCCCTTGAGGAGATCACCGAAAACTTCGCTAGCAATAAAAAGGCATAATCACTAAAAGATAATAGAGAGAAAAGAGTAAAATATGCTACCATGAATCATAACTTCCTCATTTATGCTAGCAAGCAATTGTTGATCGGAAAAGGTCGCATGAAGGTGGTTTATGGTGGTGCAGTAGTAGGAAGCTAAGAGAGGTAGTGATCCAAAATAAAAAGGAGAGAGACAAGAGGGGAAAAGGGAAGAAAAAGAGAAAGAAAGAGGAATAATGAGTGATGTCAAGGAAAGAAGAAGTAAAAGGCAAAAAAAAAAAAAGTCAAGGGAAATTATCCGATGCTTTTAGGACATTGAAAGCCTATTTTGCTTCAATCTTGGCCCTTCATTATTTTGACCTCCAAAGGAGAATTTAAAAGAAGAGTTAGGATATAAACTTACTAAAAACTAGACCAAATCTTAATCAATTATTTCTCATAAAAATCCCTATTCTTATTAGATATTATCCATTCATTCCTGTATTTCCTATTTTATTTTTTCTTCTCCATTATCAATATTTTCCATAATACCTTAATATTTTAAGAACTCAAAAGTGAATATCCTAGGATTTCATAAATCTTGAGAAAATCATTTATTAAAACATACACAAATATTATCATAAATAAATACACTTATAATTGTTAAATATTCTAAATTTTATGAGGAATACCCCTTAAAAATCATATAAATTGATCTTAAAACAATGCCTTTCCCAAGTAAATATAATTATGATATCATGAAAAAAAAATTATTGGGTATTTATCACAAGGTAAAATAAATATGTTTAAATTGTTAAAGATACAATTAGTTAGTTCATCTTTCTTGAGATTTATTAAATAAATAAAATTTTAAGTAATACAACTAATTAAAATGAAAATTTTGAAGCTTAAAAATAAAAATATTTTTAAAATTTTTAAGATTAGCTTAGGAATTACACCTATCTTTGATCAACTATAATTGTGGCTTCTCTTTTTTTTTTCCATTAAAACATTATGCACATCAGTTTGCACTAATTTAGTAGGATTCATGAATTAATGATGGTTTAGGATAGTTCAAAATGGTTGAATCACTTAAGTAAGTCTAAAGTGTAACCTAAATTGGATTAAGTGTTAGGTCCCGATTGGTTGAACCGATATGTTTGGTTCGAGTTTAAAATCACTAG
The DNA here is from genome assembly GCA_020226215.1 of Sindora glabra. NCBI lineage: Eukaryota > Viridiplantae > Streptophyta > Magnoliopsida > Fabales > Fabaceae > Sindora > Sindora glabra. Next base: position 50,034,271 of record CM035228.1, on the reverse strand, counting down.
TATTAATTACACTACTAAATCCCCTTTTGACTTAATAGATATTTGACATAATTTAAAAAAATTGAGTGATAATTCAATAAATTAATTAAGGAGTCTTTTTGGTAAAATAGCACTTTAGATTGTTTACAAAACTTTTTCCTTTACATGTAATGAAACTTACCTTTTACCTTTTTTTTAATAGAAAATAAGAGGAAAGAAAATTAAAAAATGGAAATAGAGTAAAATGTAGATTTTTTTTATTAATTATAAAGTAGAAAAGGCTAAAAAGGAAAATTAAACCCAGACTAGATCAAAAGATGGATCTTGGTTAGATTGATTGAGCCAACAAGTCCGGTCTAGATTTAAAATCAATAGTATTAACTAAATTACTAAATCCTTTTAAACTTTTTCTCAATCATATTAGACATGATTTAAAAAAAATTGAGCAATGAATTTGAAAATTTTGCTAACAAGTCTCCATGGTAGAATAATACTTTACATTGTTTACATAACTTTTCCCTTTTCAAGCAATGAAACTTACCCTTTGCCTTTTTTTTTAATAGAAAATTAAGGAATGAAAAAGGGTAATTTTTTTCTTAATTATAAAGTAGAAAAAGGCTAAAAAATATAAAAATATAAAAAATGATAAGAATATATCATTTTTATTTTGAAAAATTACACTTTATCCACTAATTATTTCACCTTTTTTCACTTAATCCATTTGTGATTTTAAGTGTTACAATTCACTCATTGTACTTTTAATCATTAACATTTTACCCACCTAAACTATTCTTCATCCAAAATTTATGAAAAAATAGAATTGATTGTATGTGATCTTTACTTCCTCGAATTTTAACTCATTTAATGTTGGCTCAAAAACAAAATAGTCCAAAAAACTTTAGTTCCATTAGAGATTTATCCTTTGCAATTTAGCCTGTAATTGTAATTAGAGTGTTGAATAGGAATTTTAAGGGGTAAATTAACTCTAAGTGGATATCAAATTGATTCAGAATTTAAGCAAGTAAAGATTATATACAATGCAAGTGATTTTTTGGGCAAATTTCGAATGAAAAATAATTTGGGTGATAAAGCATTAATGATTAAAAGCATAAGTTAGTGAATTATAATACTTAAAATTACAAGTCAATTAAATGAGAAAGAGTAAAACTATGGGGTGAATAAATTAAATGAGAAAGAGTAAAACTATGGGGTGAATAAAATATAATTTTTTCTTTTTATTTTCTTTGTAAATTTAGTAAGAAAAGGATAGAAAATGATAATATTATATCTCTATCTCAAAATTGCTCACATCTCTATGTTATCACTCTATTTTTTAAAGATTATATTTATGGATAGCATTATCATTCAATAAAAATTTGACATTATTTTCTTTTAAATCTTTATTCAAACAAGCCAAAAAAAATTGTTCTCCTTATTTTCTTTTTGACCAATCAAAAAATGGAAAAGGCTTTTTCTTATTATTATTTTTACTTAGTTTCTATCCTTCCTTTTTTTTTGTTAAATGACTTAACCTCAGTTTTGCTTAAAAATTCCAACAAAACAACATAATAGAGATAAATGTGACATTTTGGACAACGAAAACATCTAAAGTTAAAGTGCTTTGGGAGAGTCCTCCTTGTCATTTTTACTATCATAAAAATAAATAAATAAGTTAGGTTATATTACAAGGTGGATATTTTTTTAAAATTAGGAATTGATTGGTTCCTAATTGGTCTCTCAATCATTTTTTGTACATCACTAAGTGGGATGAATAGTCATTTTATAAATTAGAGTATTAACGAATTTTTTCTCTCTCTCCCAATAAGTATTACTTTGGAAATTATAGTTATTATCCATTTATAGATAAAATCGATTTAAAATTGGTATTTTTTCACTAAATAAGCCTTATTGATTCTCTCAATTTTAACACAAACCAATTGAAAGTTCCCCTGAATTATTTCTTATTTTAGAAATTATTCTCTATTTATAAAAATATTTACATAAAGTATTATCCATATATATTGCTTTACTAACAAACTCTTAACAAAAAAATAAAAAAATGCTCATTAAATATAAAATTTTATTTTTCATCTCTGAACTTTAAAATTTTCTAAGAATAATAAAGTAATTTAAGCCTGCATCGCTGAATATTCTCTTAGAATTCTTTTTTCTCATTCAGTGTTAAATTCAAAATATTACGATCATGTTAACTCTTACTATAAGAAAAATCCAAAGTAATGTAATTTAAAAAAAAAACAAAAGGATCAAAGTTGACAAAAATGACGAAATAATTAATCACTACCGCTCGCATGATTCATTGTACAAATTTGACTTTCTAAGCACACGACAAAAAAGTGACGAATTAATTTAATCATCACCGCCTCACACGATGCCAACCGGATACGACGCCGTACGTTATAACAGAGTCCATTCCAAAGTCTTTGTTTGCGGCAGGCCCACGCGCTGGTCCCACCGGCTCTGTGAATATCGTCGGTGAGCTGATGGGACCCGCCTGGGGGGTCCCGCAGGAATCTCTGTCGCAACTTCTGTCCCTACTTGTGTTTTTTCCATTTTCATTTTTCTTTTTATTTTTTGTCCCTACTTCTTGTTGCCACATATGAATTATTTTTAATCATGTTGGGTTTGTTTGTTTGGTAAAGTAATAATTTCCCTCTGTAACAATTTAAAATTTGAAAATTTTTTGCCTTTGTAATTTAAAGGAAATTATATTAAATTTTATAACTTTTTTTACAAAAAAGTATAATTAACTTTGAAAACATATAAAATAAATTATTCAATTTTTTATTAAATATGTGAGCACATAATTCTAATAAAAAAGGTATTAATTAAATTAACTTCTTTTAAATTTTATATAATTATATTAATACATTTTATTTTGACAAATTTATATTAACATCTTATATTTATATATAATTATCTATTTTTTTATATAAATTTACACTTCTCTTTTTTGTCCTAAAAAAGATATAAAAAGTAAAAGTGTGTGTGCGCACGTGCGTATGTATATATATTAGTCACCCATGCAATGTATAGATAAATATTTATTTCAATAATATAAGATTATAAAATAAAACATTATATGCAAAAAGGATTAGATAAAAAATTGATATACAACTCACAACTCTAAAAAATATCTTATAAAATAAATTATTATAATTTTATTATATATCATTAAATATTAAAATTGATATTATAATACAATAAAAGACTAAATTTATGAATTCTTTCGTATACATTAGATCATATAAAATAAATTTAGAATTTTTTTTATGTTTGAATATTCATAAATTAAATTAAATCTAAATTACTCCAAATTATTCCAATTATGTACTGCAATCTTTAAAAAAATTTCATTTATATTTCTACAATCCCAAATCATAGGCTTGTAAGTAGATAATAATTTTATATAATAAAAAAATTTTAAAATATAAGTATTCTATAAATAGTAATAATTACAAAAACCTCCAAAGAAAATCAATGAAGGAAAAGAAAACTCAAGACAAAATGAGGGAAGAAGATTAAGAATGTTTAAAGAAAAAACTCTTGAAAAATAGTAGAAAAATAAAATATTTATGAAAGAAAATAGTTAAAAGAGAAGCATTTGATAAAATAAAAATTAAGAGAAATTTAAGGAAAGAAAAAAGTTATCTTCCCATTCATTTAGTTTAACATCCAAATTGATAATTGATTTTAAATTTATTTTATCAAAAAAATTAATTTTAAATTTAAATATCACATTAATTAGATATTATTTTTAAGATAATTATTATCATTAATATTAATACTTAATAACATAATTTATGATAAGAATTCTTTTTGTAATGGCAATAAATTTTTCATTTACCATCTTAATGCATCGTAAAATAAATTTTTTAAATAATAATTTTATAATGTACATAATTTATTAAATATAACACATAAATTATTACTTATTTGTTGACTAAAATTCTTTAACATCAAATATTTTTCATTTAAAGGACTCATATTTAAGCATTTTTTAAAAAATTATATTATAATAAAAATTAATAAAAAAAGATCCTTTCATAATTTTTTAAAAAAATTCCTATATAAACACATAATAATATTATGGATCGTTGCTTTCTTAAAAATCATGACCAATTATATTTATGAAACCATAAATTTTGAAAAAAATGATATTAAAATTAAAAAATTTGATATAATCATAAATATAAAATAATTTGATTGAAATTTAAGAAAATAACATGGATGAGGAAAAATTAGAAAAATAATATAAATATTTTATAAAATGTTACCAATAAAAATAATTAATTAGATTATAAAATAAAAAAATAAATCTCTAATTATCTTAGTGAGAATCCATTAAATGAGGATAAACTATTATGTTATTCAGTGAAAAATATTATCAAATACCAAACTCATATTTTCTTAAAGAAAATATAGTGATGACAAAAATAGAGTTAATACCAAATTTAAATTTTCTCCGATGGTTGCAAGTGAGATTATTTATTTGTATATCAAGTAAATGAAAGTTTTATTATATATATGTGAAGAACAAATGCATTGTAAATGAAAAGTTTACAAATTTTAAATTGGATTTACAATATGATGGAGATAAGAATAATTTTTTTATTTAAATTAAATAAAAATAAAAAAATTTTAAATGAAATTAAATAAAGATAAAATAACTTTCAAATTTTAAAATAGAAAATATTATTGATTTTATTTGTAAATATGTTGAATTTAGTCACAAATTTATAAAAATTTTCAGAAACAGCATCCCATAACAGTTTTGTTCCTCTCATAATTTTTTTCAAATAGTATAATTATCTTTTTTTGTTAAATGGTGTATGAAATAATTAAAAATTTTACTTAATTAAATAAACTATAAAAATATATATATGTTTTTTCAATTTTTATATATAAAAAATCTAGCAAACTAGTGAGAATGAATTAAGTTATAAATCTTTAAAATAATACAAATTTAATGAAATGAAGCATTCATAACAAAAAAAAAATAGACAATTGAATTGAAACAACAATGGTGTAAAAAAAGAAAAATAAATTATAAAAAAGAATTTATATGGTAGAAACATTATCATATAATTACAAAAGGTTAAAATCAGTAGGATCTCATGAAAGAGAAAAAAATATGGAGATAAAAGTTTTCATATTAGAAAAGATAATAGAAAGGTATAGAAAAAAAAAGAAATAAATATAAGTAGAATTTAAAGAATTTTTTGAAATTATAATAATTGAATATTTATAAATTTTAATGATAAAATAAAAGTAATTCAAATTTAAATTTTTAAGAGAAATTAATTTAATATTAAAAGATAAATGGAGAAAAAAATGACAGATTAACACATTACAAATTATAAGAATAACCCTTTTCATAGAAAATAAGAAATATCATGGTTAATATATATATATATATATACAGAAGCGGGAATATAATTTGAATAAAACTTTGAAACGATGAATATAATAACCCGTCTAAGGAACTAATCTAAAGAATTAACGTCATGATTTCTAAGGTTGTGATCTGATGCATTATTCGTTGGTATTTTTGTAAATTTAGTCAAAAGTTTTTATAACATTTGCAATATATTTACTATGCGTCGACTTTAATACAAAAGTAACTAAAGAAAACTGATACAATATTTGCTAATGTAATTACAGTCTTCTATATGCTTATTCGCAAAGCACATAACAATTATAAAATTTTGTATATAAAATTATAATTTTTATGCCAAAGTTCAAAATTTCCGAATAACATTGAAGCAACGCTATAAACCGAATCAATATATAAATCACTTATGATTCGGTTTAAAAAATTGACTCAATAAATTATATTCGTAAACAAAAAGTTTGATTTGCTCAACGAAACAAATTCAACTATAATTTATATGACTTGTTTGATTGATTAACTAATTAGATAAGTTAATTATATTTATACTTTTAATAATTTTATAATATAAATTTTGACATTAAACAAATTATTCTATATTATATAGTGTATTCAAATAAATATTCATAATATTTTTATATGATTTTAGATCAAATTGAGTCAAGTTAATAAATCAATAATATAAATTGTCTCAATTCATTTTGATTGAAGTTTTTTTATTTGCAATTTTGACTCATTATTTTTTATAATAATACGAGTGATTAACTTACTAAACATACATATCAATATATAAGAATTATATATTAAACTTTTTTTTTGGGCAATACAAAGGGGGTAAAAGTCCAAAAAGAAAGAAAAACTAGAAAGTAACTACAAGTCGAGTCAGAAAGACTCTTAACATATCAGTAAGGAAAATATATGACATTTGAGAAGGGCCATCTTGAATTCATATAATCCAAGTTCTAATTAGAACATAACTACAAGTCAAGTCATAGAAGTTCTTAACATATCCTCAAGGAAGATATGTGACATTTGAAAAGGGACCATCTTGAATTCATATAATTCAAGTTTTAATTGAATATTGTAATTTGTCAACCAGTCTGCACAACCATTTCCTTCTCAATAAGTATGTGTTTATTTCACCTTCCATTTTTATTGTAATAATCATTGAATAATTTGGATCAAGTTATAATTATGGATAGTTGATTTAGAAAGGCGTTGGACTAGAGTCTTTGAGTCCCTTTCTAATTGGAACTTTTGATGCCCTAAATTTCATGCTAATTCCAATTCACAAATAATGCCATAGATTTTGCTTGAAAAGGAGAGCAAATTCCTAAAGGTTTAGCAAAGCCATACATCCAATTGCCTGAAGAATCTTGAAATATGCCACCACATCTTGTTAAATTAGATGAACGTTTAGTAGTTCCATCAATGTTTATCTTAATTCACTTAATTGGGGGAGGATGCCAATTGATGGCTATGCAGTTCACTTCTCTCACTAGCTGCTTTGTTCAGTTTGTTTGGTTATGAAGAGTTTTTCCTATTGTAGTTATATAGGATAAAATGCACTTAATTGGATCTTTGGGTTGGACAAAATTTTCGTCATGTGTTGCTTTGTTATGCCAGTCCCAAATCTGCTAACAATTGATTGTCCATGTTGATCTCCATTTGCCATGATGATGACATTGAACTTTAAATGCAAAAAAAGATATAAAATATTTAGAAAACGTTGAATATTACTTAAATTAAAAATTTTTGGTAAAATTTTGACTCATTTAATAATTAAATGAGTTGATTGAACTAAATGATTCATAAATTTAATTTAAGCTAAATTTAAATAAAATTTTTTTGATTAACTTAGATACAAATTATCAAACTTTGAGCCGAATAAAATTCAATCAAATTCATTCAAACTAATTCGAAGATTGACTCTACTGACAAGTATTCACCTGGACCCAAAGTGGAATACGGGAACTAGAACCCCATGAGGGAAAAGAAAAGTTAAATTGATTCCATTAACTTCCTTAAAATCTAATTAATTGTGTTATACCTACTAAGTTTTCTAGTTACTGTCTTAATTAGCATAATAAATAATCATAATTTATTTATAAAATTAGATTACTGAATATCCAATGATACAGAGTGTTTTGTCATCAGTCGAAATGACAATTACATGTTGTGCTTGAGCTCTATTGTGGCACTTATGCGGTTAAGTCTGCGTGAATTGTTTTGATACGTGGCCATTAATTCGCTGGGCTTTTGGGATAGATTAATTAACCTAATCTTTTTCGAAATAGTAAAAATGTTTAACTTACTCAATATGCACACATAAGGTTTCGGAATCAACAAAAGTGAAAGTGAAACTTCCAACAAGTACCAAATATCAATTAAGTCAACAATTCTCAGCCAAATTTATTTATAATTTATTTTTATTAAGGTGGTGTTTAGCTTACCAAATTATATATTTTTAGGAATTTTAAACATTATTAAAAATATAATTTCTAAGAATTTAATTGTTTTGTTTCATTGAAAATATTTCTTAAGATGTTATAATATTGTATTTTGATTAATTTATATATTTTTAAAATATTATTAAATTATAAAAAATGTCCTTACAAAAAATTAAATGATTAATAGTGGTGAAAAATGATGATCAACAACAATTGTTAATAGTAATTAATAGTGGTCGGTAATAAGTGATAATCAATGATAGTAATAATGGTTATTAACAATGATGGTAATTGATAATAGCCATTACTAGTGAGTAGTGATGAGTAGTGATCAAAGATTTAAGTGGAAAAAGATATTGATTAGTGATAAGTGATAATTGATAATAGTTAATTATGATAGATAATAATCAAATAAAATATTAATAGTCGTAAGATTTTAATGAAAAACTAAAAAAATCTATTTATGCCGTTAAAATATTTATATATCATTGAAATATTGTAAGATATCACTTTTTTTACAAGAACATTTCAAAAATATATTAGATTAAAAATATTAATATTTTAAAAATATTTTTTCAATTTAAAAATATAAAAATATTATATTTCCTTCAAATATTTTTAAAATTATGAAAAAGATTTTAGAAACTAATGCAAAAGACTTCCCAAATATCATCCTACATACTATATTGATCCATTGAGATCAGTTCATCTTAAAGCACGAGGAATGTCGGATTGTTTCCGATAATATACTTCATTCATGTTCTATTTCATATTCAATTAGTGTTAATTACAATTTGATTATTCCACACATATACTCGGTATATGGTGTGATTACATCTATTTTACTTGATCAATCAATTTATTTTCAACAATTTTTACATCGATATGCAATAATATTAATTTGATGTCTATCAAATTTTTTAAATAATAATTTCATAATTTTCACTTATCATATTTTTTATGAAATCAAAACCCGTGCATTGCACGGGTTAAAAACTAGTTATATATATTATACGTCTTGTCTCATTCTATTTTTTAATTCTTTAGATCCTTCGATGGAAAATTATCTAATATTTCATTAGATTGAAAACTAGTACTAATTTCATATAATTTTAATTAATTATATTATTTTTTCAACTAAAAAATTTGATATGTTAAAAAATTATTAACATAACGCTAGAAAATTTTTCTCATTCTTAAGCTACAATCACTAAAATTTTAAAAATAAAATTGTACCTCTTCTTGATTAAAAATCAAAGTATTTTAAATTAAAAAATCATAATATTATACTTCACAGTTTTTACATGTTAATATTATACGTAAATATAGCACCATATAATAATAATAATAATAATAATAATAATAATAATAATAATAATATATCACATTTTTATGATTTGTTTTATAATTTCAAAAAAATATTTTTTTAATGATAAGAATGGTAATTAAATTAATACACATGCAATTCAAATTGTAGATATAATGAGAGAGTGACAAATCCAGAAATATTTCTTAAAAGGGCACTTATATTAATGAGAATGTTATATTATAACTATTATGAAATAATTTATTTAGAATCTATCAATTTTTTTAATGGCCAAAAACATTTTTTTCTCCGTAAGAACTAATAAAAGATAATATTAACCAAAATTTACAATTCAATCAAGAATAGCAAAATAAACAATCTCTCTTATTAATTTAGATACTTATAAATATTAGAGTAATATATTTTTGTGGTTGTTATTTATAAATTACTCATGCAATACCCTCCGAACTAAACTAGTTATAAATGCTTTAAATTATAAATTGATTTATTCACATTTTTCTACTATATAATTATGGATTAGGTTTTAAATTGTGTGTTTAGAATTATTTTATATAATATTAGAATAATGTTAATATGGAAAAACTATTTGAAATTAACTAAAAACATGTTAAATTTTTTAAAACAAGTAACTTTCAAATATGATCAATTAAATGGATTTAATTGTCATGATCCGATTCTTGAATACCATGATCGGTGTAAAAACATATGATTAATATTAATATACTAACCAGTCGTCTTTGTAAGTTTTTAGAATATTTTTTATTCACTTACTTTCTTAGTGCTACATGCATGTATATAAGGAAGTTTAAAACATAATTTACATATATAAAAAATATTTATACAAGAGTATACAACTTTTTGAAAACATAGAATTACACACAAATACTATCAAAAAAAGACCCTTAATAAGGATCATCCTATTTCTATTTACTATCTTACTCAAAGTCTAATTTTATAGATTAGGAAGAATAGGTTAGTATATTGCCCAAACCAAAACTATTAACTATGCCTTCAAGTGAATGAATTCGTTAAATTAGATTGATTACAAAAAGGTTAGACTCATAATTTATTTTCCTAAGCTTTACAATATAGTCCACTTGGAGACCTACCATAAATATATATAATCTATAACAAAATATTATCTAAAAGGTTTCCCAAAGTGAGAGGAAGGTTCTAGTACAAGTGTCAATCATCTTTATGGGATTCATACTCCGTATCTATAAATAAAATTTAACATAAAGAATATAAGTAGTAAAATGCTCAATGAATAGCTACTCTTTCCTTTTTTGTAGAGAGTTTTCACCATAATAAATTAGAGCTTTTATGTATCATATTCGTAAAGTTTGCTAAAGAGAATGATAACAGTTGGTATATAAATTTCTCCTTATACTTTTAGTCTAATCTTATCCCATACCACCCTAAATATATAGCCACTAACCTTATCCCTCTAACCCATATCATGCCTCTCATTCTCTGTGAAGGATGCAAATCTCCCCCTTAAATCATGTTTAGGATAAGTAATAATAAGATGCTAACCGTAACATTAATTACTTATTTTATTAGGTATGGTCAAAATAATAATTATACCATAAGAGTTTTTGTAAATAAAATTTACTATTCTCATGTACTCAAGTTTCACCATCAAATATCATTATGTCTAAGACTAATATACAACCTTTTCATCTCAAACATCATCATCTTTATCATAAGCTTTAATTTCTTACAACATTTCTTAACAAGAAAAATCAAACATCTAACCTATCAAGTGATATGAATACTCCCATAATTTAATACATTTTGAGCTCCAAATCAATTCAATTTTTTTATCAAAATTATATCAAATGTTTTTATCACATTACTACATATTAAAAATTAATTTTTTTTTATAAATTTCCTCATTCTAGGGTATTGTTTTCATTGTACAAAAATCATGAATATCAAAACAGGACAGTACATGAGTAGTTACAACAAAAGTGTTTTTTTAACATTCAAATCACTTTTAAACATCACCAAAATTTTATACAATATCTCTACCATATTAAATATAAAAAAATTAAATTATTTCACAAAAATGTCACATTAATATTGTTCATATAAAACCAAAAATACAAAGTTATTAAATCTGGGTAGTTTTGAGTTGTTGTGGAAAAGGAGTCATTTTAGCGTTTAAATCAATTCTAATTGCTATTAAATTTTTATATAAGCTTACTAACATATTAGCAATTAAATAAAATTAATTACCTTAATTTTTTTCAATCAATTCTTGCACAAACAACACCAAACTTTAGAACATAGAATTCAAAATTTTATTTTGAGGTCTTATAATCAAGGTTCATATAAATTCACTTTTCATAATTTTAAAATTTTTCAAAAATTTTCAATTCTTTATACACCTATTCTAACACTATTTTTAATATTAATATACCAAAATTTAAAATTTTAACAAATTTTAACAAATTATATACTATTATCCTCCCTTGAATTTTTTTTTTTAAAACTTGATATAATTGTATTGTCATCTTTAAGAAAACCCTAATGAATCTTCCTCTACTAATTTGGCATTAAAATATCAATATTATATCATCATATTAACATTTATAAAATAGCAAAACTAAATCATAGAGCACCACAATTTAACTTGACACTTATAATGTCATAAATCATCATATTCTTCATTTTTCATGAGAAAACTCAAAGGAACAGGAGATAAATGCCACTCACCTTAAATTCTTAATTCTTAAAATTTTCAATGACCTCTTAAAATAAAAACTTCACTAAAACAAACCAAGTTTTAGGAATTTTAAAGAGAAAAATTTTATAAAAACTTGAAGGAGATGAAGAAAAACCTATGTTACCTTACAAAAATTAAGTGGAACCACTTGGGTAGCTTCTCAGGAAATGTCAAAAAATTGAAAACTCTACTTGAAGAACCCTAGCAGTGCATGATTTTAGGACTAAAGATGAGCAAAAATTATGTCTCAAAATGACCTCAATAGCTTTATATAAAATCCTAGTTTAAACTTCCTTCATAAGCTTCTTTTTTTATTATTTTATTTGTAAAAATTGGATGATAATTTAGCGCGTAGGGTGTGGCTATTTAGGGTTGAATTTAGAAGATAATTTCCTAAAAATCATTTAAATTTACCTAAATATAATGTCTAGAAACAAATACTAATAAATACCTTTAGTTTTTTACTTATTCACTTAATTGTCATTAGCTTCCTCCACAAGTCTAGGCTTTATTTGGGCCTTATTTATTTGATTTCTAAAATCAGATTTAAAGTTGAGCTAAATTAGTCCAATGAACTAAGATGATTTACTTCAAATTTAAGCCATACCTTTAGGTTTTTTAGGCTACCCAAATTCTTAATTTCCTATTAGGTCTTTATGTAATTTTTTAAACTTAGTGTTAAGCTTTTAATTATATTTTGACCTATAATAATATCTAATGTATTTTTTACAAAAACTCTAACTAGATGTGCCTCCAAACTATCTTTTTGATTTACTAGAATTTCACCTAATTACTTTATCAAATTTTTATTAGGGAGGTTTCTAGTTAAAATTTCTTCTAGAACTTTTTTACTTTATTTGAGGTATTACATTAATATTTAATTTTTTTAAGGATTTTATTTTACATTTTTAATTTATATGTCTATTTTTCTTCTTAAATGAAACTTCTTTTGCACTTAGAATTTCTCACTATTTTCTTACACAAAATATTCTTACTATTTTTGAAGTATTTTAATAAGTTATTGTAAATTTTTCATAGTGCATCCTAAGTTTTTTTAAAAAAATAGAAAAGAAAAAATGTGGGCACCATGTAATCTTGATACATACCTTTATTGAAAGACCAATTCTACTATGAGTTAAATAAAATTTAATATAAATATGAATCAATTTTGTTTGTGAGATATGAATTATTAAATTTAATATTTTTTATCTCATAAACTATATAAAATTCAATGTGAATATTAAGATTCATACACTGAGTAAAATTTAATGCTTAAAAGGACATACTTTATTAAAAATGGCAAGATATGAGTGGGCATGTGCTTGTCCTTCTATTATCGACATCCACCTTTGAACAAGAAATAAAACTCTTAAAATAAAATTAGATATTATTATACCATTAAATATGACCATGAGTAAAAATCATGCTTTGTTGTTGAGTTTGAATAATCTTAAATTGGATTCCAATAGAGCATATCTTGATAAAGATTACTAAACAAGTTACCGATATAAGGTATACAAATTCATGATCCAATTATTAATGTAGCATGCGTGATCTTTTATGCAACAAGGTAATATGATTTGCCTAAGGAAATAGTGGCGGAAGTAGAAATTTTATATGAAGGGGGCCAAACATAAATATCATTAAATTTAGGGGGCATATATAAATTTTGATATTACATTCTATATAAAATTTCTTAAGTTAAGGGGTCAAGGCCCATCTTAACCCCTTGACTCCACCACTATAAGGAAAGGATTTGATGCACCATGTATTATTAATTAAAATATTCAATTCTATTAATCCTGCACAATATTGTATAAATAAATAAAATTTGACGATTTAGATCAATGGTGTATCAATGTAACTAGTGCATTATTATCATTTCTCTTATTTTATTATTAGGTTAACATAAAATATAATACTTGTGTGATGCATAATTTATTTATATTTTATGAGTATATAATAAAATCAAAGAGGTAATATCCGGAAGAAAAGTGAAAAGAAAGTTGACATTAGAAATTTAAACTATAAGTGGGAAAGATAATATATATATATATATATATATATATATATATATATATATATATATATATATATATATATATATATATATATATGATTTTAAGATACTTTCAAATTTTAAATAAAACAGATTAAAAGGAAGCTATCAGGTTTTAAATTCTAAAAAATTTAGTAGAATAAAAAGAGAAAAATTTAATAAAAAAGGGATAATGTTAGTGTGTTAAAGTGAGACACGTATAACAAGCAAAACTATTCGATGTGTCGAACAAAACAATAATCTTATAAAAATATTGATCAGAGAATAAATATAAATCAAGATTTAATTTAATATCAAAGGTGCAAGAGTAGGAAAAAAAACTCAAAAGGAGAAAAAAATAACAATAATTTATTTTAAGTGAGAAAAATATATTAAAAAAAGAAGTAAAAGTCAAGTCTTAGGATCCGCTCCGCGCAAGTAGCTGATAAATTAATTGATAACTAATAAGATAATTGATAATTAATGAATGATAATAATAATAATAATTCTATGTAAAATGAGAAAAACTTGGAAAGAGAAAACATTAAAAAAATAATAATGGTTCTGTTTTCTTTTAATTTTTTTCATTTCATTTACTTTCAAACAAATAATAAGCACGGAATGCCGATTTAACCTTTGATACACGATCGTTAAATTTATTATCCACGTGAATCACTAAACTATAGGAAACACTAACTATCCCGGCAAATAGAAACCGAATGGGTTCCAAATCAAACAAAACAAATTATGTGGTGTTAATATATAAAATTAAATGCCGTGTGATGAAAATCCAAGAAGTGTTCTATGTTCGGTTCCCTTTTCGGTACCATTTGCCGGGAGATATAGGTGTACTCCTAAACTATATTAATATGCATATGTCTTATATTAAACGCAATAACCAATTAATTTGATGAGATTGTATTAAATAAATATTTAAGGGGAAGCGCAGGACTAAAAATCCCAACAAAGAGAACAATTTTTAAAAAAAAAAATTATGGAACAAATTTTATAAAGAGTTGCTGGTTGTGGGCTAGCATTACCTCGCATAAAATGATATAAATTAATAAATGTGGAGCGAAATTATACTATTAATAATATAGAAGTAATATCTTTAATGTTGTAATATTTGATGCTATTTTTTATATTTCTTTTCCATTAAAATATTACACACACACATATATATATATATATATGTATTTAGTGACTTATCACTCCTATTATAAAAAATATATATAATCTCCTTTTGATTAGGACAATTAGTTATTGCTTCCATATCTTTAGAAATTTTCTATTCAGGCCTTGAATTATATAAAATAAAATATTGAAACTAAAGCCTATCATTTATTTAATTAATCGTTTTTTATAATTCTGAGTTTTTCATCAACTCTTCTAATAAGAATTACAATTATTGTAAGTTGATTTGACATATAATTTTATACTTAATTTTGACCTCATTTTTACGTTTTTAATTAAAAATCATATTTCTAATTTAATTTTCATTAGTAATATATGCAGAAATTATTTGTAAAAATTAATGTAATAAATCAACATCCAATCTTATTATGATAATTTATTCAAAAGTTAGTAAAAAAAATCTATAAAATGGTTAACTAAGTTAATGAGGTATATTAATTTCGAACTTTTGTTTTGTCTAAAAGTTTTGATAAATTACACTTATATTTAACCTAATTATACATACATTCCTTGTATATATATATATATATATATATATATTCACTTTCTTTATTTTTCAAATATAGAGGAAGCGAGTATATATGTAAAATAAAAATTTTAAAGTGAAAAATGTGAGTGTATATGAAAATGTTGGTTAATATATATTTTTGAAAATAGAATAAGTGTGAAAGCGATTACACTAAACTTCATAGGAAACAAGTGTAAGTTACTACTGAATTTAATCCAATTTTTAATTATTATTAATTATTGGTTGTATCCAATTAACTTATCTTCCTATTCAAATTAAGTTTTTGTATTAAATTAAGATTGATATTTTTTGTCAAACAAGTATTTTTGGATATAAATATTTATATTACTCATAGGTTTAAATATGAGAAAGATGTGAAGGGAGTGTCTATGGGAGTTATGTGAGAATCCTTATAAATGTTTGTGAAAGATATAGAGATAATGATTAAGAAATTGTAGGATTATAGTTAAAAACCTTCACGTGCAATGTCTGTAAAATAATTTTGTGGACTAACACATTTTAATATATAGTTAAATTAAATAATAATTCAATGTCATTAATATAATAATAATACCTAGACTATATATATATATATATATATATATATATATATATATATATATATATATTATAATATAATTATTTAGTGTGTGTCTATACTCTAATTCTAGATTGATTATGATGGGACAATTAATCCTAATTAGGTTATAATTAGGGTATGGATCCCTATCCACCTCCTTATAAGGTGAGTTATAGTTTCCCATCAAATTGCAGTTTTGTTATTCTCACAATTCTTTCTGAAACTCAGATGAGGATGTGTGGGCAGTGATTCAGTTAATTGATATCATCCTTCATCTTCCACAAATTTCTTGATTTAATATCATGGATGCAGTAGGAGGGCCAGGTAATCCAAAACTCTTTGTTTTAATTTGTGCAATTTTTTATACACTTCTTTATGGATTTATGGTTGTATGAATATTAAAATATTTTTATGGATTATAAAATTCTAATAATTGGTATCGGAGCTAGAATTTATATTGATGAGTCAGATTGTACAAATTATATTTTGATATTTTATTTTACCTAGTATGGATTATTTGATTATGAGTAATTTTAATTATCTTAGCAAAATCATAAAATTCCAAATTTTTCCTTTTTCTCTTTCATGCATAAAAGTATCAAGGTGGGAAATTTCAATTCTAAAATTTTTAGATCTATTTTTTTTCTTTCGACTAAATTGTGAATTCTATTTGTATAAATACGTAGAACATCATACTATTACTTGTTTACTGTTCTGTATATATGCACATACTTCTAGCATTCTATTTGGAATTTATGGAAAGGATCTTCACATTTACTAGTTTCGATTTTCTTTTTTTTGCTAATGTATGATTTTCTGTTCATGTAATATATAAAATGAATTTTCTGGTTTTCAATTTGGCATTTTACACATAAATGATCTGACATTCACTTTATATATATATATATATATATATATATGGTTTTGAATATATCTAGAGACTTGTATATATATACTGTGGTTTGCGATCACATATAAATAAATAAAATAAAAATAAAAATATGATTATGTTTCACTCTCCGAGCTTTTTTTTTGGTAATTTTTCATAATTTTTTAGAAATAAAATATTTTTTTATCAATTTTTGTTCTATTTTTTTAGTATTAATTTAATTGAACTTCAGCCTGAAATTTTTACCGTGTAATCTTTGTATAATTGTATAATGTATAAATTTTTTTTGAATGATTTATATACTGTATGCATATTTTCTTAATTTTTATCATTAATATGCAATCAATTATTTAATTTATACAAGGATTATAATTGCTCATGTTAAGCCTTTAAATTTTATAATTAAACTCACCTATTTTGTGTTAATTACATAAAATTTCTTGTAATATTTTATTAAATATATATATTATGTTGATTAATTACTATTATGATAATTATATTTTAGAATAATAAAAATTATAAGAGTACTATATTAATAAAAATCATACCCTATCGGTATAATTCTATTAATGTACTTAGTAGGTAATAACATGAGTATTAGAATTATACGTTAATTTTTTAAAATTATTAAATACCCTATCAATATTAGGTTTTAAGAATTTAGTATGTAGTTCTTATATTATGTTACGATACTTATACCCTATCAATATTAAGTATCATAACATGATACTGTAAATAGTTGCATAATTATGAGAAAAATTTAAGTATGATTATTGTTCAAACATGCTATGTTATTAATTTATGATTAATTTTATAAATTTCAAATAATTTCCTCAGTTTTTGTTCCTATGCAACTGACCTTAGTAAAAACTTTAAATAAGACCAATCATGAGGATTGCATGGAATCTTTGAAACTATATCTATCGGTCTCCAATCTTAATCTGACTTTACATGAAAAGGAACTGAAAATTAATGAGGAGTTAACTCCTACTCAAAGAGCACATCATGAAAAATGGGCTCATTCCAATAAAGTCTGTCTAATGGTAATATGATACACTATAGATAAGACTATAAGGCAGAGTATTCCTGATAGTCATAAGGCAAAAGCATTCCTGAATTCAGTGGCCGAAAAATATATCAAGTTTGATAAAGCTGAAAAAGGACATTACCTGTCTTTATTGGAGAAGACTTTGTATGATGGAGTGAGTGGTGTTCGTGAGCATATAATGAAACTAGTGCATTATTACAACTGATTGAAAAGTATGAATATTGATCTAGGAGATAGTTATTTAATTTGGGAAGCTTTGGAGTCACTTTCTCCTCAATTTGATGTGCTCAAAATATCTTACAATACTAAAAAAGGAGAATGGACCATTAATGAAATGATTTCTATAATGGCTTAAGTAGAAGAGGATATGAAGAAAATAAAGATGCAAGTCACGAATTTTGTTTCTTATGATTCGAGTTCTGGACAAGTAAATAGACCCTTCTAGAAGAATAATAAGGAAAAATTTAATCATGAAAGGAAGAAAAATGATATGAAGAAATAACAGCATAAGCCTAAGAAAGCCTTGTTCAAAGGAAATTGCAAATTCTGTAAAAAGTATAGGCACAAAAGGACAGACTACTTCAAATTCAAGAAATGGCTTGAAAAGAAGAAGAAAAGTAACCCTCTAACTCTAGTTTGTTTTAAATCTAATAGTATTAAAATTCTTTCTAACACTTGGTGGCTAGATATTAGTGCTACTATCCATATCACTAATTACTTGCAGGCGCTGAGAAATCTAAGGAGGCCAAGTGAAGGAGAAACGGCTTTAAAATTAGGAAATAGAGATAAAGTACAAGTTGTACACATAAGAGTCATTTCTTTATATCTGTCCACTGGTCATGTTTTAGAATTGAAAAATGTTATTTTTGTACCTTTTATGAGAAGGAATTTAATTTTTATAACTTTTTTAGACTAAGATAGATATTCATATTTATTTAGAAATAATAATTTTAAGTTATATTATAATTGTTGTGTTATTGGAACTAGTACTTTGAATAGTGGTTTATACAAAATTAATTTGGACAATACTTTTGAAAATTCCATTAACACAGTTGTTGGAAATAAAAAGCCAAGATTAAATGAAACATCTTCAATGCTTTGGCACATAAGATCAAGCCATATTTCCAAAGAAAGAATCGAACGATTAATAAAAGAAAGAGTTTTATCTAAACTTGACATCTCAGATTTCAGTGTCTGTGTGGATTGTATCAAAGGAAAACTAACATCTAGAATTAGAAAAAGGAAGAAGAGCAGGAAAGAAAGTATTCTAGAATTCATCCATATTAATGTGTGTAGGACTATCTTACTCAATGCAATAGGAGGCTTCAAGTATTTTATCACTTTCATTGATGACTATTCAAGACTTAGATGGGTAGAGCTTCTATCTAAAAAGTCTGGAGCATTAGAAGCCTTCAAAAGGTTCAAGGTGGCAATTGAACTAAAATTAGGAAAGCAAATCAAATGTGTACATTCAGACAGAGGTGGTCAATTTTATGGCAGATATGATGAAACTGGGAGAAATCCTACTCCTTTTGTAAAATATTTACAAAAGTGTGGAATAAAAGCTAGTTATATTATGCCTAGCATACTAGAGTAGAATGGAATTGCAGCGTGAAGGAATAGAACACTCATGGAGATGGTACAATGTATGCTAAATCATTCTACTTTATCAAAAAATTTTATGAGGTAATGCTCTAAGAATTGCTGCGTGTGTGTTAAATCAAGTTTTGAGCAAATCTGTGCCAAAGACTCCATATGAGCTGATATATGGTAAGAAGCCTAACTTGAAATATTTTCATGTTTGGGGTTACAAAGTTGAAATTAGACCTGATAACCCACATACTAAGAAACTTGAAGCAAGAATAATTAGTGGGTATTTCATTGGGTACTGCATTGGTTTAAGAGGAAGTAGGTTTTATTGTCCATCTCATTCATCAAGAGTTATTGAGTCAGATTGTGCTGTTTACTTTGAGAATGAGTTAAATAGTGGGAGAAAGTCACCTCAGATTTATATAGGAGAAGAACAAAGCAATGTCATCCAAACGGCTGATAAACAAAGTGTTGTTCTTTTAATAGTGCCTTTCAATGAACCATCTCATATAGAGCTGCAAAATAATCCAGATCAACCTATGATTGAACCAATCCAATTGATGAATGAACCAAATAATATAATTGAAGAAGTTCCCTTAAGAAGATCACAAAGAACTCGTAGTCAAGTAATTTCAAATGACTATGTGATTTATTTGCAAAAATATGAGTTTGATGTGAATGATAATTCTGACCCTATTAGCTTCTCAGAAGCTATTTCAATTTCTAATTCTTCAAAATGGATTCATGCCATGGAGGATGAAATGAATTCAATGTATAAGAATAAGGTATGAGATTTAGTGGAATTACCTGCAGGATGTAAACTAGTTAGGTGCAAATAGATTTTTAAGACCAAATGGACTGTTAAAGGTGAGATTGAAAGATACAAGGTTAGATTAGTAGCTAGAGGTTACATGTAGAAGGAAGGAATTGATTATAAGGAGACTTTCTCACTAGTTTTGACTAAATACTCGTTTTAAGTTATAATGGCTTTAGTAACTCATTTTGATCTTGAGTTACATCAGATGAATATAAAGACTGTCTTCCTTAATGGTGACTTGTCAGAGATAGTTTATATAGAACAACCAAATAGTTTCTAAGAGAATGGAAAAGAGCACTTAGTGTGCAAGTTAAATAAGTTAATATATGGCATGAAATAAGCATCCAGTCAATGGTATCTCAAATTTCATGAGATTGTTTATTCTCTTGGTTTTAAGAAGAATGCAGTGGATTAATGCATCTATTATATAATGAGTGCGGGCAATTTTATGATCCTCGTGTTATATGTTGATGACATTCTTCTTGCGAGTAATGATATAAATCTTTTAAACGAGACAAAAAAGGCACTGTCATAGAATTTTGATATGAAGGATCTTCGAAATGCATCTTTTGTACTTGACATAGAGATCTATCGTGACAGATCCCATGGTTTGCTTGGTTTATCTCAAATATCATATATAGATAAAATGTTTAAAAGATTTAACATGACTTCATGCTCGCATAGTGCTATGCCTATTCAAAAGGGTGAAGTGTTTTCTAAAGCTCAGTGTCCTCAAAATGATAATAAGAAATCTAGAATGAGTATAGTCTCATATGCTTCTGCTATTGGTAGTTTGATGTATGCCCAAGTAAATTAGGAGGTATCCAAGTAATCTTGGCCAAAAACATTGGATAGTAGTCAAAAAAGTTATGAGATACTTATAAGGTATAAAAAATTATATGTTGACTTTTATAAGGTCAAGTGATCTAATTTATACAGGCTATTCAAGCTCTAACTTTGCAGGTTATCCAAATGATAAAAAATCAACATCTGGATACATCTTTATACTTGCAGGAAGAGTTATATCGTGGAAGAGTGTCAAACAATTTTTAATAGCAACGTCCACTATGGAAGTAAAGTATGTCGCTTATTATGAAGCCATTTAAGAGGTTATATGATTAAGGAATTTTATCTCTGAATTTTGCTTAATTAAAAGTATTTCAAAACTTTTAACCATTTATTACAATAATACTACTGTTGTTAACTTCTCTCAAAATAATAAAAGTTCTACCCGCACAAAGCAGTTTGATGTGAAATATTAGTTTATGAGAGAGAAGACATGCGAGCATCTTACTCATATTGAACATATTTCGATAGATTGTATGCTTGCAAACCCATTAACCAAAGGTCTAGCTATAGGAATATTTAAAAAATATGTATTGAGTATGGGCCATATTGAATCTTTTGATGTTTTAGGTTAGTGGGAGTACTTGTGTATTTTGAAATTAAAATTGTGTTGATCTCGAGATTTTATGATATTACTATATTGCCATTTTATCATATTATAAAGTGAACTTATTGTATTATGGCAGTATAAGGAGACATTAAAACTATGTCTTATATTATTGTAAAGTATCTTAGGCGGATGCACAGATCATTTTGTATATTTTGATTATACACACACTTTATTTTGTTTGATCCTTTGGAATGGGTATTTCATATACATATATCTTTTCAAATCTATCAGATGATCATGTATGCATTTAATGAAATCTCATATTTAACCTATGGTTGTAATGGCATGAATTGTATTAATGATATTATTTAAATGTGGCCACATATTATAATTCAATATTATGTATTAAAATGTGATTGTCTAAGTGGGAGATTATAAAATAATTTTGTAGAATAATATATTTTAGTATATAGTTGAATTAAATAATAATTCAATGTCATTAATATAATAATAATACTTAGACTATATATATATATATATATATATATATATATATATATATATATATATATATATATATATATATATATATATTATAATATAATTAGTTAGTGTGTGTATATACCTTAATTCTAGATTAATTGTGATGGGTCAATTAATTGTAGTTGAGTTATAATTGGGATTTGAATCCCTACCCACCTCCTTATAAAGTAAGTCGCAGTCTTCCATCAAATTACAATTTTATTATTCTCATAATTCTCTTTGAATCTCACCTGAGAATGTGTGGGTAGTGATCCAGTCAATTGATAACATTATTCATCTTTCATAAATTTCTTAATCTGATCTCATGAATGTAGTAGGTGGGTTAGGTAATCCAAAACTTTTTGTTTTGATTTGTGCAATTCTTGTACTCTTATTTATGGATTTATGGTTGTATGAATATTAAAATATTTTTATGGATCATAAAATTCTAACATTGTCTTGCAACCTCTTAATAATATAATAATTTTTTTCTCATTTGTAGTTTTTTTTCTCAAAGTTTAAAAATTTTTACATTAAATTATTTGTATGCTTTATTATACTACTTGTTAATTTTAATTTATGATATATGTGTGTGTGTGTGTGTGTGTGTGTGTGTGTGTGTTTGGAGAAAGGATATATTTTTCAATATTTACTCAAATTCTTAATTGCAATTTTTTAAAATTGTGCGGAGAAAATTCTTCAAGACACTATTTTGTATTTTCTTAAAAAATAATAATTGAAATATTGATAGTAATAGAAAAAATTTCGAAAAAATATATAAAGAAATTTGAAGATTGATGACCTGAAGGAAAGTTGGTTAATAAATGTAACACGTGGGAATACGTTGGCGGAGGCTCCTCCCGCGCTGATCAGTTGAGCGTGGCCATCGCTCTCGCGACGTTCTGCAGAACTCCTATGGTCCCATTATATATTTCGACAGTCAACTACCTCCCTAGCTTGCTTCTAGTAGAATTTTGATTGCTCAACTTACTTCAATAATTTTTTTAGTAATGATATTTTCAACTCGAGTCCGCTTTAACTGATTAACATGAAATTCATGCACATCACTTTTTAAGGTATAAAAATTTATTGGCAAATTACATTTATCACTAATTACATTTGACATTTTTTTAAATAAAAATATACACTTTCCCTTCTTAAGATACTTCAATCATTTTGAAATGCAAATCCCTTTCTGATATCATTTTTCACAATTAAAAGACTATTTTCTTATATTTTATTTATAAATATGCCCTTTTTTTAAAAAAAATTATTTCTCCATTCTTATGCATGACTGTATTACAATTTTTTTGCATGAAATTGTAGAGAAATGATCTTTCAATTATGAGAGATAACATTGAAAAATAATTGTCATTAAAAAGTTAAGTAAATTACATTTCATAAGATGTATGTGCTTAAAAAAGTATATAATTTTAAAAAATGGTGGATGTTGGATATAATTAAATCAAATATAACAAAATAAACTTTAATGTAATTCGCCGAAACTTTAATGTAATATCTTGGAAGGAACAGTCTAGGAATTTCCTGCCAGCTCACATGTTCTTCCTTATTCTCTCGTCAGTAATTTCCTGCCAATATATATGGACAGCAGTGGTGAGGTCGGAAATGTACAGTCTAGGAATTAACATGGCAAAATTAACCATTCCATTTTTGAAATTGTTGTAAGGCACTGTTAAACTAATTTTTGAATTATATAAAATTAAAATTTTATTTCTATATTTAAGTCTATACTCAAAATTTCACTCTTCAATCATATTATTATTTACAAATAAAATTGTCCATAAAAAAGAACGAAGCAATTTGTACAAATTATTTAAGAATAAAATTATAATTTCAAGTAAAGTAAGATTCATTTTATAAATATCTTATAATTTCAGACATGAAATTATTTATTCCGTCAACTAAAATAATACCTCAGGCTATAAACCTAACCCCAGAAGAGTCCAATACGGTGCAACTTCTTATGGTTTGCAGAGACCAAGTGCCCCATAATAGTCTTCTACATGTTAATCCTCATTTTAATGTTTATTTCAACTGCAAATTTAACTGTTGATTGATGCAACGTAATTGCTAATTGCAATTTGCTATTTACAAAGGGCCAATCACAAATCTTCCGTACAACAACTGTAAGGTATTTTAGAAGACGGAATGAAATCAAATCGAAGGATATATATTTCCTTTCCAGGAAAGTGTCTGCAAAATGAGGTTTTGCATTGATAGCTTTCTATTGCCCAATGAACTAAAGAGAGGATTTTTGAAATGTAGAGTATACTTTGATGGAAAAGGCAAGACGCAGAAGACAAGCTGATAGATATAAGCGGAAAAAACCGGACTGACCACAAAATATAGAAGCTAGTCCAATATGGAGATTACAGGATAACGAGGAACCTAAACATGAAAAGGGAAAATTAATTGTAACACATGTTAAAATGATTTTTAAATTATAAAAAATTACAATTCTATTCTTAAATAATAAAATTAAGAAATAAAATTATTTATATGAACTACTATTTAAAAATAAAATTACAATTTTATATAATTTTTAAATTATCTTGTCAATGTCTTATAATTTTAAGGGTGACATTGTTAAGTTGTCAAAATGGGGAAAAAGGGGTTTCCCATACCTTGGCCCTTTGAATAACCTTAGATTGCAAATACTTGTAGCAATTGGAATTCTAAATCTAATTATTTGGTAAATGCATAAAAATGGATGGAGTCACACACAATTATCAACAACGATTCAAACTTTCCAAATTTCACCGTTGCTCTAGCGAACTCACTCTCCAATATCATGCTCAACATGGAGACATAAAGTTCAACGCAAGGCAAAAGGAGAAGAGAAAATTCTGCTCTTCGCCATCTGCATCGCCTGTGAATCAATAAGAGAAGAAAGAGAAAAGTCAAAGTCCCGAGGTATCAGCAATTTCATTTTTCATGATAGTCGATAGTCTCCTATAGTGTATCAGGCAAGGATAGTGTCCACCAGGAAATCATGGAACGTATTTTCACGGATTCGTTTGAGAGGCAGAAGGGTTGATGAAAATATTTTGGAGAGCTAGTTTGACCACATCAAATAGATGGATCATGCCAAATAATGACAAATCCGAGGAAGAATAGGCATAAAGGCTTTAACGGCTTTCATTTTGCTACTAATTTTTATTATTGAATTTTGATTTCAGAAGTTACAAAATCTAATATATTAAAACATAAGAATGTATGGATATAGTGGAAAAAAAAAAACAGACTGTATGGACCAAAAAACTGAAGTTGATCAGAGTGGATAAATAGTTAACTTTGGCAGATTAACTGCAATCCTGGGTATCTGATAATAAATTCAATTTCAGATAGAGCCGGGAAATCCAATCAATTGAAACTCCTTATAGCCAGAATTGCTTCAATGGTAATATGCCTTTCATCCGTACAAATATGTTTGGAGTTTAGCATGTGACATAAAATTCATAAAGTCAGACTGAAAATAATCCTAATTTACATACTCAAATGGTTTTTTTTCAAGAATATTCTAATACTTTCTTGAACTGACTGGTTTACTGCCATGATGAATTCTTTGGTTGTTTTTGTAAAAGGCCCCATAACATCCAAGGAATTGGCGCTACTTCATCCTTTGGTGAAACATAGTAGCCACAACAGAATTCTTGAGAGCATGATTGACGGCACAAAGTAAATTTTACCGTTGAGTATTAGGATCTGTGGCAGTAAGAGAAAGCATTGTCATATGTCTATAATAGAGTTGAACAATGTACCACATTTTAGCAATTAAATGCCATGACATACCAACATTTAAGCACCAATATCCAATGACATCTGTGACGGAAATATTTCTTCCGTTTGCTAGTAAGTTCATGTGAAATATGCTCTAGAGGGGCTCCTAGGGAGTTTATCTTGTGTAATGCAAGTTGTCTACTAATTTACTTACGCTGCCACGAATTGGAAAGTAAAATCATAAGATATGACAAAATTATAAACGGAATAATGCAGAGGATCGTCCTCAATTAAAAACAAATGATATTTAATCTTAATTGAGCAAACACAGAATGAAACTTGAGGACAAGTCCAGGCACAATCAACTAAGCGAAGGTAGATTACAACTGTCATTAAGTACTCGATACAAATAGGCCAGTCGGGAGGAGATTTGACTGATATAGTTTTTAATAACAGGCTCCATAGATGCACAAGATTCCTGAACTAACTTATGGATGGAACCACAAGAGACAAATTCAAATGAACTGAAAGCGATTCTTATTTCCGTCAGCAACAATTCAGCTATTCATAGTTCGAAGAACCAAAAACAATTTTGCCATAATCTGCCCTCAGTGAAGACAGCCATACAACAATTCGGTGACTATCACAACTTGTTTTTACATAAAAATTCTAGACATGACTATGCATATAGAAGAAAGAAGAATGACCTCTGCTTTTGCCCAATTGCTGAATTGTAAATCAGATACTCGTTGGTTGTTGTTCTTCGTTCTGTGTAGACTTTCAGGTTCAACAAAAATTGAAAAGGAAAAAACTTAACTCAGAGCTGATGTTGTGCTTCTTGCCACAATGAATTACACCATGTGAAATTAGAGAGAGCACATGGAGGAAAATTTAACTTGTATTATTCTAATCAGGACTCCAAGTCTACAACTACAAGTACATATAGGAATTGGCCTAGGGCCAGCTATTCTAGAACATCTAAGAAAACGTAGGTACAACAACTATGTATATTTACATTGTAATCCAACATTTCCCTTCAAGTTAGAGCATATAAATTATAAACACTAAGCTTGTTACAATTGAACTCAATACGAGGACCTCTAAAAGACTTAGTAAAAATATTAACAAGTTAGTCATTTGAACCGACATGACTAGCGACAAGGCAACTAGATAATGCCTTTCTGAATGAAATGATAATCAATTTCAATGTATTTGGTCCTCTTATGAGAAACTAGATTGGATGCAATATAAAGCACAACTTGATAATCACACAATAACTCCATCTAAGAAAATTCTATAAACTTCAACTCTCAAATCAAATATTTCATCCACATAAGCTCACATGTTGCCAAAGCCATAGCATGATACTCAGTTTAGCACTTGATCTAGCTACGATCTCTTCCTTTTTAATCTTCTACAATACAAGACTACCACCCACCAATAAAGATATAGTATCCTAAAGTAGAACATTTGTCAAATAGAGAACCTACCAAATTAGTATTAGAATATCCAATCACATAAGTGTGTCCTTTGTTCTTATACAATAATCCTTAACTAGGCAACCCCTTAATATTCCTCTAAATTAGAGATTAAAGGAATTGGCTAACAACACTAACAACAAAACAAATGTCTAACCAAGTAATAGGAAGATAATTTAGCTTACCAACCAATCTTCGATATCTCCCAAGATAAGTTAGAGGCTCCCCCTATCTTGGAAGAAGTTTTGTATTAGGATCTATAGGAGAATCTATTAGTTAACAATCTAACATACTAGTTTCCTCCAAGATGTCTAAGGCATATTACCTTTAAGAAATGACAATACTAGACTTGGATAGTTTGACTGTAATGCGAAGGAGGTATTTCAGAAGCCCTAGATCTTTAGTTTGGGAATGATTAAACAAATATGCATTCAAATGACTAATTCTATCATGATCACTTCTGATGATGATGATATCATCAACATTGACTACTAAGTAAATGCATTACCTTGAAAATGTATGTTTATAGAAAATAAAGTGATCAAATTCATATTGAATCATGCCAAAATTTTGGAAAATAATGTTAAAACATTGAAACCAAGTACATGGAAATTGTTTCAAACCATACAATGAGCGTTAAAGTTTGCAAACCATTCCAAACTCTACTTGAACAACAAAGCCAAGCAATTGCTTCATATAAATCTCATCTTGAAGTTTACCATAAAGAAAGACATTTTTAATGTCTAGTTGATGCAATAGCTAATTGCGTATTGCAACTATAGATAAAAACAAACAGATAGATGATATCTTAACCATAAAAGAAAAAGTATCACCATAGTCCAATACATAAATCTGTATGTGCTTCTTAACAAACAAATTAGCTTTAAGCTAATTAACCTATTCATCGAACAAACTTTAACAGTATAAATCCAATAATAGCCTATAAGAGATTTACTTGGGGGTAATGCAACCAAATCCCAATTACCATTGGTATACAATATTGTCTCACTAGAGGTTTTAGGAACAAAAACAATGGATAATGACAAAAGGCAGGCATACTACAGTGAAAACAAAAGATAGTAACTAAGAAAGTTACAAGAAAGATAAAGGTTGCAAGTAAAACTATGCCTTTTCTAATGGAAATGGAAAACTAATAATCAAATCATAAGCTTTAGGCAACTAAGGATGTTGGAGTAGGTGAGTCAACAAGAGTCTTTGGAATAGCACAAGTATATGGAATAATGGAAAGATTAGTTAGAAACCTATAGTGAAGAGTGTTTATAATATACTAGCAAAGGCACAAAAGATAAGGTAGGCTTGGATACAATCGAAGCAAAAATAGGTGGATTATAAGGAATAGGTAATATTAGATATACAAATAAACACTGGGAAGGTATAGAGTAGAGTAGAGAAAATTCAAAAAATGTAACATCAACAAATAAATAATACCAGCAAATATATGAAGAATAGTACTTGTAACTTTTTTTAGTTTTAGTTAAAATTGATTTATGTTTTAAGCTTGAAGTTGATGTTTTATTAATGGATCTTTTTAGTTTTACTTAAGAGATTGTATGACAAAAATGAGATTTTAACGTTGAATGTAATGGATGAACAATTATTTTACAGAAGAATTTGCATATCATAAAGTTATAATGGATTTACCTAAGTAAAGTTACTTTCTAAGCTATCATAATTAAATATATAATCGAATATAACCTAATAGGATTGCTCTCTAAGCATACATAGTTGATTGCATAATCAATTATGTTTAGGCAGAATCGCTCTCTCGACCTTCATAATTGATTATGGCTAATAGAGTTCTTATCTGATTGTCTATAATCAATTATATAATTAATTATTATCTTGTTTCCCTACATGATTGTATACTAATTGAAATCAAATAGTATAGTAACTTCTTGTTTATGTGAGGTAAGGATAAATAACCTTAATATGAATAATTGATAGGAAAAATAAATCTGTAAAGATGCTTCAAATTACAAAGCAAAGGAGAATACTTAATTTGGTCTCACTATGTTATGATTCTTGAAACTTTGAACTCTAGCGTTGGGTTTGGATTAATGAGTTGCTCATGGTCTTTGTTCGCAAATATGAATGCTTATGTTACAAATATGGAATTGAAATGTTAATGATGGTACTATTGTTATGTTGTTGATTATAAAATTGATAAGAATGATGATACGGGGATTATGATATATATATTGCATTTATGCAATGGATCCTTGTACTCATTTGTAAAGGAATAAAGCTTACTTTAAAAGGACAAGAACAAAGTTTGTGATAGGATAAAGATGAACAAAAGGGTACAAGGAGATTCATTTGTTTTATTTCATTCCATTAGCAATGTTAATATCAAACTTAACTTGATATAACAGTCATATGTATTAACTTCTTTTCTTGTAAGAGCTTGTATTAACTTTCTCCTTGTAAGGTTAGAATTATGATACAAGTTCAAGTTTGCTTTTTATGGTAACTACATAATTAGTATTGTCAGATTGCATAAGTTAGTATGCTTAGGAATTTAATATTTTCATGATTAAAATCAACAATAAAATACTTGAATATTGTTTAATAAATTTATTTATTTTATGTAAATTATTACCTTATTAGGCTTCTAAACTTATTTTTCTATAATTTACATTTTCTATGCATTGACTAAGGTTCCACCATTACCACCACCTCCTCCACATTAACCAAGATCAACATAGTATGGATCCTTCATTTTTTTACAGACTAGGAAGCATTTATTTTGAGGTGTAATTAATTATAAGATACTTGTGTAAACTTTCCATTACAAGATCATGGTCATAAATAGGTAGAATATAGGATGTTAAGAATAGAGCTTTATTTATGCCAACTTATTTTTCTCTTGAATTCTAGGCTCAAAAGTTAGTCTAACTTCTCTTTTAAAGTATCTTGTATGCACTTTAAACCATATTGAATTCATTGAAAATATTCTCAAATTCTTAGATTTCAATTGAAGAAATTTTCATGATTTAAAAATCTATAACTTTATTATATTCTTAAATTAATACTAAGCTTAATTATTATTAATAGTTCTATGTTAGTCATGGTTATATAAAGGTCATGATAGTAAGATTGGAGGAGCACCACTAAACCTATTAACCTAGCTGTGGCACTTAACACAGGTATCATAAACCTTAAGGCATCAACCCATAAAAATGAAGTGCTTCTTTACAAAACTAAAGCCTATAACTTCAAATAAAGGAGTTATAACTCAGAGGATTTGAATGTTCATGAGCCCTTAAATAGAATATTTTATAGTTATTGAAAAGCATAGAGTTATTTAGCCTACAGGCATAATTACCTCTATCACTTCTCATCTAACACCATTGTTGTTATTGTGCTTACTCTACTCCAACGATCACAACATTTTTAAAAGGATTCAAAAAGGAGTTCAAATAGTGCACTTCAATCATAGTCACTAAAGAACATAAGACTCATACACATTAAGGTCATTATTGCCAAAGATAAAAAGTTTTTAACCATTTGAGTGACCTATTAAAGATGGGGGCACATTTCTTAATAGACAACAATGGTGGTCTACCTTCATAAGATGACCTTGAGATGCTATGTCTCATTAATCCACTTTTTAATTAAGCCCATTGACTACTAAAGATTTAAGGTTTAACCATTTTATTGAAGCTCAACCCATTAAGAATAGGGCTTATTTCCAAATAAATAACAATTATGGTGCACTTTTATAAAAGTATTTTGAGATGCTATGTATTAGTAATCTACTTTTCAAAAAGAACCATAAATCTAGTCATTAAAGCAAATTAACGTTGATGTTATGCCACAAAATCAAGGCATTATAAAATTGGCCCATATGTAATCAAATGATAGGCATTGTACACTTGAATTTTTTTCCTTTTATAATGGTAAAGTGATTAAACGATTATTCAAAAAAATCTTAGAATCAATTTTAAAGTATGAAGGAGACAAAGCCTCAAAAAAATATATTATACTATACAACTTCAGTTAAAAGTTCTTAACATTATATACTTATATTATAATAATCAAAGTTATGATAGGTCAGGAAGATTAAAATTATGATAAGAAAAGAAAGAAAGAGAACATAAAGTATAAATGAACTATCTATAGATTTAATAGTATTATTTAAGAAAATTGTAGAGGCTGCTCATAGGAAGAGAAAAACTAAAGGAATGTTAATTGCAACAAGTATTATTATTGTTTGCATAGAGTAACCAATATATACATGTGTGTGTATGTTAGACGAATCATATAACAACAATTAATATTCAAATTTGAATGATCGATGTAGATCAATTTGATAAAGATAAAATTTCAAGTTTTACATTCGATTTTTGTTAATTGAAATTAGATATTAATATAAAATAATCAGGGAAATTGAAATAGTTAATATGATATGATATGATTATAGAGGTTAAAATAATGTCATTATATTTTGAGAAAAAAATTAATTAAGAAGTCTAATAGGAAAAAAAACTAGTATTAGATTTGGGCCCAAAGAATCCAAAAGAACTTGTAAATAATAAGGTAAAAAATGAGGAAGAAAATGAGAGGGCTAATTCATAAATTTTGACTATAAAATTGTCTTTGTTCTCTCAATGAAAGAGAATGAATCTAAACTATTGTGTTACTTGGTGCAAAATAATTCCTTTCATTCTTTTCTATTACATTATAAAGTTAGTAATGAGGAGAATTTCACATTTTAACATATATGATATTCATGTTAATTATAACATATTTTTTTAAATAGTAAGAGTAATAAAATCATGTGCTATTACGATAAAAATGATGCCAACATGCAAATTCATAAGATTATGACTTTCATTTTTGGATAAATTACTCCTATCCCTTAAGATTAAGAAATAACTTCTAACAATTGTGAGTGTACAAGATTTTTAAATTGTCTATGTACATTATATTGTGCCACATAAGAAAATATTTCCACATAAAAAAATCAACGTGTATTTTATTTAAAGTAAAAAGCCAAATAAATAAAAATTTAAAGCATAAAGGCAAAAAGTACTGAGACTCTATTTATTTTATTAAAAGATACCATTTGTAGGAAAATTTTATTTGTTTGTATATAGATACAAGAATGACATGTTGTCTCTTACCTTGTATTTGAAAAATTAATAATTAGGATCATGATAGTGAAGGAAAATAATTTTTTCTTTAAAAGAGAGGAAATTATCTTTGATCACATTCTTTATATATAATATTAAACATGTAAAATATTTTTTATTATTCATTATTTTATAAATATATTCTTATGCAAGACTAAGTTTATTATTCTCTATGCGTTGCCATCCAATTGCCTTGTTCGTTGTTTTGTCTCCGTTGATGGTCTCCTTACTTTTTCCGTCATCACAGTTCGTTCTTTTTTGTTGTGTTAGCTACCCTGCTCTCAAAACATGTGCTTGATTGACTAATCTTTACGCTTGGTTTATTTTTGGTTGCTAAATATATGGGAACTCGTTGATTCTTTGTTTGAGAGTAAAAGTGATTGAATTATTCTATAAAAATTGGTTAATTTCGCGGCCTACAAGACTTAAAATTCCTATTAAATAATAGACTGCAGCAGCTAAGTCAAATAATATGAGTAGGGATAGGGAAATATTTTGAAATATGAGTTTCCAGTAAGTGTTATAATCCATCTGCAGTTTGGCTAAACGAGAAATGAGCCCGCAAAAGGAGACAGACCACGATTGATTCTTTACTTTAAATAAATTTAAAATTATTTTTTGATGCGAAAAAATTTAATGAAGTGGTACAATATAATTAATCAACAGTGTAAAATCTTTGTACTCTGATAGTATATAGGATTTATTCCCTTGAGATTAAAAAAACTTATTAAAGATAAAAAAGTCTTCAATAATTGAAATCCACTCTTTTTTTTTAACTAATAATCAACTTGGTAAAAACCTTAAAATAATTTTGGAATTTTATTTATTTTTCACTGACCTAGTTGCCATATTTGGACTATAATAATGGAGAAACTTTGCAATTAACTGTTATTTATCCAATACTCAAGGTAAAATTAATAATTTAATCATTTTTTACAATTTAATATCAATCTAAACTTTTTATCTTAACAACTAATTAAAGATAATGATAATAATATTTAATGTTCTTTTTGTTTCGTTTGCTTGCAACCTATTGGGCCGTACGTGAAGATCTCATATCCAGAATCCAGAATATAATATATTCCTTTGCTAAAGATTTTTGGTTTTGGGCCACGGGCTGAATGCTAAGGTGTCATGCTTACTTTTGTATTTTGCCTTCGAGTCAAGAATGTGTCACCGCCTAGGCCTTGGACTTAATGACACAACATTATGCCCTCAAATCAGTGTGGGATCGAATTTCCACCCAACCCAGATCCAAAAACCAAAAAAACAAAAGAAATGGGTCATTTTATTAATCGAAATGAAGAAATAACACATAAATAAAAATTAAGAATTAAATTTTGAATATAATAAAAAGTATAAAATTTTAAAAAAATATTAAATATTTTTTCCTTCAAGTCAAGAATATGTCTTTTTTTTTTATTGAATAAAGAAGTGATCAAACATACATATCTAAAAATTAAGAATTAAATTTTGAATATAATAAAAAATATAAAATTTTTAAAAAAAATATTAAAATATCATTTAAATTAAAAACTCTAGATAAGAATGTTATGTTTTGTTTTCATCTTGCTGCTAGGAAAGAGGTCCAACACTAACCCTTTGTTTGGTTGGAGTGAAAAGAGGGGAGAAGAGAAGAGAAAAGAAGAGAAATTTTTAAAATTTGAATTGGAAGGAAATTGAGAAAGAAAAAATAACAAAAATTTAAAATTTAAGAAAATAATAATCACTTATTTCACCTTTTTATTTTCTTTCTCTCATCTTTTCTCTTCTACCAAATAAGAGAAAAGAAAAAAGTACAAAATTTCCTTTCTCTCCTATTTTCTTTCTCTCCTACCAAACAAAGTGTAAAAGGGGCATCGCTAATTTTAAGGGATACACTTAGGATTTGAAATAAGTTGCAACATCTCTTTTTATAATTTTTTATTAAAATTTTAATTTTATTACATAAAATCATATATTCTTTATTGAATGTCATAATTTTATATATAAATTTAAACATTTTCAAAATCGTTTTTGTTACAATTTCAAATAATAAAGGGATAACTTTTTATATATTTATTGCATTTAAAATTTATACACATTTATAAATTTTTATATAGGTCCCATAATATATAAATTCATCGTATTTATTCCTTCTTAATTATTATATTCTATTGTGTCATTCTAATACATAATTCGAATCATATTTTATCCATCCTATATATTTCGATTAAATAGAAGGGTGAAAATTCTAATTGATATACAAGTTTTCAATAAGACTCCTAATTGGTAATTACTAGTAGAAAAATTAATCCATCATGAAAGCTAATGGCTAAATCAGATTTTTTTTATATTAAATGAATCATATAATTTGCTTATTTTTTATATAATAAGATTAATTTTACTAATTTTTCTTTTGATTGTTGACTAGGAAGTCTTTTAAATTTATATGTGAATTAAGATTTTCTATCTTCAATTCAATAAATTTTACCAAATTAAACTTAATTTGGCCTAATTTATATATCAAAGACCTAAAATAGAATATTTCATTTAAAAGAAATAAAATACAATTAATTTATAAAAAAAATATCATTTTTTATTTACACCCAAGTCTTCTTATATTGGAGTTTAAAACGTCTTAAGATTCATTTTACTACCATTAAACTAGTTAATTGTTGTTGTTAGGAAATTAGAATTATCATAACTAAGTCATTTGTATAAAAAGATTTATAAATTTTACAACTTTTACATTAAACTCTTATAAAACATCAATACTTTTTCTACCAACGCACTGTTGCCCTTGATTAAAATGATGTTGTTAAAAAAGTAATATTGAATTTGAATTTTGACAGCCCAACAGCAAGTGAACTAAGTTTGGGGTGAAAATGTTTTCCAAAATTCCTAAATGCTAGACTCTAAATTCTAATTTCTGAGTGTAGGTTTTACATCAAAATAGTAGATAAAGAAACAAAAAATTTATTTATATATTCCATATAAAAATTACAAATTTTATATTTTTTTTACATTAAATTTTCATAAAAAAAATCACAACTTTTCTCTTAACATACCATTAGAAGCTCTTGATTTAAATGGTGATGTTCAAAAATAAATTAGGCTTAATTTCATTTTTAGTCCTTTTAATATACATTTTATTTATATTTTATCCCCCTAAAATATAAAAATCTATTTTGATCCCCAAAATTAAAATTTGGACACTTTTGGTCCATACCATTTGACAAAAAAAGTTACATTTCTATTAAAGTTAACGGAAATTAGCTTTGAAAAAGAGAGGGAAAAAAGAAGAAAGAAAGGAAAATTAAAAAAATTAAATATATAATTTATTTATTCATTAAAATTAAAAATTAAAACATTAAAAATATTTAATTACTAGCCGTAGTAAATAATATATCAAAATATTTAAAAAATAATAAGCAATTTATTTTTTTTCAAAGTAATCAATAAAATTATTAATTATATTTAAATAATATTTAATTAAAAATTAGAATTTATCATAATATATTTAGACTTCTTTTTTATTGCACTAGATAAAATAATCAACCATTAATGAATTTGAGCATATAACTTATTTTTTGTTTAAATTATAATCTATTTTTATAATTTATTCATCCAATTATTAATTTTATTTTATAAAAAATCTTTACATCAAATATCTCTCAAGAAAATGAGTTATTATTAAAGTCATCTCAAATATGAAATAAATTCACACATTCTAATAAATAATTAATTGGATATTTTTAATGAATAAATAAACTATATATTCAATTTAAAATAAAATTAAAAAATAAAAATACTCAAAATATTTAATTACTAGTTGTAGTAAATGATATATCAAAATATTTAAAAAATAATAAGCAATTTATTTTTTTAAAGTAATCAAAAAAATTATTAATTACATTAAAATCATATGTAATTAAAATTTATCAAAATATATTTAGAGTTTTTTTTTATTGTACAAGATAAAATAATTGATTATTAATGAATTTAAGTATATAACTTATTTTATATTTAAATGATAGGTTATTTTTTATAATTTATTCATCCAATATGAATTTTTTTTACTAAAACTTTTTACATCAAATATTCCTTAAAAAAATAATTATTATTAAAAGTAAAATATGAAATTAATTCACACATTCTAATATACTTATTTCATATAGTAATGAAAATATGCAATTAATTATTTATTAGAGTTTGTAAATTAATTTTATTTTTATGATGACTTTTAATAATAATTTATTTTCTTAAGGGATATTTAATGTAAATATTTTTAGTA
The DNA here is from genome assembly GCA_020226215.1 of Sindora glabra. Classification (NCBI taxonomy): domain Eukaryota; kingdom Viridiplantae; phylum Streptophyta; class Magnoliopsida; order Fabales; family Fabaceae; genus Sindora; species Sindora glabra. Next base: position 49,997,141 of record CM035228.1, on the reverse strand, counting down.
AAATAAAATTCATAATTGGATAAATAAATTATAAAAAATAACTTATCATTTAAACAAAAAATAAGTTATATGCTTAAATTCATTAGTGGTTAATTATTCTATCTAGTGCAATAAAATAGAACTCTAAACATATTATAATAAATTTTTAAATTTTAATTAGATATAATTTTAATATAATTAATAATTTTATTGATTACTTTGAAAAATAAATATATTGTTTATTGTTTTTTAAATGTTTCGATATATCACTTACTACAACTAATAATTAAATATTTTGAGTGTTTTTATGTTTTGCTTTTATTTTTATTTTTTTCATTTTAATAAATAAATTATATATTTAATTTTTTATTTTTTTATATTTTCATTTTTCTTCTTTTTATTTTTTCTCTCTTTTTCAAAGTTAATTTCCATTAACTTTAATGGAAATGTAAATTTTTTCTATTAATTTTAACAGTTTGAACCAAAAGTATCCAAATTTTAATATTAGGAGAACTAAAATAGATTTTTATATTTTAAGGGATCCAAATGAGAACAGAATATATATTAAAGGACCAAAAATAAAATTAAGCTAATAAATTATTAAGTTAGAATTTTCACAGCGCCACAGTAACTAAACTAAATTTGAGGTGAAAATGTATACATAATTCCTAACTAGATCCTAAATTTGAGGATAGGCTTTATGTAATGTAAAATAGAAAAAAATTGCATTACAAAAAAAATAGAAAAAGTTCTTAAATATACATTATATAATATATGAAATCATTTTAAATAATTTTTAATATCATCAATCGAATGATGTTATATTTGTATGCTTATTTATTGGTAAGCATAAGGTTAGGGGTTTGAATCAAGGTGATTTGACAAAGAGATTCTTGAAACAATAATAACTCTTTCTAAATATTTGAATAAACAAAAAAAATTAAAATATCAAATTATTTATAAGTTTTGATCCAAAAGATAACTACAAATTTAGACTATCAAATGCAATAAATAACTACAATTACTACATTGAATCAAAATTTATAAATAATTTATTATTTAAAATAACCTAATATATTACATGATATATATTTGAGAATTTCTTGTAAAACTAATGGCAATAGGTGAAGAAAAAAAATTACATCTATGATTTTCTAAATTAGGATGATGAAAAATGGTCTTAATTACTATACATTTATATTCATAAAGAAAATTGGACTTGTAAATGATAAAATTCAATAAAGACAAAATTGATTTTAATCTTATGAGGAAAATATAATGATTTCTGTTGAGGTGTGATTATACTAACTTTCCTTTAATTTGAAACCTTAAAATTTACCTCATTTGAATATATTGCCTAAAAAATATGAAAGAATATTATTTTAAAATATTTGCTTGTTAAGTTAAAAATAAAGTTTCTAAGTCAAATAATATTTAATTATTAGATTATCTCCAAAATAATAGTTATTTTTTATATAACATACTTATATAATAACAACAACAAAGTTTTATATCATTAAATGAGATCAGTTACATAAATCGCATGACATTATTGAATTCTATCCAAAACTAGATTTTTAAAAATTTTATTCACTAAGAAATCTCTTTTTATAATTTCTCTTAGTATCTTTTTTAATTTTCCTTTATATCTTTTCACAGGGTTAAAACTATATAATTAACTCTTCTTACTAGTGCCTCTAGTGACCTTCTTTGCATATATCTAAATCACTTTAATTAATTTTCTATTATTTTCTTCTCAATAGATGTCATGCCAATATTCTCTCGTATGCATTCATTCCATAATTTGTTCTTTCTTGTGTGACCATACATCTATCTTAATATTCTCATTTTTATACTCCTATTTTTTACTCTTATTATCCCTTCAAAGTCTAATATTTATTAACATAAAGTATAGCTGGTCGTATAGTAATTTGATAAAAAATTTCTTTAAGTTTGATAGATATCCCGCAGTCACAAATAACCCTTAATGCTTTTATCCATTTTAACCATCCAACTTATATCCTATTTGTGACATCTCTATCAATTTCTCAATTGTTTTGTAATATTAATCTCAAATACTTAAATTTAGACACTTATGATATGACATACTCTTTAATTTTTATCTCCAAATTATTTCTATCTTATTTCTTATTAAATTTGTAATGCATATATTCTATCTTACTACTATCCAAGCAAAAACTCTTTGATTCTAATGCCTATCTCTAAAGCTCAAATTTATAGTTAACCTCTTCCATTGATTCCTTAATTAGAACTATATCATTCACAAATAGCATACAATTAGGGATAGTCTCTTATATGTCCTTAGTAAGATCATCCAAGATTAGATTAAACAAATACGCATTTAAAGCTAAACCTTAATGTAAACGTATTCTTATAGGAAAGTCCTTTATCTTGCCTCCAGAAGTTTTTATACTTGTAGTTGCCCTATCATAAATATCTTGTATAGCCCAGATATATATCATACGAACTCCTTTCTTTTTCAGAGCTTTCCATAATACTTCTCTTAATACTCGATCTTAAACTTTTTCTAAGTCAATGAAAATCATATGTAAGTTTCTTTCTTTACTTCGATATCTTTTTATCAACCTCTATAAAAGATATTATATACCATAATTATAAATTAATTAAAATTTATTTATTATAAATTATTTTTATTCTCCCTTACAAAATTATTATTAATATGAAAGTTTTTATTTAAAATATTTTCTTATATTCAAAAGAGCTAAAAAAAAGGGTTTAAATTGTACAAGTCTTTTTATATTAATTAATCAAATAATATTATTTAATTAAGGAGAATGAGCTATTTTAACTAAGGATAACAAAATTTTAAGACAAAAACTTGCCTTATAAATTTTGCCTTAATAAGGTATAAATATAGTAGGAAAATTTACCTCAAGGGTAGATTTTTAATTCAAAATAAATTTAAAGCACAAGGTAGTGTTAGTATAATTTTCTCCATGGAACTTTACATATTTAATATTATAATTTTATTTAAATAAATAATACATGTATATATTATATATGTAGGTTTTTTAATAATTTAACTATTTAAAATACTTCGGTTAATTTTATTTTTTTAATTTAACTATAATATGAAAATTAAAAAATTAATAAAGAAAATAAAAAAGGTTATTATTACTCTGATTCTTACAATTTGTTTCTTATATATATATATATATATATATATATATATATATATAGTTTGTATTTAAATTTAAAATTTTTATTAAATTTTTTATTTTTTTTTCAATTTTACAAACTTCTTCGTAGACCACCAGTACCTCACAAATTGTGAAACAATACCTTGACTTGCCCTATCCCATCGAGTAAGACAATTTGAGGTAGATGGTAAGGTAATGCAAGATGAGTCAATTTAAGGTAGATCTATCCCCATTTTATCCCATTTTCATCCTTAATAGAAAATTGACAAAAAAATCAATTTATATTTTGCATAACTTAAGAAAAGGTTATAGCAAGTTTTTAAATAAGTGAGTAGATATTTTTTATTTACCTCCCTAAAAGTGAGCTAACTTTTCTTTCATTTTATTTGTCAAGGTCAAAATGGTGATATAGCCAAACATGAAATATGTATTTAAGGCTTGTTTGGTATAGTGGCCAAAATAATTAGTTATTAATGGATGGTAGTATGTAATTTGATCTTATATTTGACAAGAATTTTAGTCATGATTAATTTTCTTACAAGATGATTGGTGTGAAAATTTTTAATAAGAGAAAAGTTATAATTAAAAAAATAAGTCACAAAAAAATTTATTATTTAATAATTATTTTTATCTCATTAAAGACATTTAAAACCAATTTTCTCTAAAAAATTTCTCATTACTAATATATGTTGTTACACCTTTAAACTTTAAAATCTTAAATATTTATTGATCTATTGCATCTTCCTTAACATTTTAGGATTTTATGTTACGAAAGGAAAAGTTAATTAATTGATATGCTGAATGCCCAAAACAAGAATTTTGTATGGAATGAATAAATTTCGATAGGAGAAAATATGAGTGATATATTAGGGTAAATAGAAGTAAATTATTTAAGTTAGGCTTAGGAAAAAAACCTTGAACAAGTTGGCAAAGAACATTAATCTACATATAAGAATTGAAGGTTATAAATTATTAGAAGTAAAAATATGAGTATCAAAGGGTTTTAGGACACAATGATAAATTGCTTCTACCTCTTTAAAGCTAAAATTAGGCCCTAAACTCCCATTTCATCTCATTCCAAATCTTAATTCTCTTTTCTACATCATTCTTTTTCTTTCTTGCTTCCATAATTCCTCTTTAATCAAGTAACTAGGGATTAAATTTTCTTCAAATTCTTAATTCAATCAAGGTAAGATCTCTATAACAATTAGAATCTTTATAATCTTCTTTAAAATTAAAAGGATTTAAGTATTAACTTAAAAAAGGGGAAATGAACCTTAACTTGAAATGTTTAGGAATTTTATATAATTAGGATCAAAAGATGTCAAATTTAATCTATCAAATATTTATCTATGCTTAGTGAGTAAGCATGCTAACTTTATTTATAAAATTAAGTTGATTTTGTTAGGTTAAGGTTAAGGTTTAGGTTTCTAAATGAATATATATGAAATATAATTATTTGTGATGTGCAATTTGGTTTTAATATTAGAGATAGCATGAATGATGCATTGATTTTATGTGTATTTATGATTTTTTATGGATTGATAGCATGATATATGTATTTAGATGATAAAATTGTCAAATAAATAACAATTTACTATACCACAAAATTTGTATTTTAGGTAAGCATAGTTAACTATAAGCTTAACAGTTACTTTATAGATGCTGATAATCAATTATAAATATTAGAATTGCATTTTGAACCCTCTATAAATTACTACATAATTGACTATAGAACCTTAGAGTTGATCTTAAGTCTCTATAATTGAGCATAAAATTGATTATACGCTATTTAATCATGATACCATGAAATAAGAAAGGTTAAGATATATTCTAATACTCCTACATAATAAGTTAAGTTATTTTGAGATAAATATGGATTGAATATGTGATATGGGATCATGCAATAAGACATGGTAGTGTTTTAGACATGTAAACCATGATTGTACATTTATTTTTTATGTTATTCAATTATATAATAGATGTTAACGAAGATGAGACACATGACCATGCACAAAGCCATGAGAATATTGTTACTTTGAACATGTGCATATTAATTTTGAATTAAAATGATTGAAGTGCTAGTTAGAGCACTTGTGCTATTGTGACAATATCATATGTTAAATGAGTTTGATAATAATAGAAGAGATGATATGCTCACGTTATAACTTTATGCATTAAATTAAGTATTGGCTTGTAATGGTTAGGTCATAAAATAACCTTGGAAAGACAAAGCTAGAGCTTATAATGGTTAGGTCAAAAGGTGACCCTTAAGAAACAAGTTATTAAAGCTTATAAAGGATAAAGATGAAGAAATTTACAAGAAGATTTATATATTTTCCTTTTCATTTCTATTCATTAATGTTGTTAATGTGCAATGATTGAAAATGTGAAACTATAAGCCTATATGTAATTGTCTTTTTAAAAAGCAAATTAATGCTAGATGAAGAAAGGTAATGAATAAATGATCAATACATTCATGATTATCGATAACATAGTGTGAGCCTTTTCCTATATTCTTGTTAAGCAAACTACTTCTTAAGGAAACCATCACTTTTCCTTAATAAAGGTATGAAAGCATTGATGTTAATCAAAGTGGAACTTGATTGTCTTAAATAAATATGCATAAGTGTGGGTGAATTTTTAGTTTGTTACAATAGAATATAAATTGAGTATAATTTTAATATTTCCTAAATGTTTGCTCACTAAGCTTCAAAGAAACTCACTACTTACTTTTCTTTATTTTTCTTTTCTTAAGGATCTCAACTGTCTAGCTATCATTAGTGAGAATGAAAATGGGTTTGCTCTAGCATTTTAACATTAAGATAAATGTTGGGACAATTAAAGTAATCTTGCATAAAAATTCATTATCATCTCTTGTATTTAAGTTTTGAAAACTATATAGTTGTTAAAATCATAACATACTTGTGTGAGAAATATTGTCTTGGATATAATTAAGGAAAGGCTGGTATGTGTTCATTCATAGTGACTTTGTATGCTAGTGACATGCCTTAGGTATAATAAACATATAATTATGATATGCACTTAAATATATTAATAATTAATTATTTTTATCACTATAAATTTACCCATGCAACAAACAAGTCATTAATTCAATTTTTTAAAAGAAATTTTGATGCTAAATTTTTTATAATTAAACAATGCTCCCATGGTCTTGAATTTAGGTCTTAGAGATGGGAGCCTAATTATGATCCAAACTGGGTCAAACATAATCATGATTTTTTATATAAGTCAATGTATTTCAATCATTTAGTTCGAAAAAAAAGTCATAACTTTCCAAAATCATTGGTTCTATCATTAAACTAAACCATAATAATAAATCATTTAAAATTAAATTCATATATAAAATTATATAATATTGTTCTTACTTTATTTTTCATTATTCCAATTAAGGTATTTGTTATTTATTATTCAATGATTTTGTATGCAAACTAATGGCATTAAATAAATGCAGCATCAATTGAGAGCATCTTAATAATGTTATAATACTCAATATTTTTTTAAGAACTTTACTCCTACTATATTTCAAGATCTTGTGTATATACATTAAGTGGACCAATTGATATGCATTTAGTAATTTGGAATTTTATTTTAATTATTTTATTAATAATGAGATATATGTATCAATAATTAAAATTATTACGAATAAATTTAAAATAATTTTTAAATTAAAGAAAATATCATTTTATGATGAAAATAGGTAAATGAAAATAGGTAAAATTAAGTTAATTGAAAGTTTGTATAATATTAGAACTACTTAAGGGTGTATGGAGGAAATTTAAAAATATTAATTTTCCATTTTCCCCTAAAGTTTCTTAAAATAACCAAAATACCCTTAGTGTCATAAAAATCCTAAATTCTCCATTTTTGTAACCAAACTTAGCTTCCTCCTCCTCTTAGCTTCTTAATTCTTTTCTTACCAAATTTTAACATCAATTAACTATAAAATTCAATTAGGTAATCCCTGTTATTCCTAAACTTCAGATTATCAATTTTATTACTTTTTCTTTTGAAAGGAAGGATTAGGCATTTAAGTTATTATTTTGATTTTGATGATGGTAAGATAGGTCACTTTTCTAGTTGCTTTTCAATCTCCTCCACACACCATAAGTAAATAGATAATCTATTTAATTTGTTAGTTTACATGATTTAATTGATAATCAAGTTATAAATGAGTTGTTATGGGAATTTGATGATTTAAGTTTATAATCTTATTGATGGGATAAATTAGTTGTTACTAGAGGTTGGAAATTTATAGTAAGTGCTAGATGTATGATGCTTGTTGAGCTAAGAACTCTACAAGAAGATGTTAAGTTAGAAGTTGTATTTGGTTTGGTAAAATTGTAAAAAATATGGAAATTCTATATTAGTAATTGAATATGAGCCTAGAACTTGCTTTCAAATAGCCATATTTCATTGCTATATTTGAATACCTCAATGAGACTTAGCCTCTAGATGCAAATATCTGAATAAGGTATTTAAATATTGTCATAAGAAATTAGATCCCAGTCTATACATGAATACCATATTCGATTACTGCAAAATTGGATGAATCTGGATGAAGTTATTTGCATGTAATACTTGAATATGAACTTAAGACTTAGCCTTGGGAGCTTCATAATCGACTACTATACTCAAATACACCCCTCTATGTTTACTAGAATTGTTGTGTGTGTCAATATACTATGTTAAAATAAGTTATGTATGATTTGAATATGCTTGATTGGCCTTGAAATACATTGGTATGAATAAAATCCTATGAATATGTGATTGTGCATGGAAATATGTTTAGGGAGGAATGAAATAATGAGATGAAAATAGTACCAAATCTAGAAAATGTTTGTGAAGGATAAGATTAGTCCTAAAGGAATAAGAATAAGTTTGTGAAAAGATAAGGATAACCTGAAAGTCATAAGGTGGTTTGACTGCCTATTTTATTTGTCTGCTGTATTATATGAGATTTTCCATTGATTGTTATGAATATGAAATATGCTAGAACATGGCAATATTGGATTAAGATATGTCTGAGTGAATGTTTATTAATTAAGTAGATTATTTACTTATTGAGATAAAGTCTTACTATTTTAGTTTTTTTATAAATGTTTTTCAGATATGCCTACTAAAGCTTCCTAACCACTAGCAATAACTCAAGAATAAGTCTTGTTGGTACTTTATATTGTGTAGCCATAATTAGTCATAAATAGAACGTAGAAAATATGTGTGAGCTTTGTGTAAAGAATTAGATCTATTCTCGTATAAACTCTTTTGTAAATACTATTTCAAATATTTATAAAATCTTGTTAGTATTTGTGTAATGATACCAAAATAGGATTAAGTAAGCTTATGGAACATAGGAGACAAGTTTTACACCGGTCACAATTAGGCATGCCATGACATCAATGGAAAATGTAAAGTGGTTTTCCAATCGGAGTTACCATTTCAAAAAAGAAAAAAATTATTTAAACTTCTTTACTTAGAATAAAATTTATTAATTATTTTTTAGAAATGTGATATATTTCTTATTTTTAAATAGTATGAGTAATAAATCACTTTTTATATATATAATATTGGATTCAAATTCATGACATGATGGAAGAAGAGTTCCTATGACAACATCGAGTGTTGTTGCGCCACTAAAGATGCCAACAAATGTGATACATTTCTATTCACTAATAATTTTAAAATATTTTATACTAACAACTAATCAAATTTAACCTATATGTGTATCCACGTGCGTAAAAGTGTATAATTTTTTTTATAATATTTTTTAAGTCTTACATTCAGGGGCAGAATTGGACAGGTAGAAGTCCAAACTTTTAAAGGTTTCATTGCTTGGAAATATAGGGCACGAAATAAATGGACTAACCAACAACCACCAGTAAGAGATTCAACTACAAGATGAAACCAACAAAGATTAAACAAGAAACAAGAATAACTTCATCTATTTATTTTGGTTTGTTAGCACACAGGAAGAAAATATGCCAGAACAAGAATTTTATTATTATTATTATTATCAAGAGATTCAAGAACAAGATAATGAAAATTAGGACTTTGATACATGACTAAAGTGAAGGGAAAAGGGGTTTTGCTTTCGGAGAATTGATTTTAGCATTCAAATTTTATTCATAGAATTGGAGCATTTTTACTAAATTAAACATCTGGTTTGATGGAAAAATTAAGACATATAATACTTGCACACTAGTTGATACCTACCTACCTTTTGGTGTGAATATTTCTAATTCTACCGTTGCATAAAAATTTCAATATTACTTTTATAGTATTTTAACAAGTCAAATGTTTTGATATATAGTGAATATTAAAATTAAGGAAGTGATGCTAAGAGTTTTTCTAATACTTGATAACATTTTTGAAAACTTTGTCTTTCTTAATATTGCAGATTTTCTTACTGGTTTTTTTAGTATGTGAGTCTAGCAACTTTGTTGTTCATACCATTAAAATGGAAAAGTTTAAGGAAGAGATTGTCAAAATACAACAAAAAAATAGAATTGAAATTTACAATATTATAGTAAGACTCAAACTATTTTCCTTCTGGTCTCATTAGTTAATGTAAATCAAATTTAATAATGAATTTTTAATTGTGACAGACTGACGGTACATATATATTAAAAAGAAAAAAGGTGCAAAAACTGGTCTACAAACTTCGAACAACACTATAACAAATACATTTAAAATTAGGTTAATTAGAGCTTTGAGGTTAGTAAATGAAAATGACCCAATTCTGGCATGTATAGCATGACCAGTTGAGCAGCCTCCATAAGCACAGAGCACATAAGTACAAAAATGGTTGGAGAAAGGAAGTAGAAGTAAATGTCCATTTTAGAGTCCTTATCAGAGCAGTTATGATCAAGGCATAACTTCAAACATGGGGGAAGTATTTGAAAGAAAATATCATATCAGCTTCGGAGATTTCAAGTTGCTGAAATGATTGCTGAATCAATTGGCTTCAACAGAAAAATATCATTTTACTTGTTTGTTGGCACTGAAGTTGTGTTAGATCATGACTTGTTGCCAAATCCTCTTTAAAAAAGAGCCACAAAAGTCATAATTAGATTCATAGAAAAATATATATTTGTGCACTCTTCTTCCCTTTCAAGGCATGAAGATGAGTTTCACCCGACACCTATTATTATTTCTTTTTTTCTTTTTTTTCCCCTCAACCTCTTTCTTTGGCCATATTTGACTCTAGGGTCAAGGAACCACCACAAAAACGTAGGTCTTACAAGTTGAAATAGCTAGAAATAGCTAAAACCTTTATCATCATCAGTTTTAAATGTAATCTTAAATAGAAAAAAAAAAGTTACTAAAGTTAATTACTCAATCAAATTACTCTGTATAGACATTAATATTAAATTGACTCAACCAAATTCACAAGTTTGAACATTACATTATCATTTAAAACCTACACTAATATTTAAATGTAAATGTAAATCGATTAAGATTATATTAATTGTATAAATAGTATCACTATTTCAATATGTATAATACAATAATTCAATTAGTTAATTATACATGTGTGAATTATACAATCACTCACACCCAGATAAAAGTGTGAATCACCACGTTATCACTTAAAATCCACACTAGTATTTAGATGTATATCGATTACGATCATAACGATTGTATAAATAGTATCACTATTTCATTAAGCATAGAAAGTGAAATGTTGTGATAAGAACTCTCCCTTTATGTACAGTTGGGCCGAAAGAATTGATTGATACAGCACAGGTGCCAGTATTGCAACCTGTGATTGAGGCAAAGTTCAATAAATGCAATTTGGAAAACAATCTAATTCTGCTTTCTTAAATTGATCAAGATGCCCTCTCAGTTGCAGTTCAAATGTCCTCTGGCCAAATAATAACCAACAAAGCTTGATCTAAGTGAGGAACAGGGAAAATAAGGAATAATAAATTTTCAAAGTTTCTTACTCAACTCAGAAATTTTGCTACAAATGAACTGCAAAAAGAATTCCCACATAAAGGGATTTTTAAAAGGAAAGGGAAAAAAAATTGAAAAGAATGCAGAAAGAAAAAGACAAAGGAGACCCCAACACCTAAAATGACCTTGAAAAACTACAATTACTAGAACTAAATTTCTACCCTTTTTTTTTTTTTTTTACTTTTCACATCTCTAACCCTTCCTTTCTTCAGTCCTCATTACACATCCTCCACTAATTATAGCTAAATATGATCATCACCTATTGCTCCTACCCCCCCACCCCCCACCCCCAATATTTCCAGCTTTGTACAAAAAATCCAATGAAGAAAGAAATGAAATCTCAAATAGGAAATGACATAAAGACATGACTCAAGAGACATGTAATCAAAGAGAAGACACTTAAGTAGGATCATTCTCAGCCACAACATGTTACTTGGTTTCTCAAATGTATTCCAAGCTAATGCTGCTGTTTGTGTTTGGAATGAGTTCCGGTGTCGCAGCTGAATTGGTTGTAAAAGCCGGATTTTCGCCCACTTTGGTTCTCATTTCCAGCACCTTCTTGTGGGAATTAGAGTGCAAGGATGGGCAGAATGTCGGACTTGCAGCCGGGCGGTATTCAGGGAAGAGCCGCCCTGACTTGTAGCGAACGCCACAAGCGTTGCAGAGGGTTTTTGGCCCCATTGGCCCTGCCCTCCATTGGGGTGTCTTGGTGATCTCGCAATGCATGCATTTCCTGACTGCTTGTGATGGTGAATTCTGATTTGTATCAGCTGGGGCTACTGGAAAGGACAACTTGATCTTCTTTTTCTTCTTATGCTCTCCGGAAGCTTGTTTTGGTATCTTAGGATGAGATTCTGCAAAATTCTCGCTATCCGAAGATGTTTTCGAGATGTTTGATTGAGTATTTTCACCGACAGATGAAGCAGGAGAAATGAGTTGCATCATAGGACGAGGGTTGAATGTTGGTGGGCGTGGCCGCTTGCTGCGTGCACGCCCACAAGGAACAGGGACGACAACAATTTCCGGGCTGCTTCGCGATTCAGGCTTCTCCGCGGAGCAGGAACTGCTGCTCTCGAGGACGGAAACCGGGCTGGATGTCTGGAATTGGTTGTGCACAGGGGATAGTTGCTCTTCCTTCTTCATGGTTAGGCTTCCACCGGAGAAAGAGTCCTCCACAAAACTTGAAAGCCATTCCAATTGCACAATGTCTTCATACTGAAACAAAGTATAGGCCAAGACTTTATAGATGAAATAAAAACTATGTATTAGAGATTTTCTTTTCTTGATTTGCGAATATGCGTTAGAGTTTTAATCCCAGGTCGGAACCTAGAATTAAGTTAAAATATGAATATTTAGGAAAAATTGCCTAGATTGTACTTAGAATTAAAACGAAGAAAAATAAAATTTTAAAAATAGCATCAAAGCTACTGTATAAATACAAGAAAAGGTACCGATTATGTATCAGACATTTTAACAAAATGCAAAGTTGCTTGAAGCATTATGCCATTCTTTACGTAATTTAGAATATTGTATTGTCAAAGAGAAAGTGAGAAGCCCAAAATATATGTAATAATAATGCGTTAGTTTATTTTCTGTTTTTAAAAAATTATTTTTTATTTTTATTTTGAAAAATAAAAAACATATTCAACAACTTATTTTAAAAATTTATTTTTAAAAATTATTCTTTAAATATGTAACTTAAAAACAGAAATAACTTTTAATTATTTTTTAAACTTATTTTTTATGTTAAATATTAATTTTATAATTAAATAAAATATTTTTTATTTATAACATTAATTACACTCTAATCTTAATTTTTTTTATTTAAAAATAATTTTTAAAAACATATCCAAACATATTAAAAATAATTTTTAAAAATATATCCGAACATATTCAATACTTTCATAAGGGAAAAGTGTCATTTGATTACTAACAGGGGTTGTACAACTAAGAAGAGCGACAACGTTTAAACGTTGGCGTTTGCAAGAAAGAGTTCATATCAAGTGATCATCACTTGCCTCATCACGTGACGTCCAATAATGTGCTACGTGTCACCGACAAATAATTGACTTTTATTGGACTAAAATACCCCTATCTATGATATTTAAACCCATTATTCTTAAAAAAAATTTGAATTTGAATTTAAATTTAAAAACTTTGGATATAGCACATGACAATTTGACGTTCTGACTCAACACTACTCAAGCTGCCTTAAATTAGCTAGTGATGAGCTGGCAATAAAAAAGGACCTGTCCGTTAATTAAGCTAATGATGATGTCATCGCCGAACAACAAGGGCTATGAAATAATCATCACTCCCGCATGTAAGTTCAAGAGAGAGAGAGATTATTCCATAGAAGTTCATGGAACTCATATGAACCCGCCAAAAAAGGCACATGCAACAAGCAGATAAATTGAAGTAAATTTGCACTTTGGTTTTAACTCACGGGAACTGAGAGCTCCGCCGAGAGGTCGGAGGCGCTATTGCCGGAAAACACCGATTCGGAGCCCTGGAGTGACTGAGATTCGGCAGCCCAAATGCTGGGGAAGGAGTTGCAGTTAGCGGTGGGCGGCAAGGAGGCGGCGTCAACATCATCAGCGGGAAAATCGAGGAGGTCGTCGATTTGGTCGAAGAAGCTGCCACAGTCTATCTCATCCATGAAGTTTGGTCCAATCATTTTCTCTGGGAAAAATTTTCTGAGGGGAAAAAAAACTGCATGTTAGCCACAGAACGATGAGTTTATCCCCAATTCCACAAATTGTCATAATTTTCAATTATTAAAAATAAAAAAACAAGTATGAAAAAAATCAAAGAAGTGATTTTAAAAATTGAAATTAAGATAGCATGTAATCTCAAAATTTGAGTGCAATTGAAGTTAACATTTATTGAATTTGAGTAAATAGTAGAGCAAACTTGTATAAGTTACTTCGCATTAAATAAACAAGATAAATAAGTAATTAGTAATTTAAATAATTTCAAATTCAAAGCCTATTCCTTCATGCTCTGTTTAGGAAAAATGGCCAAAACAAGTAGAAAAAAATGTCAAAATAAATTAGAAAAATTGTTCCTTTTCATGAACTTCCTCAAAAATTATCAAAACGCGTACTGTAAATTGTAGTGAAGAAAACCGGGTGTGACTCCAAAATGGTTCTTTTGCCGACACTCAAATTCTGTTACTTCAAGCTGAGGTAAGGATTGGAAAAGATCAAAACTTGGAAGCAAATGAAAAATGCAGACCCAAACCTGAAACTAAAAAATCCTTCCTATTCAGCCAGAAACTCAAATCAAAACAGAGGCTGCTGCTTCATTAACAGAAGCTCCTTCTTCTGGGTTTGTAGAGAGAGAAAGTTAGAGAAAGAAAGGGGTTTGTTTGCTTGTTTGGGAGAATGAATTTGAAAGGAGAGAGAAGGGAGGAAGGATGGCTTAAAAGGGGATGGGCAAATGGTAGGTGACAATCCTCCTTCATTGCTAGCTGTCGTTTACTATCATCCTCCCCTTAAGCTGTCGTGATGCTGAAGGTTTCTCTCCCTACTTTCTCTCTCTTCTGATTACAAGAGGCCCCACTTTCTCCCTCCAGTGTCCCTTTCCTCTCACACCCAACTCAACTCCCCCGCTTTTGCTCCATTCACGGACTCTCAAGATTCAATTTTAATTCAATCCCCCATACCGCCCCGGAATGATAAAAATCCAAACTTTTCCCTCAAATCAATAAAAACAAAAATGATTATTATGGATTCTCCTAAATGACGGAAAATATAAAAGAAAATGAACGAAAATTTGGATCAGAAAAAATTCCAACCAAAATTGACTACTTTTTTTTTTTTTTCTTTCCTTCTTTCGTTACCTTTGATTTTGTTTTCGGGAGATGGTTTCTGAATCCTGTAACCACTGATTGACAGAACAGGAATTCATAGGTACGACTATATATAGAAGAACATAACGGGGCTGGTCTGAATGTGTGGTTTAGTCAGCCTTTAACGGCCGCGGTTTACGACGCTTACTTTTCCTTTCTAATTTTCTTTTCTTAATGGTTAATGTTACTTATTACTTAATTATTAATATATATTTGGTTTTTGCTGCGCCATCATATTAGCACCAAAATATCTTGAATCGGCTTATCCTGAAAGTTTTCTTCCTTTTATTGTACTATTATATTTGAATTTCATTATTAATAATTTTATTGAAATAGATAATTTTTAAATAATTATTATAAATTATAAACTTTTAGTAAATCTTTTGGATTGACTCAAATTAATAAGATTCCTTATTTTTCAATCATTTATATTTTATATTAAAATTTCCTTACAAGAAATCTCAAGAGATTTTATGATAAGTACTTGGCATTGTAAGTTTAAAAAAAAAAAAAAACAAATAACTTATAAAATACCTTGTTTTATGGGTAAAATACATTATAGTTTCTCGTATTTTTTATTAACCCTTTGTTTGGAACATAGAAAAATTAAAATTTAATTTATTTAGAAGTAGATATATATATAATTATTTATTAATTCAATTTTAAATGGACTAAGTTCTAAATTTTTTAGGGTTTTAAACGAGAGATAAATCATACAAAATTTGCCTCTTCATCCTTTTTTGGCTAATTGCCTCTTCCTTTTTAAATATATGCAAATCACTCCTTAGAATTTATTCCACGTGTAATTAATCCACTAAAGTTTGTTGCCTATCAAATTTCTAATGAAAGCATCGCGATTACATGCGCGTTATTCCTATTTTCATTACACTCAAATTTGGAGGTTGTTAATGAATCTTTGAGGTCAATTTTTTTTTTCTTTTTATTTGCGGGAGAGGAAAGTAAGTCTTCTATCAGAAAAATTGACGGAAAATTAATCTTAAGAGTAGTTATACCTTACACATAAACTAGAGTTAATTACACAAAACAAAATGTAAGGTTTAAATTGCACAATCTTTTAAATTATGAAATAAATTGCATAAGACAAAATAAATACAGCTTCAAGTTTACTCTGATTTTAATATGAGCAATCTATTCTTTTCCCAATTTTTAATATACTCCAATTTTTAGACAAAACCTGCCCATGAAATATAACAATCCATTCTATTCTTTAAGTTTATTTAAAAATACATTATATACAAATACTGATTGAACTCCTCCAACGACATCCATTGGAGTATATTAAAAGATAAAATATAAAATTATAATTATAGTTTTCACTAAAAAATAAAAATGATTTATTTAAAAATTATTATTTAATAAATTTTAAAATCTTAATTTTTTTATAAAAATTATAATATTGTACTTTATTCTTTTAAAATAGGAAAAATATAAAATACCCTCTTCAACTTTGAGGTAATTGAATTTTGCCCCTTCTATTTTGAAAACTTAAAAATTACTCCCTTAAGCTTTACAAAACTTGGATTTAACAATTATTATTAACTTAATTAAATATTTTATCAAATTATATGATTTTTTATAAAATTTTTAACAATAATCACAATATTATAGTATATTGATTTATTTTACCATTTTTACATATAATTTTGTAATTCATTTTTATTATTTAATTAAATTTTTATATATCTAATTTAACTCTTATTAATTATATAATATAAAAATTATTTGTAAAAAAATAATAAGATAAAATAAAATACTATAATATTACAATTTTTTAAAATATTATTAAAAATTATATAATTTGATAAAATGATAAAATAAATTGATAGTGAGTGTTAATTTTAAGTTTAATATAATTTAAGGAAGTAGTTTCTAAATTTTTAAATTCAAAAAAAGGTAAAATTTAACAAAATTAAAATTAAAGAAAATATTTTATATTTTTTCCTTTAAAATATATATTTACGCCTTAAAATGGCCAAATTTACGTTGTTACCCTGCAAATGTGAAAAGTCAGATTTCTGAGCACACTCGAAGCGCGTGACATACACGGAAAGTCTTTATTTTTCCAACTGTGATCATGAGTTCCGCTGTTCTGATATGGAAGGGGAATTTCTTGGATGCAGAAATCGAGAGTATGCTGATTATGGTAATTTGGATAAAGTTAATATCACGCGTTTGCCACCCCAAAATGGGTTAGTAATAACAATTTCTTTTATCATCTGACGTGGCTTATCCAGATAAGTTAGCACGAATTGCACTCGCTTTTTAATATTTATTTTAATTATTTAAAAATATTTATATATCACGATTACAATATATGTTTTTATTTTTATTTATTTATATCTAATAAGAAATATTTATTTGTCAATTTTATAAATTATATATCAAGATTTATAAATTTACATGACTACTTCGAAATTTTATTTTTCAATTTTTAAATGATTCAAAATTATAATTATTTTCTTGATGGTAGTAAAGATATGTGTTGTTATTAAAATATATGAATATTTCTCCCTCAAATTTATATATTTTAAAAAGTATGTAATTTTTTTTATATATATTCACTTGTTTTTTTTAATTTATATCTATAATTATATTTTCCAATAAAAAACAAAAATATATATTTATGAAAATATAAATATCAATTAAATTAAGTTTAAAAAGAATCGGACGTAATTTGTCCACAAATATTAATACGCGGATTTCATTATATTTCATACTACAACTTAAATTCAGACAACTGCTGCCACGCGGAGGCCAGCTCATACACAGTGTATATACACAAAAACGAACAATTTTGAATGCAAAAATAATTCGAGACTCTAGAAACTTGTTT
Source organism: Sindora glabra (assembly GCA_020226215.1). Lineage (NCBI taxonomy): Eukaryota > Viridiplantae > Streptophyta > Magnoliopsida > Fabales > Fabaceae > Sindora > Sindora glabra. The sequence continues at coordinate 49,979,296 of CM035228.1, read as the reverse complement.
TGTCTTTTTTTTTTAATCTCATATTTGATCAAAGGGAAAGAAACGAAAACTAATAAAAAATTTTAAATTTAAAAATTTATTCTATTTAATTTGGAAAAAAAATAAAAAAATAAATTTATATTATTTTTACATATTAAAATTTAAAAATTTTCTTTTCTTCTTATCCTCTTTCCTAATTAAAATGCAAAATTTTTTCTTCTCTCCTCCCCTTTTCTACCATCCAAGCAAAGCACAAATACCATTTTGATTTGGAATACGCACTTTTTTAGAATTAAAGTGTAATCTTTTCTTTTCCTTTTATGATTTTTTTTAGTGAAACTATTCGAGTTTATCAAATTTGTCAAAGCAAATATAAAAATCTGGTAAATAACAAAAGAATGAGTATTAATTTTTTTAATGTTTTATAAATAAATAAGTAAATTTTCTCTCACGTGTAAAACTGAATGCGAGAATAGTACGATTTTGATGAAAGAAACTTCAACATACATTTAATAAGCATGAAATCTAAGTAAATTTAATTTTCAGTAAAAAATAAAATAAAAGAATGCAAATGATAAAATAAAATTTAAAAATAACGTGATTGTAAATGAATATACATCGTAGGACGTTTTAAAAAGTGATTACCGATGGATTTGCACTTAATTTGTAAATGAAGAATTATATAATGTGTATACTCAATATATAAAATATTAATATAAATACACAGCTTTGGTATAAGTTTATAATTGTTGTCTGATAAAAAATGTTCAAAGTATATGGTTATAATTTTTTTATAAAAACTTGTATGATGAACTGTTATATTTGTAACATAAAAATATTTGAAACTTTATGAGTAAGTTAGAAATTTTTTGAAAAAAATTATAAAAGTTTATAAAAAAAAAGCTATTTTATAAATAAGAAATTGCACATAAAAGGCAAAATTTTAAATGTAGTGATAAATATCAGTAGCAAAATTAGAAATTTTCATTTAAGAGAATTATATATAAAATCTTTTTATAGAATATATATAATTTTAAAAAATTTGGAGTTGATCAAAATTTAATGAAAATATCAAAGATTTTTGGGATTAAGGCTCTACTCAGCCCATCGACTAACCACTGATATGTATAGCAAATGGGATTAGTGTTTTAGCAGTTTGATGATATTTGATACCGTTGTTTTTAATTCATTTTTTCTTTAAATGTTTTAGTATGGTGCATGCGGTGATAAGTTTGAATTTAAAATATGGTTGGTTCATCATATATTTTCCCCATGGAATGGTTACTTTTTTCCCCCATACTGAGTCAGCTAGCAATATGTGTATATATTAACTTGGTTTTTACTTCTCTTTTGTTTAAAAAAAAAAAGAAAGAAAAAAACTAAGGTAATTAATGTATTATGTAAGTTTAGGATATCAAAATAAAGCTTTGAAGCAATATGTGTCTTGGAATTTTATTTATTTATTGTTATTTTAAATTATTAAAGTAATAATTCACTTAATACAAATATAAGAATTTGAGTTTGAAATTCAAATATAAAAAAAAGTAAAATTTGTAAGTTATGCCAGTTGCTTAGAATTTTAAATATTTTGGTTGTATTTGTTTCCTTTAACTCTCATGCTAAGTTGACAAATGAACAACACCCAAATTGTAATTTTGTAAATTTTTAAAATAGCGCAAGTGCTAAAAATTAATGGAAAAAAATAAATATTGATACCAAAATAATAATAGGATACGTATATATTGAATCCATTCGTCACATGCAACCCAACCAAAGAATATTGCATTTGAACCCCACAAAAATAATCCTAAAAAATAATATAATCATATGATCTCATGTTAAATCAAAATTTATGATTATTATGCATGATCTCTTTCTGTATTAAAATGTATATTATGCCTCCGAAGTCCATGCTTACAATCAATTTATACATTCGTTACGATATGAGAATCGTATTAGATTTTACCAGTGAGCTCAATACGTATAATACAATACATTCTACGTGTGTTTCAGCTGTATACATGTATGTAAGTTGTAGCAGTACATAACAACAAATATAAGTTGTAAATAGTATCGAAGTTAGATGTATTTTAATTTTAATATAGATGTATCTTATTAACTTTCTTGAAATTCTACTTATAATTATTTATTTTATTTAAAATTTTTTTATTAATTTATAAATTTTATCTCATTAAAATATCAAAACATATCTATTCCGCTTATTCCCAAATCCTCAATCTACCAATAATTATAATTACTTTTAAGGTGATATATAAGAAAGATTATATGTAAATAAGGGCACCAATGAATGAGTATTATTTAAATTTACTTTCTCCTCTAAATCCACTTGAGTGTGGATGGAAGTGAAGTGAGTGTTTAATGAAATGCATTTATAATATAATAATTATCTAATGTATATTATATATCAAGGGTTAATTCTCATTAAATTAGGGTAAAATTCAAGGGATTTGATATAGAACATTAAACTTAATGAAAAAACAAATATGAAAAACGTATTACCTTGTTGTTGAAGCTTTCTTTCGTGAATTCTGCATCCTCCACCCTTGGCGGTGAAGAAGTGGATCACTATAAAAACGCAATATCAGCCCTTTACCTCCAAAGATTTTGAACTCTTCAATTAATTGTTGTGATTAGAACTTTGTTCTTGGTGTGTTTATATAGGCAATGGAAGAAAAGTTTTTGAGTTTACCGCAAAATGTAAACTAATATAAGTTATCTACGATTGATCATTTATTTAATATTAATTGGTTATGATTATTATTTTTTGAGTTAATTATCCTATTATGGGGATTTATTATTATCTGTAAAATTATCTTTTATAGTTCTAAAATTGAATTGCCTCACATAATTCAAAAATCATTATCCTTTTTTTAAAAATAAATTACCTCAAATAATGATAAGCTCTTTTTGAAAACAAGAATTCAGCGTTTAATTGAATAAAATTAGACTTAAATTAAATTTTGTTTATTTAATTAGTTAGGAATGAATAGCAAATTAAACGAAAATTCATTGAATTCATTTAGCGACAATTATATACCCAAAATACCTTCAACAACTATTCATATATTAATCAGATTTTATTATAAAAATATATTCAATATTATCTTTATTGTTAGAATAATAATTGAATATATAATGTATATTACTTCATTTGACAACCTGGTTTGTGTAATTTTAAAAATTATAATTAACAATGATTTTGAAAATATATAAAATTTATTTTTTATGAAAAAATTTCAAATATTTAGCTAAATTTGATACTTAAAATAAGAAATTATTATAAATATTATAAATTTTATACTTAATAAATTTAACACTTAAATTTTAATACTAAATATTTTTATTATATCAAATATAGAAATGAACACCCTTTGTGTTCATTATCCTAGAAAAACAACATATTATTAATAAAAATGAACAACTTTTGTGTTGATTTCAATAAAAATTATATATTTCTTTTGTAATAATAGGAATGATTATCTATTTAATATATATGTAATGTTTTGGAAATCAAATTGAATTGAAAAGGCTTCTAATTCATGATTTAATTGGTTCGATTGGTTGAACAAATGATTAAATCAAATAATATTATAATCAAAAAATTATATATATTATATAAATCTTTATAAATAACTTAAATATTTATTCTTAAAATATAAGTCTTAATATACATAAAATAACAAATTTAGCCAATAAAATTATCATAAAACTAATAAAAACTAGTATATATAGTGTTATTGAGTTTCAACGCATTTAGTTAATTAGTTTATTTAAATTTTTTTTGTGGGTTAGATTATTAAGTGTTGACCCAAAATTACTAATTTGTTAAAAAAGTAAAAATTTAAAAATAATGAATAAATAAATGAGTCAACATGATTTTTATTAATAAGTTTATTTTTTTATTTAATCTAATTCTTGCCAATTCTATCTAGTTCAAGTCAAGTCAAACCTGTCCAACCATCATAATAGTTTTAAAAGTTTGCTCGAAAGGTTTGAAGCAAGGTTTTAAAAAACAGTCCACAACCGCAATATCGCCTGTAATATTGCGGTTGCGGACCACACTACATCCGCATTTCTTCGCAATTGCGCTCCACGATGGCCACATTTTTCCGCATCACGCGATATCGCAATCGTGACCACGACCACAACCGCAATTTAAAACCATGGTTTGAAGCATCAATTAACGATCCAACCATGCAATCCAATTCAGTTTTATAAACATTACAAGCAAGGTTCAAGGTTTAATCCCAAGGTATGAAATGAGCAAAATTCTTAAAGTAATATTGGATATCACTACAATCTTGTATAGATAAGCTTATTTATAATTTATTTGAACTTATCTACTATAATAAGTATTTACATAAATTTTAATAAACATTTCAATGAGTTTATTATATTAACTTACTCTTTTTGTATAAAATAATTAAAGTTTAGTTTTGTAACCTTTATCATGTAGCTTACACAAAAAAAAACATATAAATGCTAAAAATAACTTAGTAAAAAAGTATTTTTATAATAACTTTAGACATAAATTCCTTTAATAAAATATAAAAAATTTTATTGGGGGATAAGTATCTTATATTCTTATAATATAAGGATGTTTTAATCATATAAAAAATTATTTTGTCCACTCTCCTATTAAAATTTTACTATTATTACTTACCTTAACTTACTATTGTCTATCACTACTGACCTTCATCTATTACCACCTACCTCACTTATTATTGTTGATGAGTACTTACCTTCCATAATTGTTAACTATCACAAACACCTATTAAACAAACTCATTTGATCCATCTATAGAATAGTACTTGTAAATTGACCACAAATAGATTACATTGGACTAGACAAGTCTACAATTTTTGTGGATTCTGTAAATGGGAGTCTAAATCTTAAATTTTGCAGATTATGAACTTGCGATTAAAATCTATAGATTTTTTCTTTTTAAATATTTTTAAACCTTTAAAATAATTTTCAGCCTAAAATAATAATTATAAATTTAAAAATTACATATTTAATGTATTCTTAGTCCAAACCAACAATCTAAGGCTAAGTAAATCATAACAAAAATGAGTTAATTTTGAAATTGTTAATTTAGGAATAAAATCATTACATTAGAATAAAATTATTTAAGTTAGGTTGGAATGAAACATAGAAAATTGAGTTTAGGAGTAAGTAATAGAGTAGTTAAGTGAAGATTTGTATAGTATGTTAGTTTATTTTGAGAGTAAAAATATAAAATAATAATTAAAAGAAGAATATAAACCTATTTACAAACTATTATGTCCAATTCATGTAAATCATGGAACTTGTGGATTAGGCTTTGATCCACATTTAAATGAAATTGTTTTTCATATATCCTAGTTTTTATTTATTTGCGGACTCATGAACCTATTGTTAGACTCTTGTCTGTTTCAATGGATCTACTATTACCTATCATTATTTATTATTTCTAATCATCCACCACTCACATTTACTATTATTAACCATTACTTGTTACTACTTCCATCTACTATTGTTGACCACTGTCCATAATTATTAACCAATGCCTACCAACTTCTATTGGTGCTGACCATTGACCACCAATATATATCATTATTGACTATTATCTATTATTATTTATTATTGTTAACCACTAGCCCACTACTTGTTGTCTACTACCATTCATTATCATCAACTATTAGTTGCCATCACATTGACTACCAATCACTACTACTTATTGATAATTAACTCTCATTATTCATTATCATTGACCATTATTTGCCAAGATCAACCGCTATTGTTGACCACCACTCATCTTCATTCATTATCGTTGGTCATTGTTTACTATAAAATACTATTATGATACAATAAAATATAATTATAAACATATTATTTATTTATTTAAAATTTTATAATAATAATTATTTATCATCATTCTTTTTAGCATTTTTTAATAATTTTAAGCACTTTACATCCAAACAAATAAATATCAATTACAAGTGTTTATTAAAATGTATCTCCAAATGCAAATTAACTTATTTTAGGTAGTACTTATAGTAACAAAACTTATACCAAAAAAAAAACCTCTTAGGCCCATTTGATGCATCATACAGGAGACATATAATAGTATAAATAAATATCGTCAAAATTTGTCAAGTGTTTGGACCTTAAATAAGATTATATAATATAATTTAGTCAATTTATTTCGTATAGTTAATACAAAATAAATTAATTCTCTCTCTCTAAACCTAGATAAGTTTAAAATAAAATTTATTATTATTTGTTTATCCTTATCTTATTTATATCACTTTGCTCCTTACTAATAATTATTATTTAATCTAATTTAGTTTTAACCTATTTTAATCTTAAAAATATTAATAATTTAGCCTTAGCCTATTGTGACTTATTTATCATTCTTAATTTAGTTATAAACTATTTTAGCCTTGAGAATACCAATAATTTTTATTTACATATAAAATACATATAATATAATATAATATAATATAATAAATATTTTATATCACAACTATTTTGTAATATTTGATAATTTAAATTTTTAATATTTTAATAATAATTAATTTTACATTATCAAATATTACAAAATAATTGTGATATAAATTGATTTTAAAATAATACTAATTTTATTTGAATAAAAATTTTAATACTATCATATTTTGTACATATCTGATAACAAACACATATTAATATAAGTTTATATTATTAAATTATTTATATAATTATTTATCAAATATTTGATAATATTATATTTTATCCTTTTATTATTATATACTATGCTATTATATTTATCTATTATATCCTATATTATCATGTTTTCCAAATACGGTTTACAATAACAAAAGCCCATATTTAAAGTGTTTGTCCAAACAAACCTATACCATTAAAGATGTCACCAATAGAAAATGATATTTTTTTAGCTTAGAAAAATGTCATGTTAAAATTATAATCAATTTTAGCAAACAATACTTAAATTAAATTTTTAGCAAGAATTTCAATAAAACTCAAATTATTTCATTTTAAATTCATGAATAATCCTATATAAGAATTAAATCTTTAATAGTTTAATTTTTTTATGATTTTAAGTTAGGAGTTAGTCAAGATGAACAATTTTTTTACCACCGCCACAAACTTCTTCTCTAGCACTGTTGAGTCGGATTTTCTATAAAGTTTTGAGATATATATATATATATATATATATATATATATATATATATATATATATATATATATATATATATATATATGCATTATGCTTGCGGTAAATAATCTAGGGACATTATCAGTGTTCCCATTTTATCCTTAGCAATTATGTTAATGCCAAAAAATCCCTATAATGCTTCCCAAGTTGTGTTCCAAGATGGAAAGCCCTCTCGGGCTAATAAAGTCATTAAGTTGGAATTAAAAATTATAAATTTCGGCCTTAGTTTAAAAATAGTATTTGATATTTTTGAAAATATTATGCTTTCTTGTATTTAGGATTTAATTTTTGACATTTGCTTATATATATATATATATATATGCAGTGATTTAATTATTTTCATTATTAAAAAAATTAAAAAAATTTCGACTTTTACACGCTTTTTTTCAAAAAAAAAAGGTAAAAGAAAAAAGAAAAGTAAAATAAAAAAATCTAAAGAAAAAGGTTCACAAAAGTGACCGCACAACGGAAGCGTGTCTGGTTTTGGGCCTAATAGAAATGATGGGCCTCACTTACTCACACACCCTTTTTTTTTTTAATTAACTTACTTGAGCTGTACTCTTTGTATCAATCCCTTCAAAAATACTCTCTCCTCTGTTTCTCTTTCTAAAAAATCTCTTTCTCTCTCCTGCTTCTCTCTCCCAAAAAAAAAAAAAATCTATGTTTAAAAGAAAGAAAACGGTGTGGGAGTGCACTACTAGTGCTTCCTCGTTCATTCTTTACTGCTTTAACTAACTTGAGTTGCACTCTTTGAATCCCTTTCTCCTAAAAGACTTCTTCATTCCGCAAAAAAATAAAAATAAACAAAATCAAACAAGTGGTTCAAAACCCAATTAAAATTAAGAAAATATTTTATGCATAGATTTTTGCATTATGTTCTTCTTTGTAATAAATAATATATTTTACAAAATTGTGAATGTCATGGTTTATAAAGAGAAAGTGAATAAAAAAATGAGTATAAAAATAAAAATAAAAATAATAGTACTCTTAAGAAAAATCAGGAGAGTCAAAAAAGTTTGGCTTGATGCACTAAAGACGTAACAAGGTTGCAACCAACCTGATAAATTAACGAGTTAGTTGACAAAACATTGACAATTATTTGAATATGTTATTAATTAATATATTAACGTAAATGGGTGCTGAGTTATTAATAGTAATAAATTAGTTATATTGAAATAATTAATGATATATGGCAATTTTAAACGTGTTTGGGGTTAGGAAGTCATCCTCTCACGTATCTTTAATTTAGGTACTTTTCCATTTAAATATATGCCATGATGAAAGTAATTCCTCTACGTTCAATTTATATAAACGTTTATTATAATTTCAAATGAATTGTGGTTGACATTTCGTTTCAGTTTGGTGGCCAATATTTACGCAATTAATTTGAAGCTAACAATAGCAGGAAAAACATAATGGTGTGACCCAGAATACTTCATTTTAATGGTTAAATGTACGGATTTAAACTTTTGATTAGATTTTATTTATTTAATATGTTAGAACTTAAATTAAGCAAAAGTTTGTTGTATCTGTTCAGTAGAAACTTAGCTGAACATATTTAATAATTTGTTGGATAAATATATCGAAATTATATCTTTTTTTAGGGAATAATTTAATATAATATTTACACACACACACACACACACACACACATATATATATATATATATATATATATATATATATATATATATATATATATATATATATATATATATATCATATTATTTACTTTTTACTTGTTTTTACAGAAAATGAGTAGAAAGAAAATTAAAGGAAAGAAATAGAATAGAAAATAAAATTTACTTTTATTTGATTGCAAATTAAAAAAATAAAATAAAAGGAAAAGAGAGAAAAAAAGACTTGAAATACTTTCTTAGTACATATAAGCATAAAATTAATTTATTTTGTAATTTTATCTTTAATTTTTCAATTTAAAATTTAATTTAAAAGATAAAACTGACATTCATTTTAATTTAATTTTTTATTTTTATTTAAATAAATAAAAAATTATTTTATTTGTTGTTATTTCTCCTTATCTAGGCAAAAAAATGAAAATTTTTCTATTTTCCTCCTTCTTATTTTTGTTCTTTTTATTTTCCATCTTTTAAACAAGGCGTTAAGAAGATGGTGTATGGGGTTTTTCAAATCAGAATGATAATTATAAAATTATATAAAATTTTAATATTTTATAATAAAAATTTTAAAATTATTAATTAATTTTAACACTTAAAATAAAAATTTATTCAAATAATATAAATTTAGCTTTTAATAAATTTAATATTTAAAATTTAGTGCTTAATTTAATGATAAATACCTCATTATTATCATTCACAGTTTTGTAATCAATAATGCTAAACTAACCTATCTAAATTATCATAAAATTCTTATGATGGGCTTCCTCGTTTAATTGCATTTTTTTTAAATAACACTTTTCTCTTTAAAACCTAATAGTATAATTAGAACAAATTGAATCACTAAAAGGAAAAACCACTAAAGAGTCCAAAGTGGCACCGACGGTCTGTCGCTGTGCTCACCACTCCATTACTAATAAAATCAAGTTGGTGGGTTCTAGTTTGGCAAAGACAGGAATTAAATCACCTCCACCTCTAATGGGACAGTACCGTATTTTAATACATAACGCAATTAAAATGTCAAAGTCGTTTTCAGCTTTTCAAATTGCCAATTAACTTATTTTCCACATAAAAAACAAATAAACTCAATTGGTTCTTTTTTCTTTTTCCAAATTCATTTATTAAATTAATTGTGAATGTGTCGGTCGTAATAGCAAAATCAAAATATGTGTACTTGAACGTAGCAAAACGGCACATGGGTTTGTACCCTAATTGTGACAGCATACATATAACTATATCCCAACAAAGAAAACCAATCTAGTATTAACAGGTCATTATGCACATTAATTGCAAGTCATTGTAGCTTCAGCTGATGACAAATCCTCTCACACATTGGTTCCTGCTGGAGATTGATTCTTGTCTCACTAATTATATACATCATTTTCCATCCTCAATTATTATTATTATTATTATTATTAAGGATTTTAATTTAATTATTCTCATTATAAATCAATTTTACATTATTATTTATTTATAATAATAATTAAAAATTGTTAAAATTTTTACTATCTTTAAAATTTCTTAACTATTAAGATTTTTTTTCTAACTCTTTGATTCTTGTCTCACTAATTAAATACATCATTTTCATCCGTAATTATTATTATTATTACTAACAATAATGGTAACAAATAATTTAATACATATAGAATATTATATCTAAATTCAAAACTTAATAAAAATAATATTAAATATTATGTCACCATTAAAACTGCTCCTGTTATTATTATTATTATTATTCACTTTCTACTTAGCTTCCTTGTCCATGGATTGATTGCCCAGACCATGTGTTAGACATTATTCAAGTTTAGCTTTAAGACAATCCTATAACTGTAGATAATTCTAATATAAAATATATAATTATAAGCTTTAATAGAAATAGTAATAATCATTAAAGTATAAAAATGTCAATTATATATGAACAATCTTTTTAAGGTGTAGAGAAATAGAGTGACAAAATTTACTCATAACAAAAGTATAATTTGCAATAAGAAATAAAGTCCACATTTATAGTATATAATATTTACACTATGATTTTAGAAAGAAAATTATAATTACTATCAGAATTAATAATCTAGAAGAAGGAAATTTTTTTGAGGAATTAATTTTAATTATTTTAATTAAATAAGCATTGTACTTTTTTATCTCTTACTTTTTTATGTAACATTTGTGTTATGACATACATTTCAGTTTTTTTTTTCAATAACGACAACAAAGTTTAGATATTAGATCTTTCTGCAATTTTTTTTTTTTTTGGGTTTTAATGAGAATTGACTAGAACAGTAAAGGAGTTTGTTCATTTCTTTACTATCTTTATCTCAAATTTATCGATTAATCATAAAAAACCATTATATTCTTATAAATTCGTTTGGTTCAACAATAAAAGAGATCGTTAGTGATTTTCTAACGAGTAAGAATTCTAGTTCTAAAATAATTTTTATTGAAAAAGAAAAAAATCAATGTTCTAATTTTTAAAATAATTGTTCCATTTAATAATAAAAAACAAATTTGCTAATAAATATGATTAGATTGTTCAATTGTTGACACATATGAACAAAATTACTAGCCTAGAGTCCTAATTTATTTATTTTTAGCGATTGACTAAAAGTCTTTTAAATCTTATTAATGTAATTTATGATAGGAAATCATGATTAATTATAAATATTTAGGTTTAAATTTTTAAATATAAATTTATTTTTGTGTTATAAAAAATAATCTCCACATTTTGGTTGTCACGTACACATGGGGTGGTTAATTAACGAAAGCACCCGTTAACCTTGTGAAAGCCAAATGACAAATATACCATAAATTCAACATCAATTCCCGCCTCCAGTTATGGATAAAACCGTCAATTCATTATTGGATTAGCTGCGAGACGAGCGGAGGCATGACCATATGCAGAGTGCGTGGGAGCAAGTAAGAACCCATGTTCCGGTGGGACCCACCGTGCATGTTCAAATTCAAAGGCGTCGGTCCACACGTTCATCAACGTGGCCAACATAGACTATGTAGCTTACTGTGGACCCCACAAACTCGCTGGTACAGGCAGCACGTGAGTTTGGCTCGTCACGTGACCTTGTTGCTTTCCTTCTTTCCGCTTCTGATTCGCCGGTTTGGTTGCCCTGCCCTATCAGATTGCTCCACGTCGGCATTGCTGACTCCTGCGGGACGAGAGTTAGGAAGTGTCGTCGGTTCAAAAAATGGTAAAAAATATGGTAGTAAGTATCCATTTTCTTCTGAGATATTTATTTTGGAGATATCATGTGGTGGGACCCAGCAGGGGAAGAGGGGTTGGAGACAAAATGCGATCTGAGGGAGTTAAGTGGGGCCCACGCGTACGAAAGTGTAGCCCACAAATCAATCCTCAATTTAGGACAATCATTATGCCTAAATTAATGATCACTGGAGCCATCAGACGCAGTCAATAGAAAAAACAGAAATTCATTTCAAATTTCATTTTAGTTACTCAATTGAAAAAAAAAAAAAAAGGATACACATTGCAATATTTTCTATAAAATTTTATATAAAAATGTGATATTTGATAGCTATCCAAACATACCGACACAGTTTTGTGAAAAAATATGCCAAAGAAAATCTCTTGATTAATATGTAAGTATGTTAAATTTACACTGCAATACCAATCTATCTCAAAATGGATTTGGATTTTTTATTTTTAACTTTCATCTCACATTTACTTGTAAGGAGAAAAGCATAAAAAAAAGGAGTTAAAAAATATATAAAAAGGTAATTTTTCATAGTATAGAAAATAAGTAAAAAGAAAATAATAAAATATTAATTTTTATTTGATTTAATTAAGCTCTATAAAATAATTCTATAATCATAAAAAAAAATTATTCTATTTCTGCACTTGGTAAAAAAGTATTTTACTGATTTCTGAGTTTTTAAATACTTTTTCTTTCCACGTCAAATTTTTAATATTAAAATATTATAAAATCAATTTTCAATTTCTTTCTACTTTTTTTTTCATAAATTCAAACAAATGTTTAACGACTTGATCACAGATATGAATGTTCTGAGTTTTATCTTTTAATATTTATTTTTTTACTATGGATTCCCTATTCTTTTTCTAATAAAAAAAAGGAAAATTTTATGATACCTCTAAAGTTTTGGAACTTAGAGTGGTGTGGTAAAATTCAGGCCATTGAATGAGATTATTAAAAATTTTGATAATCTCATCCAATGACCTGTATTTTGTTACATTACCCCGAGTTCTAAATCCTTAACCCCTTGTTTGGCAACATTAAAAATAAGATTTCATTTCATTTTCAAATGAATTTTTTCAAAAAATGGTGTTTGAATTTAAATATAAAAGAATTTCATTTCATTTCATTTATAATTCCTATTTTAATTATATTTATACCATTATGAAATCCATCCAATTTAATAAAGATTTAACTAGAATTCATTTCATTTAACTAAAAAAATATTTTTTATAAAAATTTTATCCTCTTTTTAGTATTATATTTATTATAATATCATCAAATTTTATTTTTAATTAAATTTTATATATTTTTAATACATTTTAAATAAAATAATTAATTTACAAATAAATTAAAATTATTATTTTTAATAAAGTATCCAAACAATACAATTCATTTGTAAATAAATTGAAATCATTTCAATTGAAATGAAATGAAATGAATTCTAAAAAAATTACATGCCAAATAGAGCATAAGGATACCATAGTAAGCCCAAAAAAAAAAAAAAAACTTTATTCCTTGCTCACTTTATCATTGCTAACAAGGATGGTACTTGAGGTAAGATGCCCTATTGACTTGATTCAATAAGTTATTTGATCTCGTATATTTCTGTAAAAAAATATTTTGCAAATTTTTAAATTTTTTTTATACTTTTTCTTTTTGCATCAAATTTTTTATAATATTAAAATATTATAAAATTAATTTTTAATTTTTTTATAAATCTAAATAAAGGATTAATGACTTGATCGCAATTCACAAATATGAATGTTCTTAATTTTACTTTTTTATTACTTTTAAAAAAATATAATTTTATCTCAAGATTTATTATTTTTTATTGAAATGTACTATTTTAATGAAAGATTTTCAATATTTAGCATTTTAACTGCAAAAACCCTATTCTTTTTATAAAAAAAAATTCCTTATTTCTTAATAATTTTATCATTGTTGATAGGGATGCCACTTGATTTAAAAACTTAATATTCAATCAACTGGATTTAATAATTTGTTCGATTCAATTAGGTTTTTATTCAATTCATTTATTTTATATGCAATTCAATTATAGTTTTCATTATATGTTTATATAAGATATTATATACAATTAAAAGTTTCATTTATTTTAATAATTTTAAATTATAATAAATATTATTTTTTAATAATATATATTATTTAATTAATTAAAAATATGCTAATTTGAGCTTAAATCAAATTTGAATTTAAATCAAATTTATTTTATTTAAATATTTTTTCATTTTAATTGTGTTTGGAATGGGAGGAAGAAAGGGAGAAAGAAAATGAACAAGAGAAATGGGGTGGAAATTCCTATATTTCTCTGTCTAGCTATTAATAGAAATTAAGAGGGAAAAAATTAGAGCAAAAAAAAGTGAGGCCTATGAAAAATCTTTTCTCCCCTAAAATAAGAAGAAATTTGAGGAGAAGCGACTAGTTTCCTATTACTTACCCTCAACACAACCCAATGTTATTATTGTTTCTTCATTATTGACTAGCGCCTTCCACCATTCCTCACCAGTCAAGTGTGCATTGTTGGAAGTCACACAATTATGAAAGACTCCTGCCTTTCTTCCATTTGGGAGCTGTCGTTGCTACATGTAAGTAATGTTGATGTCGACCTGCTGCATAAGGTGGATAACGATCGTTTGCAACTTGCTAGGTGATTATCGACACTGGATATTAAGAAGATCTACTACAATGATCATCAATCTATATTCTTGCAATGTGAATATACTAGACATTCCACTATTCTTTACCATCTAAGGAAGGGGCATGTTGGCGACAGGTCTGATAGCTGCTAAACCGTGTTAGGCAATTCCGGGTTAGACTCTGCTTGTAACCTATGGTTGGTTGATGCACAACTTAATTCACCCATTTGCCTCTAGTTGACCTTTTTTTTTCTTTTTTCTTCAATTCTATCCATTATAACATGATAAATATCTTATTTTATTTTCTAGTTATGTTAACATTTTTTCTTATCTTTTTCTAGTATAATGGAACCTAATTGTGATTAGTTATTGAAATCTAATTTTGTGATCCATTTATGCAAAGATTGTTTACTTTTATACATAAACAATGTTAGTAACAAGTGATGTTAATTTGAGAAATGTGAACAAATTGTTAAATTTCAACATAAATGAGCTTATTTTGAACTTACATGATTAAATTGGATTTAGTTCACTCTCATATAAACATATCATTTATATTTGATAATATAACATATATGATATAACTATTGATCATATGAAAACTTGATGTATATATAATATTTTTTATTAATATTATTAATTTTATACAACTTGAAAAGCCAAGTGTATTTTGTTCATATTCTATTAAAACATGATAAAAAAAGGCCATTTTATGAACTTTACATTTTATTCCTTATGCAAGATGCATGACTTTTTTATGTTGTATTCATTCACACAGATAATTGATTCCAAAGGAAAGTGTTGTGTGTAATCAATCGTAGAAATCAATATTCAAAAAGAGGCATCCCATCTAGGCAAATTCGCACTTTATTTAAACTCTTTCCTTTTCCACACAAAAGTACATTCACATCCATTCCACCTATTACCTCCAATTGCATTTCTAGAGTTGTGTTTGATTGACATGATAACCATTACATTTATTTTTTTAATAGTTCAACATCAAAAGTATTTTACAAGTGACGATGAAAGATAACATGGATAACATGTATGAAGAGTGGTTGGAAGTAGACAAGTTAATTAATATTGATATGATAAAAATGGAAAAGATTATGTTAAATGTGTATTGTACATATGGTTTGCTATATGGTTCATTCAATACATTTATTGCAATTTGCAAGCAAATACTGTACACAAACCTATTAATGATGACATTGCTACAAGGGATCAAATACATCAATAACTATTAGAAAACTTATTAAAAATTGATAAATGTCATAATTTGGTGCACATAAGTCCTTATGCTTTCCTTCACTATGTGAAAAGTTAAGAGCAACGGGTAGAATAAGAGATTCCAAATATTCAATAGTTGAGAAATAAGTTGCTCAATTCTTACACTTGTTGGCATATAACATAAAAAATAAAAATATGTCTTTCTTCTTTCATCAATTTGGGAAGATAATTAGTCTCATTTTTATAATATTTTATGAGCTATTATAGTACTTAGGGATAAATATCTTGTCAACTTTTAGGACCACATATTGGTGTGTGTCCTAGAACCAATTATATAGATGATTGAAGTTATACACAATGTATTATATTTTATTTTAGGCAATTTAATTATTATATTTTATTTTTATAATTTTATTATTATTATGCGCAATTTATAACTTAATATAATAATTATCCTTGGAATAGCTTCGCTATTCCTAAAATGCCCCTAGTCAAGTATTATTACGAAAAGGATAGTAATAATACATCGAGACTAGCATGTATAGTGACTGATGATTACGAATCATGGATATATGATATCAAGTCAATACATGAGTACATTGCTAGTGAACAATGTACTGGACTGACCCACTATGAGAATATTGCATGGATAGACGTGTCATAAGTTATTCTCATATGATCACAAATACACATGAACCTTTGACCTGAAGTCACTACGGTTCCCTACATGAGGAATTACTCACTTTAATATTGTCTTATGTCACCTTTAATTAGGATGATAAGTAGGGCATTGATTGGGTGTGTCATAAATCATGCAAAGGGAAGTGAGTGATGTAGATGGGATTTTGTTACTCTTGTATAAAAGAAAAATATCCTTGGGCCCCTTGATTGAGTGAGACTTAGAAATGCATGGCCATGCTCAATTGAATTAATATGTGATATTAATTATTTATTTTAAGTCTACTCAGTATTAAGAAATATAAATTGAACATTGACAAGGATGACACATTCCATGCCTCTAGTTCAATTTGGATATTATTACAAAAGGGTTATGATGTAAAACGTTAATCATGTATTAGGTGGATGTCGAATCATAAACATTCTTACTACTTGAGTGGCAGTAATGTATTGCTAGATATCGCTTACTGTCTATGGCTCAATAAATGAGTTATTGTCAACGTAGTAAGAACCTATAGGGTCACACAAAAGGAGTAGGAATAAGACAATAATTAATTGAACTTTAATTATATTAATATCCAATTAATTGAACTTATTTTCGTGCATATATATTATTAAGAATAATAAACTCACATTATATATATATATATATATATATATATATATATATTATGTGATATTAAAGTAATATTAAATAATTATCTTATCAGATATTAAATAAATATATTATGAGATAATATTATTTTGATATTTGATAACTATATGCAATTATCTAATATTAAGATTTTATATTATGAGATAATATCATTATCTAATATTAGATAATTAATAGATAAGTCCTATCTCTCCCCATTATCTCTAGGATAAGGATAAGATGAGTTGTTAAGTGTGATTAGGATTTTGGAAGCATTATCCTAGTTAGACTAGGATTATGGCTTGCCTAAGTTCTATAAAAAGGGATTAGAGGGCAGCACTTTGATCATCACGCTCAAAGCTTCCATATAAACCCTAAATCACTCAGAAAACATCCAATCCTAATTCTTAGAGAGAAAAACGCATCCTAGCAGATTCATGGTGGGTGAGAAGTCGTTGTTCACTTTGTGTGGATACTGTAGAGATGCTGTACCTTTCGGCCGGCGTTTGATTCATCCGCTCTCAAAGTTTTGATCAGTAAAAAATACGAGTGCCCAATAGGTAAAATCCTAATCATTGACTTATGCTTTTTGCATGGATCCTAAGTAGAATTCGGATCAAAATTTTAAAATTTCGCTGCATGTGACAATCCGAATTCCCAACACCACAGGTTCCTCCACAAATACTCAATAACAGTAGATTTTATCCTTATTTCAAGGTAATATAGTAAGTTATATATGTTTAAATATTTAATTCACATGTATAGGTTAAATTATCATTATATATAATCTAATTTTTCAAAAAATAAAAATACTTGATTATATTGGAGCTCTAAATATGACTTATACACAAGTTAAGGTGCCAAGAGAAGATGTCTCTCACTTTCGACAAAGAAAAGATTATCCAATATAGAATGTGTTTGTAGTATGTTCTTTTGATATGAAATTTACTTGTATTTTATCTAGATGGAAAGGAACTATATCCAACTCTGGAGTTGTTAAACATGTATTAAATAAGAGAGGGGATAGATTGAAAATTCCCATAGATAAGATAAAATGTCATACGTTATTCACTAAAAAAAAGAAGTTAACAGTTATTCTTATAAAGTTCTTTGATAATGATAATGATGTTATGACGTATATTTGTATGATTCTTATATATCTTAAGCAAATTCTACCTAAGAGATGCAGATTATCCTCTAAAAAGTGGATTACTCATACCATATAGAGGTATGCATTATCATCTAAAGGAGTATACAATACGTGGTTCATAAAATGTAAAAAAAAATATTTAACTATCGATATATTTCATTAAGTAATGTCATTGAAAGAGCATTCGAGATCCTTAAAAAAGAATTTTTAATAATAACTAATAGTATAGAACCATATTATTATTTTAAGATTATCACAGATATTACCATTGCATGTTATATATTGCATAACTTTTTAATAAATATTGATTTCGATCCATGATTGATGGATAAAATAGACTATGAGCTGCTACATAGTAATATAGAAAATATCAAGGATTGTGAGGCATGAAATACTGAGAAAGACTATAAGAAAGGATTCGTCTTGAGGTAAAGCAAAGCAGACTATATGTGGAATGATTATAAATAGAGCTTATTATTGACATAGCTTTTCTTTTTCAATTAGCTTCTGTACCTTATAATATGATGAATATGATCATTATGCCACAAATGGGATTATGAATTATATTTCATAATTGTCATGTAAGAATTATATCATTTATGAACATTATATTTCAATGGTTTTTTTACAAGACTTAAAACTAATAGAATGTCTTAGTTACTTTAAAAGTGATTGTTGTGCTTATATGTGTAAGTTGTTTATGAATTGAAGTTTACTATCATACATGTGTTATATATTTATGTATAGTTTGTATTGTTTAACATTACTTGGTTGTATAACAATCTGCAGATAGAAAATGCTGAAGAATAAGAAGTGGCAACAGGGGAGAAGCATCATCTAAAGACTCATTACAATGGACTTTTGAAATAGATGCTCTATTGTTAGATGCACTACTAGAGGAAATCTATAAAAAGAATTGACCTAATAGGACTTTTACTTCTATAGCATATGCCACTATGGTGGTAAGGTTTAAGCAAGTAATTAGTCTATTCTTTCAAAAGTAACATATAAAAATAAGATAAAAACATTGAAGGATCACTTCAATGAGTGTTATAATTTATTCTACAGGTACAGTAGAATCGCTTGGAATCTAACAACTTGAATGTTCGAAGCTAAACAGGAAGTGTGGAACAAGAGTTTTAAGGTAATGAATTTAGTATCTTTAACACATGTATAATCCCTATCAATAATTGCATAATTGCATTTTGGAATGAGATTCATAATTACCTTAGATTACATACATAGATGATGATGTAATCCTTCATTTTCATATATGTGATGTAACACACATGTCTTTTGACATGAATTTTTGTGCTATGATATAAAACTTCTAATGGTTATCTATTACTTATGGTATTACATAGAAAATCACATAGTATAATATACAATATAAATATATGTAAAGGCGTATGCCTTTGTTCATGTTTGCATATGAATGTAGAAGTAGGTGTTGGCAAATTGTTGATGGTATTGTTTTATTTAATAGTTCTTGTAGAAGGATGTTGCATTCTCTAGTTGATATTAAAAAATGATCTAATGGAATGTGCATTTACAAGAGAAGCTTGAGGCCCAAAAATGAAAATATTCTCTAATCTACGATTATGATAAGTTGTTAGAGTTCATTAGTAAAGATAGGGCTACAGATGCATATGTCGAGACATCAGGGGACAAAGCTTAGATATGGGAGAAAGAAGGCCTAGACTTGAATGACAACTTTGAATTAATGTCTAAGTCTAATGTCTAATGGGGAAATAAGGCCACCAATTTTATAAGTAATGTTAATGTATTCAATCTTGAAGGTGCTCATTCCAATTAGTCTCAAGAGTATACTTCTTTAAATTAATCTTAAGGAATTTCATCATTAAAAGGTTCCAAGTGAAAGGCACCTATGGTTAATTTGATTGAAAAAGGGTATGAAAAACTAAACATAGGAATTAATAACTTGACTGATGTGATGAGAAAGATGGCCGAAAAGCATATTCAAATAGCTAAAAGAAGTCTGTTTATCCTTGAAAATAGTAGATCTCGTTATTACAACGAGGTAGATGTATGGAAGAAGTTGGAGAATGTAAGAGTACCCTAGGATTTTTAACTGAAGTGTTACATCTTCTTATGTGAAAATGAAAGGGCCAAGAAGCAATTTTTTAGTATTCTGCCGCATTTATGATTACAAATGTTGTATCAACTCATGGTAAATGCAGGAGTTGGTTGAGCCACTAACGACAAAATGAAATGATGCCTTCTTGGTGAAATGTTTGTTAATAATGTGATCATATATTGTTTAATGGTTTGTATGGATCCTATCTTCATAATTGATTTGACATTCCATATATTAGTTGTTATTTGTTATTCATATATTGTTTTATTTTGCAATATTAGCAACATGATGGGTTTTAATCACATTAATAGGGATTTGTAGGTATGTTCACTTCACCACTGTATAAAGATATGGTTGCCCCGGATCGATCCTTGCATTAAATTGTGCATTGTTCATGACCTTATCAGAGTGAGGTATCTGGTTATGCCTTTTCGTATCCTTATTACCAATAATAGCACTTGAATAGATAATTGATGTAATGCTACATTTTGTGTTTTGTGCATGAGTTATAAAAATTTGGAACTTGATTAACATGAGATTTCACAAACTTATGCTAAGTTATCTTTCTATGCTAAGTATACTTTGTCATATGTCATGTTGTTTTCAAGTGCCTTGGAGAACTTTTGTAGGAGGTCAAGCTTCTGATGGTTGTTAAAAAATTAAAATTGCAAAATATTGGCTTAAAGATAATTGCAAATTGCCAAACATTTGATATTACAATTATCAGACTTTACAAGCTCGAATATCATAAGCAAATGTACCCTATTAAAATGGCGATATGTAATGAAGATTTCAAATTGCATAAATTATTGATCAAACGTGCCGCAATTTATATTACTATGTTTAAATCTTGTTCATTATGTGAGAAGCTCATGCCTTGAGTTTCTAGAAAGAATTTTAATTATAAATATTTAATTATTTAATAAAAGTTTACAACTAATTAATTGTATAACATTTTATTAATATATCATTAATTTATAATTAAGTTTGATGAATTAATATTATAACTATCTTTATATTTTATATAATAAGGGTATTATAGTTAACTAATCCAATCTAATTTTTTTTCTCCCCAATTTCCTCTCAATTCAAATAAAAGAAAACATTTCTCCTGTTTTCTTTCTCTTTTATTTTCTCTCATTCCAAACAATTTAAAAGAAAAATTTTTCTTCTTTGTTTTCTTTCTCCTCCAATTTCTCTCATAACCAAACAAATCATAAATGAATCATGTTGAATACGGTGAAAACTCGGTACCGTTGGACTCGATTACAGCCGTAGGTATATTTGCATTTTAGTGGCTTGTTAAATTAAGTTTCTGATCTTACAGACGTATGCATATAAAAAATACTTCTATCAAATTTGAGATGCAATAAAAAGATGAGACTTCCTAAACCACATATAATCCTACTTTAATCAATTTTTTCAAAAGAAAACTATATTCGTACATATGTAATTACACATTAACTTTTGTCCGCGAAATCATACCTCAAGTGTTTATTTCATACAATTTTATAAAAGGTCTCTTTTGTCAGAAAAATATGATATGTTATATACGAAGTTTTGAAATTTTCAGAGAAACTACAAAAATATTCAAATACTTATCAAATCATTACCCCAAAATATAGTGTTTGAATTTTGATTTCTTGTAAAGCTAAAGTTGTTTTTCAAGCTTTAATCTCCTTATATTGTAAAATAGAAAAAAAAATTTTCATTTTCGATGGTATGAATAAATTTTAACTGAATTAGCGGTTTCTGATAAAATTTAACTTAATTTGTTAATTGGATTTTGATCTAGCCAACTTAAATTCCAGGCTGAATATGTTAGCCAGATTGCTAGGTCTGATTTTACAACATGCATTCAACGAAGCACAAATGTTAATGAAACCTTGTACTATAGCTCACAATTTTCATTTTGAATCAAATAGTCAGGTTTATTATAAGAGTTTATAATTTATTACGTAAAAATTTTACACTAATAAAAAGAAGAAACATCATTAGAAAATAAAAATATATCATTAAAAAAATATTGAAAACTTTTACTAACAGTAAAAAGTTTTAATAAATTTTTTAATAATACTTTAACACAGAGATGGATTATGGTTATGCGTCAGAGTGTAAAATTCATTTATACAATTACACCAATGAAACATTAAAATTACATTTAGATCCTTATTATAATTACTTCATCGGCATATTCTACTACTGACAAATAAATCAGATTTTGACATATATTTTAATATTAATTTA
Organism: Sindora glabra; assembly: GCA_020226215.1. Lineage (NCBI taxonomy): Eukaryota > Viridiplantae > Streptophyta > Magnoliopsida > Fabales > Fabaceae > Sindora > Sindora glabra. Next base: position 49,956,552 of record CM035228.1, on the reverse strand, counting down.
AAACTAATTTCACATGTTTGAAATAAATTTTACGTATCAAAATTAGCGATATATTTCCTAATTGCAATATACATATCTACGCTTTCATAAACATCACAGAAAACAAAGTTACATGTATGAAGTTAAATTCAATTTATTATCAGCATAAAAAATTTTATATTATCAATAAATAAGAAGAAGATAAGATATTAAAAAACTAACAGTAATTAAAAAAATTTAATTTTAATTATAATAAAAAAATTTAATATTTTTTATTAATATGACAATATATAAACAAATAATAATATAAAATTGATTTAAAGTATAGATTAAATTTAAATCCTTTATATATGATTTCTTTTTTGCCTTTGCTTCATTTTAGATAATATGGTATTTGGCTACGAAATTGCCCATATATAAATTATCTAAAACATTGAAAAGATTCTAAATGAAAAATTAGGAGGCTACTTGTTACTAGAACAAGGCAAATATAAGAATGTCTGAGGCTATGTAAGTGTATACAACTCACAGCCAGAATGTTTTAAGAGTTCAGACAAACACCGCACAATACAATCATTCAGGCCGAATTATGCATAACTTTGTTGTATCTTGACTCTTGGATTAATTAATTTCTTAAATGTAATGTTATCTAGCTGGATTAATTATATATACATACATATATATATATATATATATATATATATATATATATATATTAAATTAATTGAGCTATTGATCGAGATTTTAATACGTTTGAAGCTGGCATGGATTGGTTCAAAAGATTCAAATAAGATTTGTATGATTTTTTTTCCTACTCATATATTTAATTTTTTCTCACCTTAATTGAGGGAACGACCCCTTCGAAAAAATTCATCGCTGTTTATAGAATTAACTAAGTTGCTATCCTCTTCGATTGAATTTAAAAGTAATTTTTATTTAGATAGATGTGGGCAGTCCTGGTACCCTACTAGTATCTTATCTTATAGGATTGGAAAAACCCCACTTCCGACTATTTCTATGAGAAAAAACAAATTGGATTGATTATATATATTTCCCATGCTTCCTGTGTCTGAATGAAAATTATAATTTACTGGGCAATGATTAGTTGTCCCCTTCATATTAAAATATCCAAAGTACGTAATTTATCCTTATCTTTCAGTGAAGCATCTTATCATAAAATTGTATTTTATATGGAATTCGTTTCCTACCTATAACACTGACTTTCACCTCATGCATAGTCGATATAAATATATTGTATCGCATGTTAGTTTAATTTTTATTTCACAGTTGTTAATTCATCTGATTTAATATGACATCACGAATTAGATAAATTATCTGCACTAGATGTTAAAATACTGATTAAATACACATTTTGTTACTAAAAACAAAAATAGGAAAGAAAAAATGGCTTCGAGGTAAACGCGAAGAATTCCACTATTTTGAATATAATTTTCATCAACTAAAGTGAAATTTAAAATTAAATTTTGAATATAAATTAAAGATTTTCAATTAAATATATGATGATTACATAAATTTATAAATCTCAATTTAATAGATATAAAATATTCAGAATTTAATTTTAAATCTCATTATAATATATATAACATTTTTATTTAATTTTACATCACATGTAGAAGGGAGTTAATTCAAGATATAAAAAGAAGGTATTAAAAAAAATTATGAGATTACACCTAAGATGTTGTCCCAATTATAATTCAAATATCCTTGACCAGCGTAGAAAGGAGGGCTTGAAAGGAGGGCTTAACTTGTAATTTTAACTGATTTGGATACAGGTAAGTTTTAAAAACAAATATATTGATAACTAAAAATATTTTTATGAGTGTCGGCATGGGACTATACTACTTAACCTTTTTCATATTATATAATAATCATTAAATAATATATAATATAATAATTTATATTTATACATATTTAATTATATAATGATAATAAAAATTAAAATTATGTATATAATAATTTAATTTAAATATTATTTTTAAGATAAATTTTAATTTTTTTGTTATCTTTGTTATGTTAATATTATAAGTATTGTTCAATTATTATTATTTTGTTATTATATAAGCTTTAACTTTTACTAAATAAATATAATAATATATAATTAAATACGTAACATTTAGATAAAATGAGGAATCAAAGATTGATGCAAAGATTCAGGAATTTGATAAAATAATGATTATTATCGAAAATTCTACCCATATAAATTACACATAGGGATGGATATAATCTGCTACCAATGCATTCTTCATAATCATTCTTATACGAAAGAGTAAAAATCACAAGAGTTGGGATTCCTAGATATCGATAAAACAATGGCGAGCATGTATTTTTATAAAAAGTCGTACTTACAAGCCAACATTATAATTATAATTCAAGCACGATGGAACTATACAACTGATGATTTGAAAATAAAAATATATAAGTTTTACAAATATAAATCATGAAAAATGTAAATGTAGGTCCACAAACGTAAAATCTCGTTCATATCATAAATCCCATAAATTCAAACTCAACTAAAAGATTATGTCCACATATAATATTATGAGACATTCACGTTTACTTTTGTAATAATAATTTTTCTTACTTTGAAAGAAGAAAGATAGACCAAAAATACCCAAGGCTCCGTATTTATGAGAACTGGATAATTTCCATTGGATGATCATGGGTTTCATTTCATAGTGCTTCGGTTGTATAAAACTTCAAATGTCTAATTAAAAGTACAGTGAACAGGCCGGGCTTCAAAGTATATTTATTAAAATTGGATTGACCCGATCGGTAAAATTAATAAATTGGTGAACCAATAGTTAGTTTAGTCTAGGTTGAATCATTAAATCCATTTTGCAATTGATTCAATAAAAAATCAATTCAGCTAGTAAAAAATTGGTTTAATCGATAATTTTTAATTAATCCGGTATTAAATTACTAGCTTTTAAAAAAAATTCTAATTCATTTGATTATGAAATTTTATATAACATTAAATAATTTTCTTTTTATTATTATATTTTGATAAATTATAGTGTGAATTTATTATTATTATTATTATTATTATTATTATTATTATTAAATTTTTTTTTTATCATTTTTATATTTTTTATATTATAAGTGGTTAAACCAATTATCCACTGATCGAATTAATGACTTAGGAAACCAAATTCTTATCCGATTTAACGTTCACTTCAATGTTAATAACTATGCTTCAAAGATATAGCCTGCTGCTTCTATATCTATGGGAAAGAATAGGATAGTCACAATATAAGATGAATTTTATAGTATTTTAAGAATTTCAAATCTAAAGTAGCGTGAGAATTTTAGAAATTGTTAGATTGAAATTATTTGATTAAATCTATTTAAAAAATAGTTATAATTGAATAATGTCAATTTAGTGATTTTAAAATTTATCACATCACCTTAAATTTTAAAACTTTAATAATACTATAGTAAGTCTCTAATTATAATCCTTTTTATACCTAAAAGGATTTGCCCACCTTATGATCAAGACTGCAATTATAATTTTGACATCCATATCAACGATTGGTTCTAAAGTTTTAAAGTGCGATTCATAATCTTGGCATTACATTGCATTTATAATCTTTGGTAATTATGCATCGCAACAATTACCTTTTTTTTAAAAGAAAATATACTCATAATTTTATTAATTGTAACAAAATTGCAGTTGCAATTTAAAATTATGGTTACATGAATTTGAGGAGTGATGTCTACGCAACTCAATAACTAATGCCTGTATACCTATGTTGTTGAGAGTATATTGAAACTATACTAACAAAAATAGCCAGTTTGATATGGAATTCATTTATCAAAACCTTCCGTAAACATAGATAGTTTAGCATAATTCAAGAGTGACATGCTACCCCTTTTGAAGACTATGATCTTACAAGTCAGGGAGCCACACAATAGTCCTCAAGCATCTCTAAAGATTTACTACCAATTACGAGTGACATGCTTTCGACATGGGGAAAATATGCGAAGTGGGCCACGAGTGTTTTATGACTTGAGTACGGGCGATTTATGATAGAAATAGTTAAAGTTCTGGTTTTATTTTTTTTTATTTAATTAAATAAATTAAAGTGATATTAATATAGTTATTTATTTATTAAATAGGCACAATCCATTTAATCTTGGGTTTAGGTTGTGTTCCGAGCAACAATGAATTATTTATCACATTATAAGTAGCGGCGAATCTTAAACTAAAATTTAAGCAGTTAAATTTTTTTGAAAAGGTCAAATGATTTATGTAAAAATAAAAACATTTTAAATTAATTTTCGTATAATTACATGATTTTAAATTTTTAAAGGGATCAAGCCCCTTTTTTGTCCCAATGAAATTCTGCCATTGACTATAAGTTTGATCTTTAAAAATATTTTGTACATTAATTTATTAAAAAATAAATTCTGATTTGATAGTTTTTATATAATAACCTAAAACCAATAGTTTATAACATTTTTTTTCAAATTTATCCTTATTCTCTTAATTAATTGATAACTCATACCCCTATTTTTGTATGTCTAATACAATTGATTTACTTTTAAATGACACTATTTTTATTTTAAACTATATATAGATAAAATTGATAAATATATAATATCATGAAATATAATTAATTATATTTCTATTTTAAATGATTTATAAATAAAAATTAAGTAAGCAAATAAATAAATTATAATATCACAAATTGATTTAATATAATTATATTATAATTATCACTCTTTTATTATTATTATTATTATTATTATTATTATTATTATTATTATTATTATTATTATTATTATGCCTTCTTTTCTAACCATCAAACTTTTAGAATTTTTTAGTGAAATGAATATATATATATATATATATATATATATATATATATATAGTTTATTATGTTAAATTATTAAAAAAATTAAGAAGTTACAGATAAATTTTCATATGCATTATTTATTTTAAAATTTTATTAATGCATTTTTTTCCAAATAAGTGGCTTGTTTTGAGTTTAATATTTCAACTTATAAGCTTCTCAATAATTTATTTAAAATTTAATAATTAAATTTAGATAGATTAATAAATTAGTCAGATGCTGAAATTTTAACATACATGTAAATCACAAATTAGACTCATAAAAAAATTAAAATTAACTTTATCTATCTGGGTCGAATTCTCACTTGAGTGAACTGGTTTTTAGTTCTACTTGTATGTTGATCTCGAAGCATTATAGATTTAATAATAACGCCGAAATGGAGTAAACTTATAAAATCTCTGAGAAACTACTGAAACTTCATATAAATAAGTAGTTAAAATAACTTAAAATACTTTTAAAAGAATTATATATGAAGTGACCGGAAATAAATCTGGGGTGTCGGTGCCGACACTCGCGGGACATACAGGGTCACCGGGGGAAGAGGTGGATTACCGGGTAAGGAAAGTTACTTTCGGGAGCTGAGCTGAATGAATGCCCTGCACGAAAGAAAGCGTCGGTGCATCCTTCTTTGACTTTCACGTGACCTGGAATTGATAACGGTTTGCCGTTACGGCGTCACCCTCCCAATTTCGAACGGTGATTTTTTTAATGACTTAATCATGGTAAAATAAACCCACGGTGCTACGTTTGGTGGGCTCTTACGTTCGTGCAATGGTATGAGAAATAATTTTTCAGCGTAATACTATTTTTAAATTATTTTCTAGCAGAATATTATTTTAAAAAATTGAAATTATAAATGGCATTATCTTGCATTAGCTTTGCGTTGGGTGATGCCATTCCTATTGCTTTACTCTGCAAGAAGCAAAGGTGCAAAGCTGGGTGAATGCCATTTATAATGGGCTAAATGTTTAGGTGGCGGAATTCGGGTAATGCCACATCCGAACATTTTATTATTTAAATTTATTTTTACTTTTATTTTATAATTTATTTATTTTAATTATTTTTTTTATTTTTCAAAAATTAAGAAAAATATTTTAAGAAATAATAAATAAATATTATTATTCATAATATTTATATTTTTAATAGATTAGTATATTTTTAAATTACTTTTATACTTATTACAAAATTTAATTATATATAACTTTAAATTTTATTATTATTTCAACATAATTTCTATGCATTAATAACTATTTAATATTCACAATTTATTACTAAATTTTATTACATTCTCAAGGGTACCAACCAAATTTATATTATTTGACACAAATGAAAATTATTTTTGACAACTTTAGAAATAGTAGTTACCCTCGAAGAACATTTAGTAATACACAAAATTTAATTATATATAACTTTAAATTTTATTATTATTTCAACATAATTTCTATGCATTAATAACTATTTAATATTCACATTTTATTACTAAATTTTATTACATTCTCAAGGGTACCAACCAAATTTATATTATTTGACACACATGAAAATTTTTTTCACAACTTTAGAAATAGTAGTTACCCTCCATGAACATTTAGTAATACACAATAAAATGACAAAAAAAAAAAAAAAATTCACAACTTCAGAATAAGAGCTACCCTCCATGGATAGCATTCAACAATACCCGGCAAAACTTCAATATCCATCTTATAATCACTCACAATTTAAATTTGTTTATTGAGAAAAATTACACGCATCCGAAATAGTATTGTCTACTGTCAGTAGAAAATAATATTTATGTAATGCATAAGTTAGTTATAAAATATAAATATTAAATAGTTATTAATGCATAGAAATTATGTTGAAATAGTAATGAAATTTATACATAGTTTATTTTTGTAATAGTTATTCTTTCCATTCCTTTTCTAAATATTATTTAATGTTAATGTGTAACAATCAAAGAAGATAATAAATAACATTAATTTTAAAAGATATGAGATGCAATTTACTCATATGGCTCTATTTGGCGATTAATTAATTACATTAATGATCAACTGATTGAATTAATTATTAACTAATAACTAATTTAACTAGCTAGTAACATTAGTTATCAAGAGTAATCAGATATAATTTATTAATGTGGTCCTCTTTAGTGATTAATTAATTATATAAATAATTAACTAATCGAATTATTTATTACCCAATAATTGGTTGTATTAATTGATTCAATCGGCTGATAATATTAATTATTTATATAAAGATGTTTAGTAAAATTAATTATTTATTATTAGTTATTTATATATGAAATGACATATAAGAAAATGTATATATTTTATAATTTATTTGAGTATTTTTTTACTTTAACAATATTTTAAATTATAATATATAATTTATTATATTAATTTTTTAAGAAAAATTATATTATTATAATTTAATATATTTATTTGATTTTCCTTTAAAAATGATCAATTACAATTTTTTAATTAAGAAATACTTGCGATATTTTGGTAGATATAATATTTATTAAAGTTTATTTTATAACTATTTTTAATATTAAATTTAAAATTCATATATTTATCATTAAATATATTGATGAATTATACATTTTAAGTATAAAAATATCTCTTTCATGAGTAATATTATCATGTTATTTCTTTTTTTCCTTAATATGTGTTGTTCTTTAATTCAAAAAATATTATTTGATAAAATATTAATATTTTTTTAATAAATTGGTTATTATTTACTACAAAATTAAATGTATATTTTCTTCCTTTTTATATAATTTGATAAAAAAGATATAATTATATTCATATGTTTTTTTATTATTACGTAAATATTTTAATATAATTTATTATACTTATTTAATTTTTATTTTAAAATAAATAATTATAATTTATTATATTTATAATTTTTTTAAAAAAATAAATAAAATTTAATATTTTCTTATTTATAAAAAAACCTTTTTATATACTAAATATTGATTAGTTATTTCAAAAAATTACTATTTTTAATTTTTCAAAATAGCTACTTGAGGACTAATAAACTAATTAAAATAGTTACTTACTAAACATTTAAATTAGTGAATTGATTTAATTAAATAATTAAAAGTACTCAAGTTAGTTAAGGGTTAATTAAGAAATTGTTTACCAAATACCCTCCATATCTTTTATTAAAAATCAATTGATATGTAAAGTTTTTGGACATTTATTTAAATAGAAGGGATAATATTTAAAAAATAATAAATATAATTTTGATTTTAAAAAATAACAGATAAATAGAAAATTTTTTCTCTAAAATAATACTTAAAAAGAAATGAAAGAAGTATAAAATAATTTAAAAATATACTAATCTATTGTAAATATAAATATTATGAATAATAGAATTTATACATTTTTTATTTCTTAAAATACTTTAAAATGCTTTTCCTAATTTCCAAAAAATAAAAGAAAACAATGATAAAAAATTTAAATTATAAGATAATTGTGTCGCCTTACCCTGCTAAAGCCAGCCAAAAACTTAGCCTTGTAGCTTTGCATTACAGAGGGGGTTTAAAAAAGGAAACAAAGGAAAAATGGAATGGCGTTACCTTGTGTTACATAAGGTAATTAGGGGTCGCATAGATATATACATTCAGATATTTATTCTCTTTTTTAATAAGTATTAACATAAATAAGATTATAACTTTTTTTTCATAGGATTTTAATTTAGTTTTTAACTAATTCATGATTCAAGTTTATATATTTATTAAAAAATTAGGTTTTATAGTAAAATAACTAATTTCTATCTAATTAAATTTAAATCGAGCATGATATTTGTTTACAATTTAATAATATTTTTATAATTACTGAGTTAGTTAAGTTGGGTATTGAACTTTAGTATTCAACATTGAATTGAGCACAAACCAAATTTTCTGTTAAAATTCAAGTTTTAACATTTGTAATTTTTTATTGTACCATATTTAATTAAGTTAAAATTTAACTCGACTCAATTCTATCCTTAAAGGTAATACCATCCACTATGGATGGTAAATAGGCTTAAAATTTGCAACCTTTTTGTAAATTGGGCTATGTATTGGGCTTGCTACAAATAGGATTGCTAAAAAATTGGTTTAGATGGATTTAACTTCTAAGTTAGATCTATTCGTAAGATAAATTTTGTGAGTTTTGTGAGTTTTTTATATATATTGAATATGTTAAAACAAATTTGTTTAAAATGTGAGTTTATACGAATCGGATCTTAATAAGTTCGGCCCATGTTTATCACCTTACTATCTATAATATAAATTTTCTTTTCTTAAAAAAACAGTGTGTCCAGATAATTTGAAAGTTATATTATGTTGAAAACTTATTTCTCTCATAGGATTAGCATGTGAAAGAGCCGCATTTGGTGAAATGAAGTAAAATAAAATGATAATAGAAAAAAAAAACTAGTTTCATAAATACAATAGAACAAGAACGCTTATTTCTTGAAAAATGATTAATCAATCAAATGATAAAATTTTATTTTATAATAAAAGTGATGAAATAAGGTGTTTAATTCTCTATAATTAATCTTTTACATATTTCAATATTAGCTTTTATAATTAAATAAAAAAATAATATCAATTTTTAATATTTTATTTTTAAAATATTTCAATAATTACATTTTTAATAATAAAGTAAGATATTTTTATTATTTATAAAAATTATGTAATATCAAATAATTAATAAATTAGACTATTATATTTTCACTATAGAATTTTTTGTTATTTATAATTTTAATAACAAAATTTTAAAAATGGTTATTTTTAATTATTATCCATAGTAAATACTTATTATTGTTATGATAGTATTGTCATTAATTATTTATTCTTCATTCTTTCCTTATACTGATGGTGTTTGGTAAAATCCATTTTTTTTATCAGCTTTTAGCTATTGAAACCTTTTTAGTTAATTGGCTAAATTGATTAGTTATTTTAAGTGTTTAAAAATAACTAATTTAATTAAGTTATTAATCTTCATTCAAATGATTTGAAAAAAAATTAAAAATTTAATATTTTTAAACAGTTAATTTATTAAATATCTATAAATACAAAAAATACACTCAAATTATATAATAATAATTTCAATTGATTTGTTTGTTAAAAGTGCTGATAGAAGGAGTTGAAACCGTACTCATGACATGTAATGCTTAATACTTAACCATTATATAGGCCACAATATATCCTTAATTATACATGTATTAATTTAATATATATTAGAGTAAAATTCATTTTTATAAATAGTAAATATTTATTTAAATTTTAATAATTAAATTTAAATGTTAAAATTGATATTAAACAAAATGATTTTTATAATATATTAAAGATTTTATCAAATAATCATTTAATAAATTTAAATTCTTTTTAATAATTTTCATATTAAAAGTAAAAAAATAATAAAATTACAATATATCATATATAATATAAGTTTAATTATATTTTTTATCCTTCTAAAATTAACATTAATCATATTTGATCCCTCTTAAAAATAAAATATAATTATATTTGTCAAATTAAAATAATGGCAGCATAGACTAGGTGTTCCATGTTTAATTATTTATATTTTATGGACTTATATATTTATTTACTTACATAATTTTTATTTTATTATCATTTATAATAAAATTATAATTACTTAAAATATAATTAATTATATTATATGATATTATATATTTATTTACATATATATTTTTATATATTTATAGTTTAAAATCATGATATAATTATATTATAATTAAATTAATTATATTTTATAAAAATATTTAAATTTATATTATGAAGGGTAATAGTTATAAATTAAAAAAGAATAAAGATAGATTTAAAATAAAATTTAAAAATATAGTAACTTATAAGTTATAAATTACTCAATATAACTTATTAAATTATAACTTATTATTTTAATAAATTAGTTCGTGCATGGTTCCATTTCATACAATAAATAAGTTATTTTATAACTTATTAATTTAGTTAATAAATTATAAATAATAAATTATAAGTTAACATTTAAAAGTGCTTTATATACTAATTTATTAAAAAATAAATTTTAATTTAATAAATTATTTTAAGTAACTTATAACTTATAAATTATTCATTTGTTCTTTTTTCATTAATTCACAATTCATGCTATTCATTACATAAATCTAACTATTTTTTTAATAGCATCATTTAATTTAATTTACACAAAACCCTTGATAAATAAAATAAATGAGTATATACATAAGTATACAATATTATCAAAATATAATTGATTTAATTTTAAATTAATTATATCCTAATTTCAAATTATAAAAATAAATATATAATGTTATAAAATATAATTGATTATATTTCAAGTAATTATAATTTTATTATAAATAATAATAAAATAAAAATTATATGAATAAATATGTAAATTCATAAAATATAATTAATTAAAAATTAAATTTTTTATTTTTATTTTAAATATTTTAACTACATTTTATAATTTAATCATTAGATAAATATAAATTATTTTAATTTATATATCTTTTTCTATGAATATATCTTCTTATGTTATTTTATAATTTAAATTAGTTCATCAACTAATTTTGTAAAATATTTTTTATATAATTATATAACTTATTAACTATCAATAATTAGTTATAAATTATTAATTAGCTTATTAGCTATTAGTTAACTTATCAATTATTTATATAAAATAGTATTTATAGCTTATTCACAAGTAAATAAATTATACATTAATTTATTTATTATATGAAATGAAACTCAAGTTAATATGATATAAATTAATTTATTTATTTTGCTAAATATAATTTAAGTGTAGTTGGTTGATTTTCCTTTTATACTAAATAAAATGAATTAGAATTAGCTTGTTTACTGCAATTTTGGCCCCAAATTTGAAAATAAGGGAAATATGCTTCATAGCAAGTGCTTCCATTGATTTAAACTTGATAGAATTAGGAGAATCTTTCTTTCTTACCATCTTAATAAAAAAAATGATTTAAACTTCATTTTACATAATAAATAAGTTATAAACTAACATTTAAATGTATTTTACTAAATTAGCATTTATATGTATTTTGTACATTAACTTATTAAAAAAATAAGTTTTAATTTAATAAGTTATTATGAGTTTATATTTTACAAGCTATTATCTTTTAAATTTTTTTCAAATCTATCTTTATTTTTTTATTAATTTACAACTTATACTTTTCATAATATAAATTTAAATTTTTTTCAATAATGTAATTTAACTTAGAGTAAACTTTTAAAAAAACAAATTGGTAAATAAATATATGATATTATAAAATATAATAATTTAATTTTAATATAATTATATTCTAATTTTAAACTATAAATATATAAAAATGCCTATGTAAATAAACATGTAATTCCTAAAATACAATTAATTAAATATTAAATTTTATAATTTTATTTTAAATATATGTATATTTATTAATATATTCTTTTATTTTTTTTATAAATTCAACTAATTTAATATTTAATTTTATAAAATATTTTTTACATAATTAGTTAATTAATCAGTTATCAAATTATCAGTTATAAGTTACTTGTAAGAAATAAAATTTTAATTGATTTATTTAAAATAAATTTTATTTTTAACTTTTATTACTTTATAACTTATACAACTCTTTTCTTCATTGCTTGGTTTTCTTTTTTTTATGTTTATTTTTATTACTTATAACTTAGATGTTAATACTATTAAGTAATAAAAGATGATATATTTTATTTTAATTATAAAAATAGTGATAGTAAGATTAGTAATTAATAGTAGTAGTAATAGTAATTATTATTATTTGATTCATATAAAAAAAATTTTGGAAAATTGAATTTCCTAAGTTAAACTTCTTCAAAAGTGTTTAAAATTATTTAGTTGATAGTAAAAGTATTAACATTTCTTAAGTTTTATTTTTTATTTGTGTATTTTATTTAGTTCAATTTTAAATTTTTTAAAAATTATTGTAAAAATAATTATTATGTACTTGGTAACTGTAATATGAAAATTTTAAAATATCAATGAATTTCAATCAAGATAACTTTTTTAAGCTTGTAATTTTTTATTTTTAATTTATTACAAAAATAAAATCAATTTATATAAAAAATTAAGTTGGCCTACATTTACAAAGAGAGAGGGGGTACAAGGATGATTATTAGTTAAACTGAATAAGAATAATTTTATATTTTTAATTATAAATGAAATACGAAGTTTTTTTCAGCATAGTGGGTGTAACCAACCAAATAATTCAAAAATTTTCACTGCTTAAAAAATTATACTTTTCATACAATTTTTTACCAACCAGACAAATAATAATAATAATAATTAATTAATAGAAGAGTGAGAAAAAATAACTCAGCAAATTGTCACATAAAATGTAACAATAAAACTGAACAAATCCAATATTACTTAGACATATGTAAAATTAAAATTAGGATAATTTAATATATATATATATATATATATATGACAGTGGGTTCATAAAACAAGAGCTTAAAATATAGCTGACTTTGTGTATAGGCACCGACAACTTAGGCTATATTTATAATAAAAATAAAAAAGATAAAATTAAAAGAAGCAAAAAAAGGAATGGAGAACCAATCACGCTACACATGAAATGATAGTATATTCTCAGGATTAATATTTAAATTTAAATAGGTATGAATATATTATAAAAAGATTGTGCAAATCAAATAAAAAAGTTCACTTGACTTGAAGTGAATATATTTTTGAAAATATGAAAATAGATAATTTTTTATAATTGTAAAATATTATGATGATAAGAAGATATTATTATTATTTTTAATTAAAAAATTATAAAAATAATTGACGGTAGGGCAAACTTAAAGGGATGAACAGGACACGTGATTTCCCACGTGGTAGTAACATTAATGGTGCAGTAAAAATTCAATTAGACGGTATTTGCATAAAAATAACATATAATATAATAATTACTAATTACCGTATTAAACGCCGAAAATTCAGATGAGAAAGCGATTGCTACATGTGAAACATTTTTTTTATCCTATGGCAAATTGCATAAAACGAAATGATTATATATAGAAATCATTTTTCTTTAAGGGATGAAAACAGTGGCAGAGAAATAATTGAAAATTAGAGAAAATAAATATATTTTAATATTTTAATGAAATAAAACTTGAAAATAAATTAAAATATTTTAAATAAAATATGTAATTTTATATAAAATTTAAACATTGTCGGGACGATGGCGCAATCTTTAATTTAAATTGATTAATATGACAACAAAATTAATCGTATTGCACTTTTTATATAGTGATTTTGAGTGGTTATGCAAGGGCATTTTGGGAAAAAGATCTTTACATTCATTCAATTTAAGAAGGTAAACCAACGCAATTTTTTCCTGAATTTAAAATATGATCCGCTGGCGGTATAATTTCAATTTTACAAATTATTCAATCATTTGTTATTAATTTATCATGTCACTAAAAACTTTTTTTATTAATAAATATTCTTAATTATTTTTATTAAAATCAATTTTTAGGAAGCTTACTGCTTTTATTTTATTTTTACAACAAGGGTACCTTTGCATCATTTTTATCATACGCGACGCTACTAATTATTTAGGATAGGAGTGATAGATGGTAAGGTAAAAATAGGTTGCGTCATAAGACTTTCTTTAAAATAGGTCAATCCTACGTTAGAAAATAAATGGTCTGATTTGAACTTTATTTTACATAAATAATTAATAAGTCAGTTGATAATTAATAAATTAATTAATAATTAATAATTGATAGTTAATAAGATAATTGATTATAAAATAAGTGTTTCATAAAATTAGTTACTAAACTAATTGAAATTATAAAGTGATATAAAAGAACATATTAATAGAAATAAATATATAATTAAAATAATTTATATTTATTTAAAGATAAAATTATATTAACATAATTAATATTTTTAAAAATAAAAATATAATATATAATATTTAGCTAATTATATTTTATGAATTTGTATATTTATAATAAAATTATAATTACTTAAGATATAATTAATTATAATTATTTAATTTATAATAGAATTATAATTACATAATTATATTTTATGATATTATATATTTATTTATATATATTTTTATATATTTATACTCTAAAATCCAATATAATTATGTTAAAATTAAATTAATTATATTTTATAAAAAATATTTAAATTTATGTTATTAAAGTTATGAGTTATAAATTAATAAAAAGAATAAGAATAGATTTACAAAAAAATTTAAAAAGATAGCAGCTTATAAATTATAAATTATTAAAAGTAACTTATCATATTAGAACTTATTTTTTTAATAAATTAGCTAACAAAATATTTTTAAAAGTTAATTTATAACTTATTAATTAAGTAAATAAATTATAAATTAATTTGTTTGTTACATAAAAAGAAGCCTTAACCTATAAGCTTATGATAGGCTTAAATTTTGATCTAATTTGATTTATACATAAAATTTTTAAGACTTGGTTTAGCACGTTAGCCAATATAATCCTATTAATAATTAATAAATATTCTCTGTGAATATTATTAGGAATAGAATTAAGTCAAGTTAAATTAAAATTTTATATCATTAAGAATAGCTTAATTAATATATAAAATTGTTTGAGTATGAATTAATGATAATATTCTAATTTAAACTAACACCGACCAAAATTGTAAAGCTAAAAGTTTAACTCAATTCAAACTCAAATTTAATTTGATTTAATCCCAAAATAAATATATATATTACAATAATAATTATAAATTAATCATTTAAATGATTATGATATAAGCCAAAATTTAGAAAATAAAAATGTGTTAAAATTTTTTATACATTTTTTAAAATGTATATAAAAATTTCTTTTAAATATTACATATATTATATAATTTAATATATAAAAATATGGACCAGCCAAGTTGATTGATAGGCTATATTTTAAATAATATGATGTCATCAGCTATTTTGTAAAATGAGGTAAAATTTTATAAATAAATTAAGTTAGAAATAAGTTAGGCTCATAGAAGCTCATAATTGGTAATTAAATGGTGGCCAAGTGGGTAATTATTCCAAAAATTAAAAGTTAATAGATTTTTTCATTTTTAAAAAAGGTCTCCCTAGAATTGAAATCCCTTTTATTTGATATGTAAAATTTGCTTGGAACTAGCATATTTTTTGGTTGAACCAATGCCTTGTTGGTGTTGGGTGACCTACTTTTATCTTCAAATAAAACCCCTTCCAATATAACAATTGTTAAATTTAAGATTCTTTATCAAGCTTAGAATACTTTAGGATTTAAGATTGTTTTTGTTGTGCTAACCAATTGTTAGTGAATTTGATCTTTTAAGAGTTTGGACTCTTTGAACATCGAAATATTATTTTTTCTTATAAAAATAATCTTAAAGTAACTAAACTTTCCATAGAGTTACTTATTAGTAGTGTAATAATATTTATATTATTAGTAAAGTAAATTTAATTTCAATACGATCTTCTATTAATTTTTATGGATATGAATTTGTTCAAAATCTAAAAGTAAAAGGATGTACTCACTATTGCAATAGGCAATCTAATCTAATCTAATCTAATTCTTCGGAAGTTGAGTTGCAATGGCACAGGTTCAAATACAACTAATGGAGTGACTATCACAAAAGTGATAAACTTTCTTATGTATCTCTAAAATTTTTGTTGGTATATTAATGCTAATCCACATAATATTTCTAATAAAATTAATTATTTTATTTTAAAATATAACAATTTTCCACTTGGATAGTATTAATTAATTATATAGAATAATTAAAACATCAATAATTGAGTAATTAGTTATACATTAAGGTATAAACTTAATTCAAAAAATGAAACTACATAAAATCACTAAATCTAATAGAGAGACAAGTGATATAATGTCTCATAATCTGAAAGGAACAGAATAAAATTTAGTCTTTTGACTACAATTTAGAAGAAAAACAACTCAAAATCATTGAATCCGATAAGGAAATAAATGATTTATATATATGTATAAAATATATTATCAATGTTTCAATATCCATATTGAGCAATGATTACATAAGTGGAATGAGACCATACAGAATTATTGAATCCGACAAGAAGACAAGTGATGTAAAATTAATATCTTATAATCCCAATAGAACTGGATATATATAAGGTTAGTCTTTTAACCACAACTCATAAGAGAAACAACTCAAAATTATTAAATCCAATAGGGAAGCAAATGATTTATATGTATAAAACATATCATCAATGTTTCAATATGAGCAATTACTGGTCACAAACATTAACAAAATAAAATAAACATATCTCAAATTCCCACTAAACTAAAGCTTCATCAAAAGATTTAACAAGACTCATATGAGTTACTTAATTTTAAAATACTTCTATAGGTAAGCCTTAAATAAACAAATCCTTAGCATGTCTCCATTTCTTGTTACTTCAAATATAGTCTCTTCTGTTTCACTTAGGATCCGTTTGTTTCTGAGCCCTTTCTTGCTCACGCTTGTTCTTTAACTTATAACATTGATACTTTTTATGTCCAGGGATCTTGCAATAATTGCACTTGCCCTTAAATTTCTTTTATTGTTCCTTGCCCTTATTATCACTTTTCTTGAACTCAGGCTTTCCAGATATATGTCTCTAGTTTCTTTCCTCTTTTATCATTTCCACCCGACTTATTGTAGGAGTCCTGAGATAAGTAGTTGATGGAATGTGGCTATGGATTACTTTTCATAGTATCCTCCTCTTGAGTTACTATAGAAATCATTTGGTCTATTGTCCACTTTCCCTTTTGTGAATTATAGGAAGTTCTTAGGTAGCTATATTCAGTTAGCAATGACTGAAGGACTCTGTAGACCAAAGTACTCTTTTCTAGATCAACACTGTATGATCTTAACTTATTGTAGTAATGAATCATTTTCATGATGTGCTCTCTAACGCTCGAAATTCCATCATAACGAGTGTTATCAAGCATGGAGAGGTAGTAGACTTTCTGAGTCTTATCAAGCTTCTTGAATTTTTCACCAACAACTTTCATGTACTCCATATCAGTGTCCTTATTTGGGATACTCTGTCTAATTCCTTTTTCAATAGTGAACTTAATTACTGCTGGAAATCGTGCATCATACATGCTCAGCGGAATAAAAATTTTGCACGATTTCCACCAAGGATCCATGCGAATTTAGAACGCCATAGATTAGGGATTAGGGTTTATACCTTTCGGCTAAAAATCTTCTGTCCTCTACATAGCAAATCCGATCTACTTTTGTCCGCTTTCAATCTAATTTTCTCTCCAAATCACGAACCGGAATAGAAACTGGAAGATTAGATCACCAATGCAGCGTTTAATGTGGCTGCACCTCTATGGTATCCACACGAACCCGTGAATCACCGATGAATGTCCACACAAACACCGGTTAGAATTAATCTCCTTTCACCTCGTAGTGCTAGTTAAGCCTCTTTAGGGATTTTGGTCAAGGAGAGGTGCTAAGGTTTTTTCTATGCCTTTTTGGGGTGCGTGAATAATGAAAATAATCCTATTATTACCTAACAAGCTTATTTAAATAAGTGCATAGAAAAACCTCACCTATTTGGGCTTTATTCCATGTACAATTATAAGCTTACTATTGGGCTTTATAATTATAACATGAATTCTCAAATATTAAGCCCAAACAATTTGGCCCGTTAATTCCAAATTCACTAGGCTTTAAGTGTGCGACCCTACAAGCTCTCATTACGTTGGCAATGACCATTGATCATATTAATGATCATAAATAATGATTGATGTCTAACAACACATCATTGTTACCCAAGTAATGAGAAAGTCAGTGATTTGACTAAACCTTTACACGTGACCATCACTTATGTCCTTTTGTCCTATACATCTAGACTGAGCATGAGACATAGACCGTATCATTCCCGTATAGCCCAATCTTAAGGTTTCTTGATTCCTAAGTAAGCTGACTGAAACAAATGTAATTGACATCCCATGTCAATTCATTTGAGTATGACCATGCATTTTCTCAGCTTTACTTAATCAAGGGGCCCATAGATGTTACTCCTATTATATAGGAGGGACAAATCCCATCTTAATCATACAAATCCCTTCGCATGATATGTGACATATCCAATATCTACCCTTGCATTCACTCAACCATTAATGACATAGAATAGTATCAAAATATGAAACTCACATGTAGGGAACCTTAGTGATCTCAGGTCAAAGGACCATATTAATAATGATCACTAAGAACCACTCATGACACTCATATAACGATCCATGTAGTGTTCTTAATATGGGTCGGTCCAGTATACAAGTTCTCTAACTTGTACTCATATATAAACTTAATATCCCATATAAGTCTTCACAAATGCTAGTCTTAACATATCAAAGCAACCTAATCCACAATGATATATGACTAGGGACATTTAAGAATACAATTATTCTAAGGTTATTATCATAATTGAATATATTACACAGATAATATATATAAATATAATAATTAGAATTGCCATTAAAATAACATGATTCAAAATTACAATCACCAATATGATTGGTTTTAGGGCATATACACTAACAATCTCCCACTTGTACTAAAGTCAATCATCCATGTATTTAATACCTATGGATCTCATATGACTATCATGCTTTTGCTGCGTTAGGATTTTTGTCAATGGATCGACAACATTATCGTCAGCCTGTATTCTGCATATCCTAACATCATTTTTGTCAACAATATCTCTTATGAGATGATAGCATCGAAGTATATGTTTGGATTTTTAGTGAGATCTAGGTTCCTTGACTTGCGCAATGGCTCCATTATTGTCATAATAGAGCTCTACTGGGTCAGCAATGCTAGGAACAACTCTAAGTTCATTGATGAACTTTTTAATCTAAACAGCCTCTTTTGTGGCATTTGATGCTGCAATGTATTCAGCTTCTGTTATAAAATCAACCACTGTCCTTTCCTTTGAACTCTTCCAGGTCACAATGCCACCATTAAGGTAAAATACATAACCTGACTGCGACCTGAAGTCATCTTTATCGGTTTGAAAGCTAGCATCAGTGTAACCATTTACAATGAGCTCTTCCTCACCTCCATAAATAAAAAACATGTCTTTAGTTCTTCTTAAGTACTTAAGAATATTCTTGACAACTGTCGAGTGACTTTCACCAGGATCTGATTGGTATCTACTTGTCATGCTTAAAGCATATGAGGCATCAGGACGAGTACATAACATGGCATACATGATAGACCCAATCGCAGATGCATAAGGGATCTTACTCATGTGCTGTCTCTCATACTCTGTGGAAGGACATTGAGTTCTTGAGAGACTTATGTCATGTGACATCGGCAAGAATCCGCTTTTAGAATCTTGTATGCTAAACCTTTTTAGCACCTTGTCGATGTATTTACTCTGACTTAGGCCAAGCAATTTTCTCGATCTATCTCTATAGATCTTGATACCTAATACATAGGAGACCTCACCTAAGTCTTTCATAGAAAAATAATTTCCTAACTAAGTTTTTACAGACTGTAGTGTAGGAATATCATTTCCAATGAGTAATATGTCATCTACATACAACACCAGAAAGACTATTGTGCTCCTACTAACCTTCTTGTACACACAGGGTTCATCTTCATTTTTTATGAAACCAAACTCTTTGATCGCATCATCCAAATGAAGATTCCAACTTCGAGAAGCTTGCTTCAACCCATAAATGGATCGTTGCAATTTGCAAACTTTTCCAGCATTTTCAAGATTTACAAAACCTTCAGGTTGTGTCATGTACACATCCTCAAGAAGATTTCCATTAAAGAAAGTAGTTTTGACATCCATTTACTAGATTTCATAATCATAATATGCTGTTATAGCTAGAAGAATCCTGATGGATTTAAGCATGACAACTGGAGAAAAAGTTTCATCATAGTTAATACCATGGATTTGTTCAAAACCTTTTGCAACCAATCATCCCTTAAAGGTACACACATTACCATCCATGTCAATTTTTTTTTTGAAAATCCATTTGCACCCAATGGGTTTTACCCCTTTAGGTGGATCGACCAAAGTCCAAACTTGGTTTAAATACATGGAGTCCATCTCTGATTTCATAGCTTCTAGCCATTTCTCAGAATTTGGCCCTATCATAGCCTCTTGGGAGGTTGTAGGCTCATCTTAGTCCATGAGCAACACATCACCGTGATGAGTCACGAGAAAACCATATCTCTCGGGCTCATGACGTATCCTATTAGATCTAAGTGGATTCTGTGTTACATGAGCAGGTTCTTCCACAATTGTTTATAGAACCGGCTCAAGTTCCATCTCAAGTTCAATGTTTTCTTGTTGATCTTGAATTTTTTTAAGTTCTATTCTTCTCTCACTGATTCTTTTAGAGATAAATTCTCTCTCTAGAAAAATACCAGTTCGAGCAATAAATACTTTTTGCTCGGTTGGATTATAAAAATAATATCCTTTTGTTTCCTTAGGATATCCAACAAAAAAATATTTATTAGATTTGAGTCCAAGTTTATCAGAAGCCTGACGTCTTACGTAAGTTTCGCAGCCCCAAATCTTCATAAAAGACAAACTAGGACGTTTCCCTGTCCATAACTCATATGGTGTCTTTTGAACTAATTTTGACGGAACACAGTTTAGTATGAAAGTTGCAGTCTCTAGAGCATATCCCCAGAAGGAATTTAGAAGGTCAGCTTGACTCATAATTGATCGAACCATGTTTAACAAAGTTCGATTCCTCCTTTCAAAAACACCATTCCATTGAGGTGTTCCTGGTGGAGTGAGTTGTGATACAATGTCACACTTCTTTAAATGATTAAGGAACTTTCGGTCTAAGTATTCACCACCTCGATCTGATCGAAGTGCTTTAATACTTTTATTAAGTTAATTTTGTACTTCATTTTTGAACTCTTTGAACTTTTCAAAAGATTTAGACTTGTGTTTCATAAGAAACACGTAACCATATCTACTGAAATCATCAGTAAAAATAATGAAGTACTGATAACCTCCTCTAGCTTGTGTGTTTAAAGGTCCACATACATCACTATGTATAAGGTCCAATAAATCACTAGCCTTTTCACCTTTCGCAGTAAAAGGGGCTTTAGTCATCTTATCTAATAAATATGACTCATATACCTCATATGATTCGAAATCAAATGAGTCCAAAAATCCATCCTTATGAAGTTTGGAGATGCGTGTCTCATTTATATGGCCTAAACGATAATGCTAAAGATAGGTTAGATTTAAATCATTAGTTTTGACCTTCTTCATGTTTATGTTATAGATTGGATTTTCAAGGTCCAAAACATAAAGACCATTCATTAATTGTGCACTGCCATAAAATATTTCATTTAAATAAATAGAGCAATATTTATCCTTTATTATAAATGAAAAACCTTTCTTGTCTAAACAAGAAATAGAAATCAAATTTCTACTAACATTATGCATAAAATAACAATTGTTCAATTCTAAAACTAAGTTACTAGGTAAAGATAAATAACAAGTCCCTACGGCTAATGCAGTAACTCTTGCTCCATTTCCAATGCGCAGGTCCACTTCACCTTTGGCAAATGATCTACTTTCTTTAAGATCTTGCACATTTACACAAATGTTAGTACCATATCCAGTATCTAATACCCAAGATGTAGAAGTAGATAAATTAACCTCTATAACATAAATACCTGAGTTGGAAGTCTCACTTTCCTTTTGCTTCTTAAGCTCTTCTAGGTAAATCTTGCAATTTCGCTTCCAATGTCTTGGTTCTTTACAATGGAAGCATTGCCCTTCCTTAACCACGCCACCTTTGGGCTTCAGTGCAGAGGAACTTGACTTGGACTTTCCATTAGTTTTATTCTTTTTCTTTTTATTCTTAGCCTTAGACTTGCCCTTTCCTTTACCCTTTTGAACCATCATAATGGAATTGGGCTTGGACTTTTTCAAGTTTTGCTCAGCAGTTCTCAACATGTTAAGCAGTTCAAGCAAAGTCTTATCAATTTCATTTATATTGTAATTCATGACGAATTGACTATAGCTCTCAGGCAACGATTGCAGAACTATATAAGTGGCCAATTCTTGCTGTAAAGGAAAACCCAATCTTTCAAGGCTATTAATGTACCCAATCATTTTAAGCACATATGTAGCAACGGGTGTTCCTTCAGTCATCTTACACTGAAACAATGCTTTAGATACATCATATCTCTCATGTCTTGCTTGCTCTTGGTAGAGCTGTTTAAGGTGATTAATCATATTGAACGCCTCCATGTTCTCATGTTGCTTCTGAAGCTCAGAGTTCATGGTAGCAAGCATGAGACAATTGACATCTAGAGTATCTTCTAGATGCTTTTTATAAGCATCCTTTTCTACTCGAGGAGCATTAGCAGCAAGCTCATCTAGAGTAGGTTGCTCTAGGACATACTCTTTTTTCTCATGCTTGAGGATAATCCTCAAGTTTTGATACCAATTGAGAAAATTCATCCCATTCAGTTTATCTTTCTCAAGGATAGATCGCAGTGATAAATTTGATGCATTTGATGCCATGGTTATCTACAATAGAAAAATATGCAAAATGAGAATCATGTATTTTATTTATTTAATAAGGTCTTTTATTAAATAATACTCCCACTATTTTTCTCAAAATAATAGCCCTCACTATTATTTCAGAAAATCGTGGCGTTTGAGATTTTCTAATAGGCCAAGATCCATATTTCACCTAAACTTAAGTCATCTTTGGCTGATCACTTAAGTTTTGACTATTTAGGTAGGCAACTCCTTGCCAATTACAAATTATGTAACTCTTAGATAGTTGAGTGAACAATACTTGTTTAAATTCATCTCATGGACTTAAGCCCAACTCCATGCCTCTAGACCCCCAATCCTATTGAGATGGCCTAGTTAAGTAAAAAACCCAATTATTGGCATTTGGATATCACTATTATCCTATCATATCTCACCAAGATAAACTAGGTACTTTGCTTTGGCAAACCTACCTTATGTTGATCAAGGCCTTGACAAGTGCCATTCATTGGAAGGCATCACTTTTATTACTGACTTAATATTTGCATTAAGGCATTTAAATGTCTATTTTAGATCTCACCATTATTTGCCATCTATACATGCCTATATCTAACATATCATATACATTAATATAAAGCATGCAATAAAGCATAAAATAAATGTGCATAGTTATGGTTCAACTACATTGGTTTTCCTAAGCCAATGAGAAAACCAAAAGATCAACCTAGGGTAAAGATATCTTCTTTAAGCATCTTCCATGGTTGTCCTCATATTGATTTTGGCTCCTTGTATTCATGGCAGCAAGCTCCAAGCTTAAACATGTTGTACATATGAAAGGAAACTATTCTAACTTTACAATACATAATGAAGGAGAAAACTCGAGTTACATTCGAGGGGAGTAAGGTGAGAGAAAGAATGTACAACTAGAATTTATAGAAAAAGGCACGACACGCATGCCATATTTAATTACAATAAAACCAAAACCAATAAATGAAAGATAATCATACATTATGGTGTAAGGGCCAAACTATGCATCATGCAACAAACATCACATGTAAGCATACAAACAACCATAGGTATTCATTGAAATTGATCTTGTTTCCAATTTTAACTTGTTTAAAATCAGAAGGTTATGAAAAGATTAATTTTAAAATGCAACTTAGATTTAGGTTATCAATTATTGCGTTACATAGAGTTAGTATGGAAATTGATCTTGTTTCCAATTTTAACTTATTTAAAATTAGAAGGTTATGAAAAGATTGATTTTAAAATGCAGCTTAGATTTAGGTTATCAATTATTGCGTTACACAGAGTTAGTATGGCGGGGGTGAGGGGTAGAGCCCCCTTACTAAAATTTTTTATACATCTTACATTCAAAATTTTGAAAACTTTTGAGCAAAATCCAGAAAATTTTGAATGTTTCAGTTTCTGTATTAACCATTAAAATGATTGGCCAAAATTAGAATTTATCAAGAACCTTAATTCTAGAACTGTTCCGAAATCCTACTTCTTGATGTTCCACCATATTAACTCAAACATTAGTCCATATTTTTATTTAATTTAATCTCATTAAATGAAACAGAATGCATACATCACATGTATACGATCAGACATGTTTCTGTTTGAATTTTAATCTCATTAAAATGAAACCTTCATCAGCTACGTTTCTAGTTTTTAATCTCATTAAAATTGAATCATTAATTATGTATGTTTCAATTTAATTTTAATCTAATCAAAATCGATTCATCAACATACAGAATTATATTGATGCAGAACCCTAATTGCATCATGCATGTTCTGATTAAACACGAATTATCCAGATTTAAATGCATAACATAGAAAACTAATATATGGATTTGCAAGTGGCTCTGATACCACTATTGGAAATCACGTATCATACATGCACAGCGAAATAAAAATTTTGCACGATTTCCACCGAGAATCCATGCGAATTTAGAATGCCATATATTAAGGATTAGGGTCTATACCTTTCGACCAAAAATCTTCTGTTCGCTACACAGCAAATCCGATCTGCTTCTGTCTGTTTTCAATCCAATCTGCTCTCCAAATCATGAACTGGAATAGAAACTGGACCAGTGCAGTGTTTAATGTGGTTGCATTTCTATGGTATCCACATGAACCCGTGAATCACCGATGAATGTCCACACAAACACCGGTTGGAATTAATCTCCTTTCACCTCGTAGTGCTAACTACGCCTCTTCAAGGATTTTGATTAAGGAAAGGTGCTAGGGTTTTTTCTATGCCTTTTTGGGGTGCGTGAATAATGATAATAATCCTATTATTACCCAACAAGCCTATTTAAATAAGTGCATAGGAAAACTTAACCTATTTGGGCTTTATTCCATGTACAATTATAGGCTTACTATCGGGCCTTATAATTATAACATGAATTCCCAAATATTAAGCCCAAACAATTTGGCCCATTAATTCCAAATTCACTAGGCTCTAAGTGTGCGACCCTACAGGCTCTCATTACGTTGGTAATGACCATTGATCATATTAATGATCATAAACAATGATTGGTGTCTAGCAACACATCATTGTTACCCAAGTAATGAGAAAGTCGGTGATTTAACTAAACATTTACATGTGATCATCACCTATGTCCTTTTGTCCTATACATCTAGATTGAGCACGAGACATGGACTGTGTCATTCCTGTATAGCCCAATCTTGAGGTTTCTTGATTCCTAAGTAAGCTGATTGAAACAAATGTAATTGACATCCTATGTCAATTCATCTGAGTATGGCCATGCATTTTTTCAGCTTCACTTAATCAAGGGGCCCATAGATGTTACTCCTGTTATATAGGAGGGACAAATCCCATCTTGATCACACAAACCCCTCCGCATGATATGTGACATATCTAATATCTACCCTTGCATTCACTCAACCATTAGTGACATAGAATAATATTAAAATATAAAACTCACATGTAGGGAACCTTGGTGATCTCAGGTCAAATGACCATATTAATAATGATCACTAAGAATCACTCATGACACTCATATAATAATCCATGTAGTATTCTTAATATGGGTCGGTCCAGTATACAAGTTTTCTAACTTGTACTCATGTGTAAACTTAATATCCCATATAAGTCTTCACACATGCTAGTCTTAATATATCAAAGCAACCTAATCCACAATGATATATGACTAGAAACATTTAAGAATATAATTATTCTAAAGTTATTATCATAATTGAATATATTACGCAAACAATATATATAAATATAATAATTGAAATTGCTATTAAAATAACATGATTCAAAATTACAATCACCAATATGATTGGTTTTAGGGCATATACACTAACAATTACTGCCAAACAGATCCGATTCAATTCATACCATTATTTGTAATAGGTCTTATTTGTAGTACTAGACTCATGTAAGAGATTAGCTGGCTTCAGTTCTTTAAGAGCTAAATCCTCTTTAGAGATTGTCAGGTACATGTTCAAAGACTCTTTCTATTAATTATAATTTGTTCCATTGAGAGTTCTTACCACAGATAGTTGTTGAAGGCTAGGATTGATGTAACAGGATTAAAAAATTATTAATTATGTGTGCATAACATAATTATAACACAATATTCTTAATTAAACAAATCAGTTAGACAACTATATAACAAAGTGGTATCAAAATTACATTAACCATATGATTTAGCTTGTACAAGAGCTCACATAAAAATATAATCAATATAGTTATACTGATAGGGTATAAGAAATATTAAAAATATTATAAACCCGACATGCCTATTCTAAGGAGTTTAAACCCTAAAATTATATTGATAACGTCATACCGATAGGGTGTATCCATCATTAATGCAATATACTCCTAAATATCCTAAAAAGATAATATTTTATGAGAAAAAGCCTTATTGTATCACTAATCTATCACTAGTGTGAAATAAATGACTTTAGGTGTCTTTATATGCATAAAATTACATAATTAAGGGCTCAAAATTTATCTAATATACCTATATTTACAATTAGAGAGAGTGACAGCACACTAAGCTAAAAAAAAATACAAAGAGTGTCCACGAATTTTCTTAGGCCAAAATTTCATAAATAAAATATATTTTTAAACAATATAAACTTTACAAAATTAAAAATAAATACTTACTAGCCTTAAAAAATTCTAGAAAAATTCTAAATAAATAGAAAATTAAATTCCATGCAACTGGGCCAAAACTTGGCCTGAAATCCTAAAACACGTCATGTTCATGCGCCAACACGCGCCACGAATGTGCGTGGGCTTAGCTTCACATCGATTTGGTCAATTTAACCAGCACATGCCATTCATGCACTATCACGTGGGTGGCTCATGTGCGGTCAGCTGACTGGGTTAACTCCTAACACCTAATTGGTGCATGATGTTCATGCATTGTCGAGCGCATGTCTTCCACGCGCGTAGCCAGAAGCTGCAACCATTAGTGTGTGTGACTCACGTACGCAGCCAACGCGTGAGAGCCACATGCGTATAAGCATCAAGCCTATCTCTTCCTTGTTTCGCACAGTTCAATCTTCATGCCTTAATTTTTAGCCATTAATGACCTTTAAAGCTTCAAAAAACTAATTTTTAATCCCTCTTAATGCTAGAAAAAATTTTCTAAGCTATTTTAACACTGATTCATGCATTAGCCAAAGGAAAAGCTCTAAAAAAATTGCGTTCTATGGTAAAAAAAAAAACTTTCAAAAAAAATTTCAAACTTTAATCCACAATATTCATGAGATTTATTACAATTAAACCATAGAATAATATTCTCAATGTATATAATATCAGGATTCAAGATTTCGTTAAAAGAAAAATAGGTTCATTGTTTCAGAATTAAAATTCTCCAATTTGTGGCAATTCCAAGTACAAAAATAAAATAAAAAATTAGAAATTTGATGAATTTGCCTAGATAATTAAAATTGCTCATAATCATATAATTTATACTATTAATATGCTATGATACTAATTGTTGGAAGTATGAATTAAAATCATAAAATATGAAATTGATCATAATAAAATTATGAATGTACCTAGTGCATAATTTGATGAAGTCATGACTGATTTGAATGATGATGGTGAGTAGAATTACAACCTATTTCGCCTCTTAGATTATCCAGATAGAGAGAGAAAAGGGAAAAAAATTTTTATAAGTGGGAATCCTTATTATTCAGTAACCAAATAATAACCTTAATCTCTCTATTTAAAGTTAGACTTATGATAGGAAACTACTGACCACTAACGGACTGTAGGTTGATATTTCTACCCATATGGGCTTGTGCATAATCCAACCTATCATGAATCATACACATTAAAGCAGGGTCTAATATGTTCTATACTTAATGTTAAAATATAAAATTAATTATTTAAATAAATATTTTATTAATTAATTAATATTAATCCATATAATATTTCTAATAAAATTAATTATTTTATTTTAAAATACAACATATTTGGCATTACTAGTGCAACTTTTTGAGAAATTAGTTTGGTAATGACAGTTTTAAGCTGAACATTTAAAGAATTTTTAGTATTGATTGTCATTAATATAACTAATAACTCAAAACTTATTTCTAACATCTACGTAGCCTTAAGTTTTGTACATTACTGTTTGAGAGCATAATATGTTTCAGGAATTTTTATGCATATTTGGAACTCGGAGGAGTAATTACAGGTCTATTTAGTAGAACTGTGTTTAATTCCCCAAATTTTGATCTTTGAAAATATTTCTTCGTATGCATTCGAAGTTTTTTTCTTCTTTTTTTATTTTAATAGATAACCACTCTGGCATGAATAAATTTCTTTCCTATTAATAAATGTTATATTGATAATTCAAAATTTTGTCCATTAATGAATGAAGTCTACTTGAAATTAACATTCTTTTCACTTAATCAAGAACTTATTCTATATAACATTTAAAGCTTGTCCTTTATTAACTTGTGTGCATTAAGTTAAGAAAAAATCTTCCAAAATAATTGAATATAACTTAAATTAATCTGCAACTCTCTATTTATATTTTCATTCTTATTCTAAATAGTTAGCTATAGTTTCAAATTTTTAAATTGGGCTAGTACTTGTAGTCTTTTTAATTTGGAAAAAATAAATAATAATGTGAATGCCAACTTAAAAATTATGTCGTGTCTGAAAATTAAACAGTAATTAAATTAAAAATTAAAAGCGTATCAATTAAAAACTAAAACAAATATAAAATTGTAATTCTAAAATTTTGAATTATAAATAACCAGCAAAAATGCATTAAAAAAAATAAAAATATAGAAAGTTACGGATTAATTTAAGAAACCACATTTATTGACATACTTCATTGCATTATGTGAATAAATTGCTTTCTTAAGTGAATCGAAACATCGGTCAATATCAAATCAAATGCAACGTGGAAAATACTGTTGGCACAATGGGATGGTGGCAGCCAACTCCTTTTTTGCGTCGCTAAGAAATAAAACCAACGTTTGATGCATTTCAACGACTCTACGTACTGCTTCCTTCTCTTTCTTATTGTACTGCTTGAGAGGGAAATTCAGAATTTATGAGCTATTTTTTTTATTGCTGTCTATTTTCTAGAAAGATATCAGATGTCTGGCAGATTAATCTTTTTTTTTTTTTTAATTTTCAGCTTCAGATCAATTTTCTACATTTTCTTTTTTTTTTTTTGTCAAGTTCTCCTTGGGCTTCAGTTTGATTACTTTAAGCAGTCTGACTTGGTTTTGGGAGAAAGCTGTACGTCATTTAATTTGTGGGCCAACAAGGTGTTAGCAGAGCTGGCACGAAGCCCACTTTGTGACACTATAATTACGGGCTCAGATCCAACCCCACAATAAAAAACACAAATAAAAGGGAAAGGACAAAGTCATTCGAAGTCGATTATTCACCGGTAAATGTTGAGAGGGTACTCTTAAAATAAATTACTCCCATCTGAAGTTTGAGTTAACAAGAAAAATAGGCAAAATGCCCATTTTAATTTTAAAGACTTATTAAGTTAAAAGAATGCCTTTGAAAGATAAATGAATAAATTATAATTATCAAATTTTGTATTTAATAGTTAAATTTAAAATATAAATAAAAATTATATAATTATTTAAAAATATTACATGACCATTTAAAAAATTATTTAATTTTATATTTTAATTTCAGTCCTTCAATGTAGGATTTAATAGCCACAATTTGCTTTTCTTACTCTCATATAAAAATAATCATTTCACTTGATATATTCTCTATATCAATAAATTATAGAAAAAATAACTTTTTGTATTTTATGAAAATAAAACCTTCAAAAAATTAAAACGATAGAATTAAAAAAATGGGCACATTTTGCTTTTTTATGAGTAATAATTTTATTAAAAAATTAATTCATAGTTTATTAAAATAAAATTTCAAAAATATGAAAAGATATTATTTAAAAATAAGGCATTGCACTTTTTTTTATAAGCAACAATTATGAAAAAAAAAGACTTATTTTTATGGTCTAGTAAAAAAAACTTCAAAAAATAAAAAGATAAAAAAATTGAAAAAGTGAAAACTGCTTAATTGATAAATTAAAGAAATTGGTAAAAAAATTTAAAAAAACTTTAAAAAGATAAATAAATAAAAAAATGAAAAAAATTGAATATTTAATAAATTATAGAAATTGGAAAAAGAACTAAAATAATTAATTATTTCAATATCATATCTTAGCGGTGGCTAATTATGGGACACGTGATGAAAATTTATGCATCAGTGTAAATGAAATTATACGAGTGGTGCATGAAATATTTTTTTTTCATTTTTACAGTTTTAAGCCTCATTAATGCGAATGATTATTTTTATTTAATGATAATTAATATGACGGATGGGATATTAATATAGAGGAAGTTTGATTTTTATTTTATTGATAAGTAGAAGAGTGATTAAATCATTGAATGCATATGCATAAGGATTAGGAATTGAATTTTGAATGTAGTTAAACGAATAATGTCTTTTAAAAAGGAATTGAATTTTGAATGTAGTTAAAGGTAGAATGTGTTTTAAAAAAATATCAAGCGTAAATTGAGTCAAAAGTTTAACTTACAGTGGCAAAATGCATCGATCACTTGGCAGGAATCTGAGGAAGACAGTTTAACTTGCAAACTTTCCTTTCTTATAATGCTAATTTCAATTTAAGTTGTATATGGATATGTATGCCATTTGCTGTAGTAGCACGTATAGCGCACACATGATTTCTGTGGCTGTTTTGGTACATTTCTGTTTTGCTTCATGTATTAAGTATAATTCAGTTGCTGGCATTTTCTTCTAAATTTTTCTTCCAACTTTTAATAATATTCTATGAGCTATTATCAAAACAGATACCATCAAATGTAATAGCAGAATTTTTGAAGTTCCCATATGATCCTATGGTTTACCTACTCTAAGGCTTGCTTAATTAAGGCTTACTGGATTGTTTTCCTGAATTTCACCAATGTTCGGCCTCCCTTCTGTTATAAAGATTGCAGATAGATAGAAATGAGAAGTTTCTGTTATGAAACTTTATGATTAGCATTTTAGCTAGATTTTACCCATGGCAAAATGTACAGTAAACTAAACTACAAGCAGGAAACCCCCGCCCCCCCTTTTTTTTGTCTGTTTGCTTGGCTTCTCAATAGATTGACTACTTTCATATCTAGTTCGATATGTACTTTGATCTTATGTACAACAATTGAGTACTAGATTGCTAGAAGTGATGATTACAATCTTCACAGCATTTAAAGTGTACATACTTTGTTAATTTCACACGCATGGCAACTAGTTTAATAATTCAACAGGTAGGCTCTCAATTTCAAGAGAAAGAGTAGGACAAGGTTTAGATGAGTACATCTTGGTTTGTATAGCTAGTCCACATCTCATTTAAGCAAATTGATTTTTTGAACAAAAGGTAAAGGGTAATTTTTCTAATGTCTACCTAAAATTGGGAAAATTTTAAAATTCATAGAAAGTGCCATACTATGCAAAGGTTAGTGCCTTATAGCTTCAAATCCCCTATATATGGAGGTTAGTGCCTCTTAAATTTAAATCCCACACTTAAATGTGATAAGATAGTATGAACTAAACCTTTTTATGCTTCAGTCATGCTTCTAAAGCTTTCCTAATATCAGGCAAGTTTTAAAGATATGTATTATTTGCATGTTATTCTTTGATTTTTGTTAGATGTTTAATTATGATTTATTTCATTGTGAATCCATTATTGTATATTAGATTATGGGTATGCTTGTTTATTAGTCTAACTCCACAATTGCTTGTATTTAGTTAGCTATCATGGTAATATCTCCCTTTACTATGACCTCACAATCATAATTGGATTTGGTTTACTCTACTTATCCCTTTATGTATAGTAATTGACTAATGGATAGCCAAAAGTGATGCTTCCAATTCTTATTAAATGATTCATTGATTTCACATGCATGGCTAATTGTCACAGGCCAGTAACTCTTGGTGAGCATGTTAGCCTTCCTATTAAAAATCACTCATGGCTGACTTGGTAAAGATAACTAGACATTGAAGGTTTATTGCCTATACAATTGAATGTTCTCGAAGGATCCATGCATGCTGAGCTACAAAATTGCCTTATGCATGAAGTCTTTAAGTACAACAGGCTGAAAGGGATAAATTTGAATAAGGAAAAGGACATTCTGTTTGCTTGGTATCATAGTTTTGAGTGTATAGGAAATGGTTACAAGCCAAAACGTTTGAGTCCCTAACTCAGTGCTAAGGTGCCCAGCTGGATTTTTATAATGCTCCCCATTTGAAGAATATTTTGAACAAAAGCCCACCCAACACAAATAAATATAATTTTTTCGGGTCATCATATGTTTTTTTAGTAATGCTCTAAGCATCCAATTTGCACCAAATCGAACCAACATGAAGATTAAAATGTAAGGATAAAAATATTGGCTTTTCAAATGCCTTCGAATTCTTAAACTATGGAAAAATTATTAAAATACTCCTAAAATTAGAAAAATTAGGAAAAATAGTACATAAGTTGGATTGATTATAAATTTCAACCACAAGACCTTTACAATATGCTAGATTTCTCTACTAAGTCTCATTTTAAACCAAGGATGTTTGGTTGTTAGACTGTCACAACTATTATCTTGTGACATTCTCCTTTATTTAAAATGTCAATATCTTCATTGATGTCTTAATCTGACATAGCTTTATAAAGAATCTACTTACTTTCTTGAAACTTTATGTTAGTCTTTAGCTTACTTCACTAAGTTACTACCTGGACCATTCATGCCTATTTCTTTGAGTGCTATGAAAGTTTCCTACCTCACATTGGGGCCATTGCTTCTATAATATTAGTATCTTATTGGCCAAATGCATCTTTCATATTTCTCAAGAGACTACCTCTATAGACTCCTTTCAAGTAATTTAATACCTTTTAGTGTTACTTTCCCATTAGTACTTTCAAACTCATTATCTTTATAATTCATCTGATGGATAATTACCTTTGTAATTGTGTGCTTACTGTCTCTATAGATTGCATGGATGCCACTATCATAGTAAAAGTGTGTGCTAACTCTTTAGCTCATGCATAATGTTTAGCACTTTGAATTACTTATTAATAAGTGTCTTACACCTATGTCCCATTGCACTAATGCAAAAGTTAAGACTTATATTTGATTTATGCATAAATCCCATAACCTTACTCATAAGTCTACTTGCATTGCTTTTAGTCAATTCATAACACTTTGTAAAGTAATTTTCATATTTGATTTGATCCATTGATCTTCTCTAAATTAATACCCTCTAGTATCTTATTGGCCATTACAGCTTACTTGGAGTTAATATACTCTAGCATCATGGTCCTTATAACCTCTCCTTTATATGTCTTTTAATGATTTTTTAAGCATATCCTTTGACAACTTCTCCATTTCAATATCTAGAAAGGGATTGAGCAAAAAATCCTCTCATACTCTAGCTCAAGTTTCACTTTATCTATGCATAAGCAAACATGAACTTATAGTTATTGTCACATAGTCTTTTGATAATGCAACTATATAGTGCTAGTTCACTACCCTTCTTTCAAGTTATTATTGCCACTCTATAAAGTAGTTATGTAACCTAACCTACTATATTGAAGAATTATGTAGGAGATTGCATGCTCTTTATCAAACTTACAAATTGTGCACGTGGTATTGATTTTTTTAAATCTCTACTTGGCCTTCTGGCTATGCTTCCTCTAGCAATAAGAATGATCTTTTTGGATCACCTTAACATGATTTTGGACTACTTCTTTTGGAGTAATCTACTCATGCCCTTTAGTTGTGGCCATACATTTTTACATGACCAAAGGCTTCACCTTCTAGCTCTGTTAACCCTTAAAGAAAAAGTCAAGCTTTTTGTAAAACTAAGGCTTTTCTCGCTGGATGGCCATTAATTCACTCATTGCTTTGGATAATGGTTTGCATCTTTTGATGTCACTACTAAGAATGAGTATACAACTAATGTCTCACATCATGAACAAGCCTTCTGGCATAAATGCTTACACCTGATGCACCAATCTACGGTCACTTAAATGCATCATCCTCCTATACATTAACTTCTTAAGTTAATCTAATTTTTTGCACCTTTTGTGAAGTCTTTGGCAATAACTGACTAAGTTTGAGAATGATTGCTGCATACATCCATTATTTAGTATTGGACAAGTTGCATTTAACTAATTGTAATCTACTCGATCTTGGCCCATTAGTATAAACCAAGCTCTGATACTAAATGTCATAAGCTAGTAGTTTTTTAGCTAAAATTATGTAGCACATGCTTCCTACTTTCAGTGAACATGCTAGCCTTCCTATTAAAACTCACTCATGGCTTGCTTAGTAAAGACATAAGGACATCGAAGATTTATCACCTATATAGTGGAATCTTATGTACAACATATCCACAAGGCATAATTGAATGCTATTGAAGCACCCATACATATCGAGCTATAAGATTGTCTTACACATGAAATCTTTTAGCATAACAAGCTAAAATAAACAAATTTAAGTAAGGAGAGGGACATTCTATTCACTTAGTATATACTTTATTCCAGAGTTTTAGGTGTGTAGGAGTATAGCTAACACATTTAAGTCCTTAGCTTAAAACCAAGGCACTTTGTTGGGCTTTTTTTACATTTCACCTTTTAAAGAATATTTTGAATAAAGCCTACTCGACATAAATAGACATACATTGACCTAAAGATAAAAATATGAGGATTACAAATACATACTTTTCAAATTTCTCTAAAATTTTAAACCAAGCCAAATTATCAAAATACTTCAAAACTTGGGAAAATCTAGAAAAATAGTAGACAAGTCAAATTGATTCCAAATTTCAGTCACAAAACCTTTACAACATGCTTGATTTTTTCACAAAGTCTTGTTTTAAACTGAGTATGTTTGCTTGTTGGATTGTCACAATTGTCAGCCTTTGACACTAATATATGTTCTTTATGTAAAAAAATTACTTTGTTTACTAGTTGTTGATTGATCAATGGGTAGAAGATGATTTTAATTCAATCTAAGCTAACATTATTTCTTTGTTCTACAATCTTTCAAGCCAATATAGTAAGAATTTACTAAATTTATTGCATATTTTAGTCCATGTAGAATCTTGAAATAGGTTCACATAGACATACTAGCATCTATGGAAGGAGAATAAAACACTTTTAAAGAACTTAAAGGTTTTAGGCCTTGACGTAGGATAATCTAGTAAGATAAAATGGGTTAGATAGTTATGGAAAAGTTGCTAAAAAAGTTAATTTTGTTATCCTTTGTTATCTCAAAGATAATTGAATCTTGGTCTTCTATATAGATGTCATAACCATACTTACTAGTTAATTGCATGTCAAATGCATATAATCAAGTGGCCTTGTTCTTGTAGAATAGAATTATTTTTGGTTAAAGCTTTATGCTTTTATCATGTGTAAGCATATGTAATTTAATATTATGAAATACCACGAATCAATTTATAATCATAACAATATTTAATCATGATGATAACATACATCATGTTGTTATATGACATGTAAAGATAATAAACTATGCACTATCATTATGTTATGATGTTATATGAAGTTGACATTGCCATATAATACTAGTTACTAAGGGTGTTAAACAGACTCAAATCTATGAGTCTTGGTATAATTGAACCATTCAAGATTAGATCTTTTTTTTTTACAAGTAATACGGACTAGTTCATCACATACTGAGTCTATCGTGGATTGGGTGGATACGAATGGATTCATAGGCTTGCAATTAAAGTTTGTGGAGTCCATGGACTTTTATAAACTTAGACCCTTTAAAATTGAGTTTATTTATTTTTTTTAGAGATAATAAAAAAATTGATGTGAAATGATTATAGTATAATTTTTTACATTGATTTGTCACTTCCTTGCCAGAATATATGCAATAAAAATTTAATTAACCTAGCTTCCTACCATAAACATATATATTGAGTTAAAAATATTCAAAGACCATAACTTCATGCTTAATTATCTATTTAGGAAAAATTTTACATCAATTTTATATAATTTTTTTGAGATTTGTTTATTTTTTTTAAAAAAACCAAAGACACTTTTCTCCTAAAATTGTGAAAAAAGATAATTTTCATGGACTTTTTCACTTCTTTTCTATCTCTTGTCATTGTTTGGTTAACTTCAAACTTCTTTATAATATTGAAAGGC
Source organism: Sindora glabra (assembly GCA_020226215.1). NCBI lineage: Eukaryota > Viridiplantae > Streptophyta > Magnoliopsida > Fabales > Fabaceae > Sindora > Sindora glabra. The sequence goes on along the minus strand of CM035228.1, from coordinate 49,919,444 downwards.
CATAACTTCATGCTTAATTATCTATTTAGGGAAAATTTTACATTAATTTCATATAATTTTTTTCAGATTTCTTCATTTAAAAAAAAATCAAAGACACTTTTCTCCCAAAATTGTGAAAAAAGACCATTTTCATGGACTTTTTCACTTCTTTTCTATCTCTTGTTGTTGTTTGATTAACTTCAAACTTCTCTATAACATTTTATCAAACATTATATAAAACTCAAAAACAATATCAAAAGTTATATAAATGAAATATAAATAAAAATATGTTAAAAAAACTAGGCAAAAAATAGGAAAATGGAAGAGGTAATGATTTGAGAAATAGAAGCAAGAAAGACGTCTCTTATATTTTGAACTCACTTCTTACTTAATGTTAGTTGAAAGGTATTAGTAACTTACTAACATGTGGCAAAGGATAGAGTGAGAGGTAGTGTTTTGCAAAGGAAGCTAGTTGGAGATAGAAAATGAGTTTGGAAATAAATAAGAAGAAGAATGAAAGTGATAATGAAGAAAAAAATAAGACTTGCCTCCCTATAGGGCAAAAATGTTAATACTCTTATGACTTAGAATATCAATTATTTTATAAATTGACATATAAAGTCTTGCAAGAAAAAAATAGATTAGTTGTTTATAAAAAAATCAGCATATAAAGTTTCCTCACATTTGAAAAAATGTCACAAATGCTATGAATTTAGATGTCATCTATTTCAGGAACTAACATTTAATTCTCACAAGAACAAAATACATCAATTTTTCGAAGAATCAACATATAAAGTTCCTTTTTATTTTTTAAAAATGTCACCATTCACATGACTCATAACTTGAGATATCAATTATTTTAAAAACTAATATATGAAATATGTGAAAAAAAACATGTTGATTATCTATTTAAAAAATTAATATTTTAGGTGATTTCATTTTCCAAAAATATTAGTGATTGGTAATATTTTAGATGTTAATTTTATAAAAAAAATGATAAGTTAATTATATCCTAAAATTTTAAATTGATTCTTCCTCTCTCTTTTAATGCCAATTCTTTAATAATCAAGATAGAAAGGTTTGTAAGTATTATGAAATTAGTTTTTTATTTGAACCAATATGTTAAGTTACTCATATTTTAAAAAATGTCATTGTATCATTATATACATTCGTTTTCTCTTTGATTAACTTTTTTTGCATTTTTGTAATAGTGAGTTCACAAAATGTAATAGAACAAAGCAAAAGATGAAATATTTTTTTATAGTGATTTTGTAAAAGAATTAATTTTGAATATAATTGATTGTGAATAGTTAAATTATAAATTGATTATAAATTAATATTTTATATATAATCATTTTTAAATATTGATTTTGAAAGTAAAAATGATTATTTTTTATTTTTAATTTAAGATCATTTTTGTAGTTTGGATATAAAATTGATTTCAAGAAGTTTATTTTTGTGAACTAAGTACACTAAAAAAATAAAAAATAGTAAAATCCCATTATATTATCATGGATTTGGAATGGGAGATAATAAAGGAAGGTTTTTGTACAACATATATGGTCTAGATGTTTAATTTTGCTTTTTTTAAACATTAATGATATTTTTATAAAATAGATTATTTGTAGTTTTATCTTATTTTAATAGTCTCTACTCGCCGAACCCAAAATCATTTAAATTGCTTTTTAATTACATGATGATATTGTATACAAAAGATTTTAGTAGTCTTAATTAGTCTCATTTTTGTTGTTAAAATTGAAGTATGAAGCATATAAATATACTGTTCTCAAGGATTATTTTGTCTTTTCATGTAAAATTTATTGTGGCAATTTCATATGATTCAACAAACTTTTTTATTTTGATTACATGATCAAAATGGGAGTAAGTATGGCATCTGGAAAGTGTATAAACCTAATAAAGAAATATTGTCTAACAAGAAGAGGAAGAGAGTATATAAGAGGATCTCAATTTATTTTGTCATATAGAAAAATAAGAAGGAAAAAACTATAGTTATAGGTTACAAAGAGAATATTCTAGATATTAAAGTTAGAGAAAATTATGTTAGAATTAATTAGAAAAACATTAGTATTGAGTCGGAAAATTTTTGGTATTGATTTTAATTTTTCCAAACTAAAATATATAAATTTTCATAAAGAATAAACTAAACAAAATAGCTAAAAAAATATTTTTTTTTATTTTTGCAAAAATAGACTTAGGTCAAACTTTGAAGTATTTATGTGCAAAAAGGTAAATTGGCTAGTTACATTTGCTTCAGTTCACCTTGTGCTCGCAAACCTATTATTTTCCATGCTTATCAATTTACTTATGTGTTAAACCTCATATGTGACCTTTCATAAAAGGCTTAACTTAGTCAATGTGAAGCTAAGCCTTTTGAAATACTACATATTTTTAGAACAATTCCCTACATATTTCAAAAGGCTCAAAATGAAAATAAAAAATAAAAAATAAAAAGAAAGATTATTTGTTTGGATTCTCATCTAAATCTAAATCATTAATTTATCGAAAGAGAGAGACATAATCTATAGAGTCATCAATAAGAGAGACATAATCTACAGAGTCATCAGCGAAGCATATAACTTTTATGAATCAATAATCTCTAGATGTAGATTGGTGATCTCAATAGTCAACTCATATTTTTAGACCACTTTCCTATGTAACATGGTTCTACACAATAGACCATGTGCATGCTTAGAAGTTCTTTAGAGATTTTATAGGAGTGGCCCCATTGCACACTTATATAGGTGAATCTATCAAGTGCATTTAAAATACACTATCTATAAGAATTATGGAATTCATTAAGATCTAAGCTCTTCTTCACTTATAGTTTGTAGTTTAGCACTAATCACGCACTATAGAAGAAACTTGAAATTAACTTTAGTTCTATTAGAACTGACAATGACTTGTAATTACCTATATAAACCTTATTTCATGGGATTTCCAATCACATAGAGTAAGTTATCATTATTGTTAATTTCAAGTTTTCTTAAATTTGTACCACTGCCTTCAATGTTTGTGTATTTAGTTTCTTCTAAAAAATGAATTGGTCAAATTCATTTCAAAGGAAGTAATATGTTTTGACCAATTAATTATTTCACAATATATTTTTTCCAAACAAATATTCGATTTTCACCATTGAAAGTTTTATTCTTTAGAATGGTTATTGTCACTTAAGATAACCATAACATATATATATACTAAGGGCACTGATTTCACACGTAAGCTATATTTTACAAACAAATTTATTAATGTCTTAGACTTATTTCCAACAATCACTAAATTCATAAATTATGGTGGAATTAAAAATATACATTTTCTTTGCTAATTTCTAAATTCTTGCATCATCATCATCAATAATGTGCACAAAATTAATAATGGATTTGTCTCATTTGAATCAATTATTTAATTATCATCTATGTATACTTAATACAATGGGAAATTTACTATATAATAAATTGTCAATTATGATACCATATAAAAATTTATTAATATAATTAATGAATTCTAATGATTTATTATTACCTAATCTTAATAGAATATGTTAAATTCCATTCAATAAATTTTAATAAATGCATCAAACAATAATCTGAGCTTAATTAGATTGGCAAATATAAATCTCCAAATTTTATTAATTAAATAATACTTGAGTATCATCTCATGATATTCAAACTTTATAATAAGTTTGTCAATATGCATATTTTTGTGATAACATTTATAACATTTATCATCTTAGCTTCTCTCATTTTCATAATCATTTTTTTTTTCATTTTGAAGCTAAGAAAGCATAACATATACTACATAAAATAGTACAAACAAAGATCACATAAATTAGTCATAAGAAATAAAATTATTTTCTTGTAAATAGGAGTATTTTTTTAAAGTCATTCAAGCTTATAAAATTAAAATTAAAATTAAATGCTTTCAAGTCATAAATATAATTATCATGCCATATGAATTCACGAATTCTAATTTTCAAGAAATACTCACTTTAAAATAGACCCTTTAGTTCACAAAATTTTCACAAAAAGTTTTATGTTGTGAATTTAACATATATATTAAAAAAACTCATTTTATTTGTGTAACATATCCATAAATTAATATTTCATAAATAATATAATCCACAAATAACAAAAAATCTCAATAATTTTGTATAGGTGAAAATATCCCTAAAATTTTTCCCTTTTACTTAATAATAAATATTAGATAAACACCCCATAATTTCAAATATTTAAATAAGATGTTTATTCTTTGTCTAAAAAATAAAAGAATAATTTAATTCCTTTACAATATATATATATATATATATATATATATATATATATATATATATCATGGATCATATCTCAATATATATGAAAATATTCTAAAATAAATGGGCCTTACAAAGATTTTATAAATATAAATGGAAAGTTTCTCATATTTTCTCCTTTATTTATATTAAATTATTCATTAAAAAAAATTTGGATAAACACACCCACAATTTCAATTATTTAAATTCAAGTGTTTGTCCTTTATAACTCAAAATTGAATAGAACTTTTTTTTCCTATATAAAATACAAATTATATTGCAATAAATATGATCCAACAATTTAGATATTTAGAAAATAGTGACATAAAATCATTAATCATGTGAGAAATGATACATGAAGAATTCACATCAATTAATAAATCTTCCTCATGAAAATAGTTAATTGATCATACATTTTATTTATATAGTTCTTTCCCCATCATAAACTTAGCTTATGATATATATATCCTTTTAAAGTTCAAAGGAAAATTTTCCTAACACCCCACATTATAGAATATATTTTCTCCCTTTTTTTACACTAAATTTCACATTTCTATATTCCAAATTCGTGGAAGCCTCATAAATTCTATAGATAGAGTTCTCACAAATATATATATATATATATATATATATATATATATATATATATATATATATATATATATATATATATATATATATATTCAAAACATGAAGCCAATTATAACAAAATCACATATTAATAATATTATATATTAAAAATTCCTATATCTACTCTTCTTTCCCCTTATGAAAGCCTTAAGGCAGAATAAAATCAACATCTCATTAATATTGAATAGTACTCTCCCATTATCAGTCAAGTTTGCGCACACATACACACACTATATATATATAGTCATCATCTCAATATAGCTATCAACCCAATTAAAAGGTTGACCACGAGTTTAATTCGAAAACTTAAATTTATTAATCACCCACAAATAGCTATCAACCTAATTAAAAAGTTTGGCCACTAATTTAATTTTAGAAAATCAAATTTACCAATTATCTATTAAAAATAGCTCTATTTATTTTAGTGGGTAACATCTTTTTAGGAATATAATTATAAATTATTAAAATAATAAAAAAACATTTCATACATTCCATATTAAATGTAGAGTGTTTGGTAAAGGGCAACTTCCTTTTTTTCAAAATTTTTTTTCTTCATTACTATAAACCTAGATATTATATTTTTTAGTAATAAAGTATGAATATTATCTATCCTTTATTTATATAAAAGAATATGAAATTTTCCTATAAAAAATATCTTTCATAAAATAAACGCACCCTAAAAAAATGACTTGTTCTAGCCAATTCATTTTTATTAAGATTCAATTAAATTCTTCCATCTTATATGAAACTTCAAGTAAATAATATTATGTTGTGTTCAATATTTTTTGGCATTAGGATGTGGCTTGGTAGTAATAATTTTGTACAAACCTTCTTATATAATAATAGACCAAACATATCATACAATAATGATATAAGCATTGAAAGTGGAATTCAAAGTTCGGTTCCAAATATAAATCAAGGGCTATTGATTGAATATAAGATAGTAGGACAAATTAATAAAACTCAATTCAATGAATATAAGATATTCGAAATCCAATTTTGAATTTTATTTTCGATGTATATAGTATTTTTGTATATTATAATATATTAGCTTGTTCAACACTTTATTATATACGATTCATTAATTATTATCATTATACTATACTATATAGTATTCTAAACATGACCTTAATTGATGATTCGAATAATTATGTTAATAAATTTTCAACTTTTTATTATTCACATTTAACACAATGATTAGTATTCAATTTTAATAAATTTTCAAGTAGTTAAAATAATTTATGATTAAGAGCTATTTGATAACCAGATGATTCATCAATTTTTGATTGTTTTGTAGATTTTAACTAATTTATCAAGTCAAATAGTTATTTTATTTGATAATATAATTTATTTGATAAGTTAATTGGCCCTCAATTAATTAATTTAAAAATGTTAAAAAATAAATATTTTAATTAGTTAATTTATAAAAGGAGTGTAATGGGATAAAAATATCTTCAAATTCTATGATTACATACATTTATTATATGGTGAATTCTATACTACTCTGAGTTTTTAAATTGTCGGTGATGTAGTAATAGAAAAAATTCTTAAATTAAAATTATTTAATTATATTTATTAAAATAAATAATTATAATTGAATAATAATTTCAATCTAATAATTATAGTACTTAATACATTACTTTAAATTTTGAAAATTTTAAAATACCGTAACAAACACCTTATTGTATTGTTTATAGTGTAAAAGAGAGAGGAGCTTAAACCTAAATTTTAAGGTGTATAAGTAAAAACTCAATCATTAAATTATTAAACATTTAATATATATTAAAATAAAATGTAATAATTTTCCTAAAATAATAAATAAGCATTTAATTATCCGGAGAAAAGAAAGGAGGGGAGGGACTCTACATTTTTTCGGACGACTACAAACATAACCCAAACAAGAACTTGCTGTTGGATTGATCTAAGCAATTAAGCCTAGGGCGGCTACTTATGTGAGAGAGATTAACAAAATATTATAATTTGCTAAATGCGGTGTTACATGATTAATTAATGAGTTTAAATTCCTTTTCCATTATATTGTTCCCATTTTTCCATATGACATTTTTCTATGTCATGAATGGCAACGTTGATGACCATATGGTTAACGTGATAGATTTTCAAATCTCGATAGCTTAAAACGTGAAAGAACAGAACAGAAATCATGAAGTGGAAACATAAACCTAGGAGTAAACTTAGGGATCCTTAGGCATCACATCTACTATGATATATAATACATATATATAAATATAATAATTTTTCTGAGTTCAACGTTTAGTTTAATTTTTAAAATATTATTTAAATAAAAATTATTTAAAGTATAAAATATTATAAAACATTTATTTTTTATTAAGATATATTCTTCTCCAAAAAAAATTGGTGGTGAAGATATATGATATGAAAATAATATAACCATTACATTACAATATATATAAATAATGTGTTAAAAATTTGATATAAAATAACATAAAAGTGGGGACAAACGTCTAAATATATTTGTTTTTAAACAATTAAATAATTATAATTATTTATTTCTTAAAGAAAATTTTAACAAAGTATAATAAATTGCAACAATTTATTTTTGAAGAATAATTTAATAATATTAAATAACAATAACATATATTTTAGAAGAAATTTTAATTTAATAATTTACATAAAATCTAAAATATTGTTAAAGTAAAAGAATATATCCAAATAAATCACAACATATCTCATATTTTTATACGTTAGTATGCATGTAAATATTTAAATTTGTAAAATATTTATATTTAAATATCTAAGTTTTAAACATTGTTCAAATTGTCTAATATAATTAGCTATCAATTAATGACAAAAAAATTCTAATTTATATTAGTACTAAAAACTCAACATTATTTTCAAATAAATATTTTCAAATGTATTATTTTTTTAACTCATGTTTTTTTTGTAAAAAAGAATATTTTTTATTAAATAAGATTATTGAATTTGAATAATAATATATTTGATAATATTTGCATGGGAGTAGTACTGAAAACTTAGTATTAATGTAGCATTAGAATTCTTCTCCGGATAACGATTGATTGAATTAATTAATTATTAATGTAATCAATCACAAACTTAAAATTTTTAAATTTTTACCAATATTCATATAAATTTTTATACCCTTTATAATTTTAAAAAAGTAGTGATAATCTATCATTATCAAAATGTAAAAAAAATAATTTGTAAATAAAATAATTATGTTAGTAGAATTTAGGCTGATTAGTATTCAAAACTTCAAAAAATTTGTTAGAGACAACGTCCATACTATTAGAGAATATGCATGGATAAAAGTGAGAGTAAAGACACTATTTAACCTTTCATTTATAATTATTAAATAAAAAAATTCAAATTCATTGTTAAATCTTAGTACATGTTTGATTTTTAGTTTCATTCTCTTTTTATAATTTATTTTAGTATTATATATGAATAGAGGATAAAGAATTATAATAAAATAAAAATAAGAAATTAATAGTATTAGTTATTAAATTTAATGAATATAATAGGCATTACATTTTATAAATAAGGAATTAAATGTTGACTCTAAAAGTATATAATCTTCAAAACTTCAAAAAAATTTAAGATAATTTATCATCACTTATATGTAAAAAACTTTTTTTTAATATGATTAAGATAAACATTAAGATAATTATGTAAATAAATTTTCAATTGATTAGTAATCAATTTTCTAATGTTTATTATATTTATTGTCAAAATAACCATGAGAGTTCGTTAGAGATAATCTTTGCAACAATGGATATTATACATGTATAAAAACTGATATTATATATTCTCGGTAATTTTCAACAAATTACGTAAAGTTTTTCATCGAAGACGTTCTTCTCTCTTCGTCGTTTTCCAGAACACTTTGACTCCTCTCCAAACTTCCCACCTTCAGGAGACTTCAAGTACCGCCGCGCAGCAGTTCGGCGTCTCAGGCACGGGTCACGTCCCAGCTTTTGGCTTTCGACGGCTTCTCAGTTCTCAGGTATGATATATTTTCCGGACTTCAATGGTTTCAACTCTATTCTATCTTTGGATTGATTCTTTTTTGTGCTTGGTTGATTGTACATTTTGTTTGTTTCTTACTATTTTATTATGTTGTTTGTGGCTCCATATTTTGATTTGATTTCTTTTCCAGAAAATGAAAATATATGTTGATCTTTTGTTTGTTTCTCTTAATTGATTATTGCATCTATTGTTTTGTTGAAATTTTCTGGTAATTTGATTATTGCATCCAAATATTCTGATTTACTCATTTTTCAGATAATTATCATTGCAAGGTACATTTTAAAAACAAATAGAAACAATAGGAATTTATAAACAGTGGAAATCCTTTTTTTCTTACCTTTCCTCTGTCTTTGAGAGTCTGAAGCAAGCTCATAATAGAGATTATCTAATGTTTTTATGTTATATATATATATTGTTCATTACAATTTATCTTCCTTTATTTCTGTACTTATTCAGGAAGAATGCTAGCTTGCAGTGGAGCTTTGATGACGGGTTCTTTGCAGCCACCCGCTTGGACCGAGGGTCTGAGTTTTCCTGTAAAAGAGAGTGTCAGTAATGGATTTATGCCTCAAACAACGCTCTATCATGAGAAACAACATAAAGCATCTTACGTTGAAGGAAGCTTAGCCTGCAAGAAACCATCTTCAGTCACCGCTGCTGTGTCTGAAATTGGAGGTACATGTTGTATTATTGTGATGGTTGATCTTAATAAGACAACTGCTTTTGTATTGTTTTAGAAAGATATGTCCTTTCAATTTGCTAATTAGTTTTGGTATTATGTCCGAGTATCTGTTACGGTGTTAATTATCTTCATGTACAATCATGACAAATACCTTATGTTTGAGTTAATTTCTTTGATGGCAATAGAAGCAGCTTCACAAAATCCTGCAAATAGAATCTTTTCTTTGTATTAGTGTTCATGATGCTTCATTCAGTTTGTAAGTTTAAGTCCTTAATCGTTGATTTCTAGAGTTTAGGCTGATTCTTTATCTGTGGAATGGCATGCAATGTTTAGGCAACGGTAGCAGCTTCGTTGACCCAGGATTGAGTGAAGCTGATCCCGAGGTGCGTTCACTTATCGACAAAGAAAAAGACTGACAGTTCAGAAGCCTTGAACTCATTGCCTCAGAAAATTATACATCTAGAGCAGTGATCGAAGCAGTTGGTTCCTGCCTCACAAACAAGTACTCTGAGGGGCGGCCAGGTGAAAGGTAGATTATTGTCTTTCACATTTTCCTTTTTCATATGAGAATTAAAGGTGTACCAGATATCTCTTTCCTTGATCACTTTTGCATTTTAATCGATTGGTATCCCTATCGGAATGTAAGGTACTATGGGGGCAATGAGAACATTGACGAACTTGAAGTGCTATGTCAAAAAAGGGCGTTGGCTGCATTTCATTTAGATGGAAAGGAGTGGGGTGTAAATGTTCAACCACTATCTGGTTCCATAGCTAACATTGAAGTCTATACTGGCGTTTTGAATATACGTGATCTATTAATGGTAAGCTTTTTTGTCGAGTACTTGAGTTTAGCTTTTGTTGAATTGACAGTTTTTTAATCTCATGGAGTTGCTAATTTATAGTGATAATTTACCGGGGTTTGGACTTGTCTCATGGGGGACATCTATCTCATGGTTTCAAGACCCCTACAAGAGATGTATCAGCGACGTCAAAATATTTTGAGACTAGGTCTTATCTACTTGATGAATCAATAGGTGCTTCAGACATATGCGCCGGCTAATATGATTAATTTTAGCCTTTTAACTTTGAATTTTTACAGGTCATATTGATTGTGATATGCTTCAGACAAAAGCTAATAACGTCCAACCAAAACTCATCATCACTGGCGCTAGTGCTTATTCTAGAGATATTGAATATCATCGAATAAGAAAAGTAAGTATTTGGAATTAGCAACTACTTTGTGATTGATTATCTCTTCGATTTAGGTGTAACTCTTCGTCGAAAGGCTGATTTCATCCTAAATGTATGTAAAGATTGCAGATGAAGTAGGTGCTTTTCTTATGATGGATATGGCTCACACAAGTGGACTTGTTGCTGCTTCTGTGCTTGCTAATCCCTTTGAGTTCTGTGATATCGTGACAACCACAACCCACAAAGTCAGCTCATCAAATTTTCATGTTTTGCTTTACATTTTGCATTTTCGAGAAGAAAGAGAAGGGAAATTATGTTTTTATTTGTGTGACAACTAGTGTCATGTCTACCTTAAAGTGTGTACTATTCTTTATCGTATTTCACGCACCCACGACCTGATAAATTAGTTGTATTTCCCAGACTTTGAGAGGCCCAAGAGGTGCTATGATATTCTTTAAGAAAGATCGTGTGCATGGAGTTAATTTAGAGTCTGCCATTAACAATGCTGTTTTCCCTGGTCTTCAGGTAAATTAAAAATTTCTACTGCCCAGGTCTTTGTCAACTATTCTGGTTGGTAAGATAGGCCTGCGAGTATCTTGTGTGGCAATGAACTCAGATGCATTTATCATTTTTACCTTGTCTGTTATTTCAATATAAAGCAGAATTATCTTTATGCAGGGTGGTCCTCATAACCATACAATTGCAGGAATAGCAGTTTGTTTGAAGGAGGCTCAGTCCCCAGAGTTTAAAGTTTACCAAAACCAGGTATTTCACTTACTTTTACTGGTCCCATTTTTTTTTTTCTGAGGCGTGTTCCTTTAACTAGTATTTATACATTTAATGCTCTACTCTACAGGTGGTGTCCAACTGTAGATCTCTTGCTAGTCGAATGATTGAACATGGGTATACACTTGTTTCTGGGGGAACTGATAATCACATGGTTCTAATTGATTAGAGGCCATTTGTAAGTCTATCCACCTTTCATTTGGAGTTTTAGGGGGAAAAAAAGGAAAAAGAAAAAAAGCTGAGCTATGTTATTCCTTCACCCTCATTTTCTCATTTATATTTTATATTTTATGTTACTCTCACGTGCTGTTTTTTCAGAATTTTGTGCTGAATTTTATACTAAAAAAAAAAATGAAGGAATGCGAAGATTTTTATGACAGTTTGTCGTGCCGTGGACCTAAAGTTTCCTTTCTCTGGCTTACTATTAAAAAAAGGAAGTTGATTTGGAAGTTTGATGTTGATGTGTGGAGAAAATTTGATATTCATCACCATTTTGTTTTTCTGGTTTGCTAATTTTCCTTGGCTCATTACATAATCTGATACTAATATCCATCTTTTCTGTTAGGGCATTGACGGTGCTAAGGTGGAGAAAATTTTGGCGATGGCATACATAACACTCAATAGGAATGCAGTGCCCGGTGAGATTAATGCTATCTGTTAGATGACCTCCTCTTTCTATTTTATGTTTGTATGTTGGATCCATTGTGCAACAACTGCAGCTGCTGCATCCGGCCGTCCAAATGCATGGTTCCCCTTGCATTTTCTTGGAGTCCACGCTACTCAACGAGTAGATGCAGCAACTGCTATTGCAGTGATCTCATCTTTTGCCAATATTATCAATGTTCTTCCTCATGCCCATTTTCACTGACATTGTTAATTATAAAGGTGATGAGAGTGCCAAAGTTCCGGGAGGCATTCGCATTGGATCGCCAGCAATGACAACGAGGGAATTCAAGGAGAGAGAATTTGTGTTAAGTGCTGACTGGGTTCATGAAGGCGTGCAAATAACACTATCACAGTTTTTATCTTTTTTTTGGAATTATAAACTAAAGAGATCATCTGGAAATTATGAGATTGTATTTTTAAATATATTGAATTTTTTTAATGAAAATTAAAGTTAGTATTCTGCGCTGTACCATTTAGATTATTCTTTATAAAAACAGAGTTATATTATAATTAAAATTGAAAATATTTTAAAATAATTAAATCTAAATAAACTATCATTATATTCCCTTATATAATCTGATGAAATAAATTTATATTTTAGATTTTATTCACTGTTAGTGTAAATTATCTTCATACTATTACTCACCCATATTTTATTATATCAATTAAAAATTACTAAAATACTTTTAATGTGATAAAAATTTTTAAATACTTTTTTAAATGATATATCTTCTTTTCATTTATTAATAATATAAAATATTTTATACTATCAATAGATAAAATTTAAATTTATTAATGTATTTATAAAAATCAAAATCTAATACTTATACTAATAAAAATTATTAAAATATTTTTACTACAGTCAAAATTTTTTAGTTACTTTTATTTTTTAATATCTTCTTCCCAATTATTGATACCGTAAAGTATTTTACATAGTTAGTGGATCAATTTTAAATTTATTAATTTATTTATTAAAAAATAAAAAATCTAGTAATTATATTTATATTATTTTAACACTAGAAAAAATTTAAATTTAAAAATAATTTTTATTAAATAATTTTATAAATCTTATCAATAGAAATAAAAATAGAGTTATTTACTATAATATAAATTTACTATAAATCTTTATGCAAGAAACAATATATACTTTTATTCCAAATTTTTATGAAAAATATTAATTTATTTGCATAAAACATATTAATTTTAGTTTATGATACTAAATAAAAATAAATCAAACTAGTACTTATAATTTTAGTTTAATATTATGTGAAATATAAATGCAAAAATAATTTTTTATCAAATAATTGAAATAAAATATATAATTATTTACTATTCATTTTTATGCATGAGATAATGTATACTTTTATGAACAATTTTTATAAAAATTAATTATTTATATACATAACATAATAATTTTAATTATGGGTAATGAATGATTTGAAGTATAAATTAAATTTATGTATTTTCTTGGAAAAATAAAAAATATATATTTTTGTGACATCTATACTAATATAGAATTGCGGTTAGACTTCATTTTTTAAGATTCCAAAAATATCTATGTTTACATATTTAAAATTCCTTATCGCTAACCAATTAACTAATTTAAAAAAGTTGGAAACTTCCCACAACCCCATTGCTTATCAAATCATCTCTTCCACCTTTCCAAGTTTTCCTTCATTCTTTTCCCACACCCCATTTCTTATCAAATCCTCTTTCTCATATTCTCACATTTTCTTTCATTTTATATTTCATCACGCTTAAATAATCTCTCTCCCCCTTACACATTTTCCTTCTTTCTATGACTTTTACATACAGATTGATTTTCAACCTTTATCTCTTGCTAATTTTGTTCCAAACCAAAGTGAAGTGTTTGGATTCAAATCGTCTTTCCAAGTGTTTGGATTCAAAAATTTTGATCTGTTTCATATCCATATATTGGCACTTGTTCTACCAATTTTTTTCTTGCATAAGGGAGTTATTTCATAACCATAGTAAACAAAGAAGCCATGGTCTCAAGAGATTATGCATTTTTAATATTGTTTTTTCATTTTCTTCCTTTTTTATTTTCTTAATTTATATTTTGAGGTACAAATTTCTCTTGAAATACTTTTTTTTTCATTTTAAAAGAAATTATGCATAAGGGAATTATTTCATAATCATAGTAAGTTTAATTTCAAAGAAGTCATGATCTCTGAGAGATTATGAATTTTCAATTTTGTTTTTCCCTTTTCTTCCTTTTTATTTTCTTAATTTATATTGCAAGGTGTAACTTTCTCTTGAAATGCATTTATTTCATTTTTAAATATGTTAATTTCAAGTTTCTAATTTTTTACTTCCGGTTTCTACACTAATGGAATTTTTGCAATCATGTTTGGTCATGAATATTTTGAGTTGATGAATGATGCAAGAGCCCAACAAAGACTGGTGGCAATTGTAAGAATATGATAATTAAGTAATGAGATTGTTTACAAAAATAAATTGGTCTATTTTTAGAATTTAAGAGATCAAATGTGGTTCAAGATACCAATATGGATGGTTATGATCCAAAGGAACCTAAAATGGAAAGCATATGGACATGGATGACTATCTATTGTTTATAAGACACTGAGTTCTACTTTTTAGTTAGCATTTGGCTTGTAAAAATATGTATACAACTTTTATTTTTATTAGATGATATTGTATGCCTACAAGCTGCATATTCATTATATATGTGTCTATTTACAATAATTTGATTTTGATGTCTATGTAAGTGGTTTATATTGATACTATTATCATTCTATGCGAATGAAGGCAACCATAAGATATAAGAGGATTGCTATTATTGGCATATTAACTACTCATTCCGTTTTTTTTATCTGTCGCATTTTGAAAAAGTTATTTTATTCTTTTTTATTTGTTGTTTTAAAATTTCAATGAAATATTAAATATTTTTTAAAAAATTTACCCTTCTTTTTTATTAATAAATATTTTATTATTTTACACTATTAATCAACTTACATTTATTTTTTTACATTTTTCTGTTTATTTTTAATTATCTTAAATTTTATACATAAAAAATAATCTTGTAAAGCTCACTAAAAATAAATAAATTAAATTACTTTCTTAATATATGTGAAATCAATTAATGATAATAGATAAATAGAAATGGATGAAGTATCAATTATTGAGTACTTATTGATAACATTTAGTATGGACAAAAAGATTGTATATGGAAGAATATGATAAGCACTATCATAGTAATTTGTTTACATTCAAATATCTATTATTGAAAAACAATATATATCCCTTACTTTACAATGAATATTCAAAATTTAATTTAAACATTAAATCATGTTTGTTTCTTTAAATTAAAGAGATGATAGTAATAAATACAAATAGATTGAAAATGCATAATTTCTAATTGATTAAATTGTATGCATATGAGGTTATTGAACAAAGCACCATATATAAAATCTATGCACAAAGCATTATATTTTTTACGAAAAATGCATTTAACAATTTTAACCATTGTATAAATTTATTAAAATTATTTTGAATAATATGTTAGGCCCCACAAAAACATAGCAACCTAATCCAAATGTGAAATTTGAAAGTTTTAGGCCTTATTTATACAAGTATATCACAAACTTCGAATATCATACTTTAAATCTTAAAATCATAGATTTTTAAATTGTAAATTTGCAACTCTATTTTTTATTAAAAAATAGAAGATAAATCCAAAAAGGCTAGGATAGACATAACTTTTAACAAAAGACTAAAGATTAAATCTTAAAAATCTAGAATATAAAATTTTAATATTTATAACCATTGAAATACTAAACACTAAAAATACATAGATCTTTATACTTAACTAAATTTAAATGAACATTAACCTACACAACTGTATTTTGTGCCAAACATTGAATATATATATATATATATATATATATATATATATATATATATATATATATATATATATATATATATATATATTAAAACATTAACCCAAATAATTGTATTTCTAAAAACCTTCAAATTATCATGCCATTAAAAAAAATAGACAAAGAAATTGGTTTACTAAAGGAAAAATTAATGCATACACCCCATAGCCATTTTCTATTTTCTCTCAACCCCACAATGGGACATGATAGTGTCAATTTATATATTTTTTTCTCAACTACTTCTCACAATATAGTTTTCTTTAGCCTATCAAACTTATTCATTCATGTCTTCAAACTAACTATGACAACATCTTAACATCTTTAGTGTTATTGCACACTATCTTCTCTTCTTGATGTCTCTCTTAACTACATTTTTTTGTATCTTTAAGCTTATTCTTTTCTTTATATTTCATATTAATATGTTTGTACATTGAAATTACATTGCAAATCTTCATTTCTGTTACCATTTTTCATACTTTAGCATCATAAACCATACCTAGATTTTCTACTTTTTTTGCATATAATGGTAATCCATTACTACTATATTTCAACCTTAATGTATCCAAATTATAGTTTGATCATCAATTTACATTTTGTAATGTAAATTTAATGATATCACACTATCCAAATTATTTTATCATATGCAAGAATAGTAATGCATAGGGGGG
The DNA here is from genome assembly GCA_020226215.1 of Sindora glabra. Taxonomy (NCBI): domain Eukaryota; kingdom Viridiplantae; phylum Streptophyta; class Magnoliopsida; order Fabales; family Fabaceae; genus Sindora; species Sindora glabra. The sequence continues at coordinate 49,902,587 of CM035228.1, read as the reverse complement.
AGAGAGAGAGAGAGAGAGAAGGGTTTATTAAACATATAAACATATATATGCTTGGAACAACTATTGCACTATTATAAATAGTTTGTTAGGGTTACGATTAATTTTATAATAGAAATTCATTGTATCCGATTCAATGAACAAAGTAAAGTGCCTATATTTATTCCATTAAATGATTAATCTTTTTTTTAATATTACATAATTTCTCTACATAAAGGAAAAAAAGCATCTAAGCAGGCACAAAAGTGTAGATATATTTTATTAATTTTAAATATTATTTTATGACATTTTCAAATTTTAAAATTATTTTTTCTTATTTTACTACATCTTAAAAAATTAAGTGATATCAACATAGAATAATAAAATTATGGATGATCAATTATGATCATGTGAAAATATGAAGATAAAAACATGAATTAGATGTACATAATTGCATTGTACGTTACAAAATTAATATGCATTATATTTTTAAAATAAAATTGAATGTTCATAGTATTATACGTTAACCTTCAAATTCTGGAATTGCTTAGTAACTGGTTAGATTGTGAAAAACAAAGTAGTCTCCTTTGGTTAAGCACTTTAATAAAATTTTTAAATTTTAACAAATGTTATTAATTTTGTACACAAGATTTGTAGTGTCAACATTTATATGTACCATGATAATAATTTCATTAATAGTATTTTTCTAGTTCAATTAAGTGTAATTATAATGTTCGCAAATGTAATTGTACTCAGTAATAAATAATCTCATTCACCATAATTAGCCAATTTAATGAATATAATATTTAATTCTTCATTTATAAAGGTGATGATTATTATGTTCGTGAAATTTCATAACTAGAATTATTAGTCTTTTATTTTTGTATTGTTATTATTATTCATTCTACTCTTTACTAATAACACTAAAATAAATGATAGAAATAAAGAATATAATTAAAAATTAAGCATGTCTTTGACATTATTTAGGTGAAATTTATCAATTCACTTCAATATTTCTCATTTATTTTAACATCGCAAGTGAAGATAGGGATGAGTAATTATAATAAATATAAATATAAGATGCTAACAATGCTAATTATAAAATTTAAGAGATTTTATAGTCACTACTTTTATAAATAAGGGACTAAATATTGTGTTTATTTTTAATCAATTGATTTGAAATATCATCTTATCACATGCAATGCACAAGTTTAATTAATTGTAATTGATACTAATTTATAATATTTAAAATATAAATCATTCAAGTAATTAATGTAAATTTTGTCACCATATTTTTTTCAATAAAATAATTATAAAATTAACAAAATTATATTCAAGTTAAGTAAGAGAATGTATTAATTTTCTTTTCAAGTCATTACTATTTGATAAAGTTATTATATTATTAAACTATTACATTAATAATGATCAGTAGCACAATTAGGATGCATATATAACAAAATATTAGAACAAATCACATTTAGAAAATAATAACATAAAATTAACAATAAAAAATTATATTTATTTATCTAGAATTAAATGTATAAATCTATCTCCTTAATTTTTATATAAAATAAAAAAATAATAGATAGTTGAAAAATGAGTATCATCTAATTTATTGAATAAAAAATTATAAAAAATTAAAATTAAAATTTTCCAAGAGTATAAAGTTACAAGCATAATAAAAAAAATTTTAATCTCTTTTTTGATAATGTTCTTAATTTTATTGTATAACATCTGAGGGATAATTAGATTTGCAATTGATGTAGCATCAAAAATATTATTAAATACTTTTTTTGAAGGTCAATAACTAAGGGCTAGTTAATTTTGCAATCCATATTTTCACAAATAATAAAGATTGTGTCTTATACGAAAATCAAGAAAAAAATAATGATTATGAACATTTTAAAAATTTAAAATTTTCTTTCGTATATAATCAACAGCAATAAAATGTAATAATACATTTTTAAGTTTATAAAATATTTGATTATATCTTATTTCTATACAAATTGCAAACCAACAATTATAATATGATCGAATTAGTTATTATAAATTGCAATAACATATTATTAAGTGTAAAAACATATCTTATAATAGTTGACTATGATAAAATTACCATTTGTAAAAAAGCGTACTATTATAAGTTACAATTTATATAAAATTATAGATATATTATTATGATATGATCAAATAAATAATTATAAATTGCAATAACCAAATATTAAGTGTAAAAATATATTAGATCATGTGTAAGTTTTATATAATTTGCAAAACAATAATTTTTATTTGATCTCATGTAAAATAAAGCAATTACAAAAATGCAGTAAATGAGTAAAGGAAGTCAGGGAAATTTTTCAAAAGCTTGTAAACATCTCAACAATTGAAGCAAAATCTGTATAACCCAGGTGCATGTAAACTTTCTTCTTGAGTCTATCAAAAAAATGCATAAAAGATTTTTGAATAAATAAAGAGTTTAGAGGAAAAAAAACTCAAACACATACCTTTTGATCTCTTGTGAAATTATATATAGCTAGTTGTTAAAGATGGGAATTTCATTATTTAGCAAATGCATAAAAATTAGAAAATAAAATAAACCAAGGAAAAAGGTCAATGAGATTATGAAAATGCAATAAATAAAAGAAAAAAATTAGAAAAATTATTCCAAAGAAGAAGAAAACACATGAAAATAAGTAAATTAGGAAAAGAAATTAAAGAAATTATGAAAATACAATAAATAAAAAAAGAAAACATGGAGTTTTCTTTCTTAATTTAATATAAATTGATATTGATAAAAATGCAGTAAATCAAGAAAATATATCAAAGAGATTATTTTAAAGAGGAAGAAAATGCACAAAAATTAGAACATTCTATAAATCAGGGAAATAAATTACAAAGATTATGAAAATACAATAAATAAAGAAGAGAAACCATGGAATTTTTTTTAATTTTATATAAATGACTACATATAAATGAGAAATTTAATCCATTACACCAATTAGGCAAGTATGACTCATCCTAGTATAATATTTATTAAAAAAAAATTGATTGCATGAGTATGACTCACTCTAATATAATATCCATTAAGAGAAAATGATAAATTGACATGTAGCAAGTTAAAGGAATAACACTTGTAATAAAAAGCGGTAAAAAATATCATGACTAATCTCTATATTATATATTAGTCATGAAATTTTTTATCTTTTATTATGACAAATTTCATTCTCATAACTCACTAATAATCAATTTTTCATTTCTTCTTAATGAACATTATGATGCAATGAGCCACACTTACATAATCAATCTCATTTCAATGAATATTGTATCATACTCGCACAATTAATACAAATGATTGAATCTTTTTTATATATATAGTAATTTATATTAAATTAAGAAAAAAAACTATTTAATTTTTTCTCTTGTTTATTATAATTTCATAATCTATAATTTCTTTCTCTGATTTAGTAAATTTTTTAATTTTCATGCATTTTTTCTCTTAAAAGTAATCTCCTTAATTTCTTTCCCTTATGTATTATGTTTTTAGAATCTTTCTAATCTATTTCCCTAATTTATTGCATTTTAGTATTGAATCTCTCATTTATATGTAGCAATTTATATTAAATTGAGAAAAAATTCATATTTCTTCTTATTTATTACATTTTCATAATATCTCTTATTTATTTTCTCGATTTACTGAGTTTTCTAATTTTTATACATTTTCTTCTTGTTTGGAATAATCTCCTTGACTTTTTTCTTATTTATTGCATTTTCTAATTTTTGTACATTTTCTAAACAATTGAACCCCCATATTTAACAATCAATTAAGGTATATATAACCTTATAAGATTTTTAAGAAAATTGAATTGTGTTTGAGTCCTCCCCCCTTTTTTAGAGCCTAAGCTCTTTATCTGATGAGAAATCTTCTATACATCTTATTTGATGATGAACTAGTGGCAACAATTAGCCCCAGAACTTTGATTGGAGCATACTACTTGAGATATATAACAAGATGCTTTATATTGTTAATACAAATGATTTTCAAGTGACATTAGGTAGAGGTGAAAAAAGATATTACGATATTAAAGCAATACAAGTTTCCTATAAGCATAATGCTTGATTTAAATATATGAAGCAAGAGTTACATTCATTGCATATTGATAATTCTTAGATTGTAATTATGAAGCATATAGTTTGGTGCGTGAAGGGTCTAATTCAAGTAACATTAAGTTTTGATCTTTTGTTTCCTTTTGATACCTTTATTTTTTTAAAATGGTTATAGGACTTCTATATATATATATATATATATATATTCTCTTTTATTTGCTATTATCAAAATTATCCTCTATCTTTTTTTGATATGATAAAATTACACTTTTTCATTAAATAGGTTATATTTAATATTTACTAATTTTAATCCACTTTGTTTCAATTTGAGTAAACTTGTCTATTTATCCAAAATAGAATTACCATTTTGCTTTCAAATTAAGGAAAAATGTGTCACTTATTTTATACTAGAATGCAACCATATATTTGGATCCCCCAAACCATGTTAATTTTGTTTTTTAAGAGAGATAATTATTAATTTTTATGTCTTTCTTTGGTATATATAGTAATACAAATTTTTATTTTATATTTATCTAGAATTACATATTCAAATTAAAGAAAAAAAAAGAATCTAAACTCATTAAAAATTTGGTTCTCTTTCAAATTTTCAATCATCTAAGTTATTAAATCATATCAAATTCAAATTTATTATCATAAAAAAAAATAAAAATATTTATTAAGTTGTCAAACATATTCAATTAAGCAAGTGTTTTTGATAGATTAAATCAATTTTTGTTTAATTTTCTATTCAATTTTAAAAAAGATAAAACAAATTGAACAATAATATTAAAATTTTGATATATTATTGAAAACAAATTGGAACACATGTATTGCAATTAATACAAAGTTATAAAATATTAATAAAAAATTTAAAATAAAATAATACTAAATGATTCAAAAAAGTTCACATAATTCATATGTCAATTAATTTTTTACTGTTAAATAATTAAATTGCATAAATATCTTAACATTGATTTCTCCACTCTTTAAATATCTTACATCTAATTTAGAACAAAATTTCAGTATTAAGTCTTAGTACATATAGTATATCTCTTAAAAATATTTTTAATTAGTTAAATTATTTTTTAAAATGATCTTTTCACTTCAAAAATTACAAATAAAATTATTAAACTAATTAAATCTTTAATTTGACATTACAAAATATTGCAACTCATGCATCGCGCATGGATTGTATTCTAATATATAATATATATAAATATAGATATATCGATATTCATATACTACATATTAAAACTCTCCCACTTAGGGCAAGTATTAACTCTCATATTTTCAATTCCCCCCAAAAATTTTTTAAAAAAATGTAGAAGTATCTTCTATCAAAAAAAAAAAAAAATGAATAAATAAGTGAATTCATTCTTCGTAAAAGGTCAACTATACATGATGGTAAATTTATTGTATTCATTTTTGGTCTTCAGCTAATCAGATTTACTGCGCGTATCAAAACAAATACGTATCATGCATTGTTTTGTATTTAATGCATTGATTTGCATTTTAGAACTCAATTTGAGGTTCAAATTCAATGCAAAGAGCACTCTTTTTTTGCAAAAGAATGGGAACACTATTCATACCTCTCTTTTTATTGATTAATTACTCATTACTATTTATTATTTTTCAAAAATTCAACTTGCAATTTATCTCATCGGCAAAAGTGTTGGTGTATAATTTTTTATTTTATTTATTAAATCCAAACTAATTTAACTTTAACAAAAAAAATGATATCGTCAAATAGTGATATTTAAAGTACTTACAAATAGCCTCGAAGATAAAATGTTTGTGTAATGTAAAATAAATATTTTGTTTACTCAAATATATTTTATATTCTTAATGAATTAATAGAATATTTGTTTATCTTGATATTGTTTATATTTATAGTATTATCACGTATTTCCCTAAAATTATTATAATCATAATATTCATTTGAACGTATGTTTTATATTTGTTAAAATTGGTTATTATAATTTGATGTTGCACTAAACACATCTTTAACGTTTATATCAAAAATATATTTTAAAAATATTTTATGTACAACACTATTGCTCCATATTTTAAAGTAAAAAAAATTACTAAGCACTAAGAGAAAAATATGTATTATTTTATTATTTTTTACTAGACAATTATTTTATCACTAAATTCATCATATACTATTTATATGAATTTAACTATTTTTTTCTTGCACTTTTAATATATTAATGATGTATGTATGTTTATTTGATGCTTTTATTTGAGGGAGATAGTAGATGTTATCACTATTACATAATTACAAATAGTCATCAATCAAAATAAACACCAATGCCTATTTTACACTATATTTTTTTAGAATATGAGAAAATTTTAAATGTTGATTTTTTAAAACAACTATTATATTTTCTTTCCGTGAGACTTTTGATATTAATTCTTAAAATAACTAACATTTAAAATTATAGGAGCTATGATATTTTTAAAAGAATTAGAAACTTTAAACATCAATTTTAAAAAATATCTTATTTTTTCTCCTTGCAATACTTTTGATATTAATTCCTAAAATAATCGACATCTAAAGGTATAAGAGGGATAAAATTTTCAAAATATATGAAAACTTTAGATATTGATTGTCTAAAAAAATTGTCATCTTTTACTCCCATAAGGTTTTTGTCTTTATATTCTAAAATAACTAACATCTAAAGTTATGAGAGTGGTGTCATTTTCTAACATGTAAGGAAATTTTAGACATTGAGTCCTTTATAAAGACCATCATCTTTTCTTTTTATGAGATATTTGACATCCATTTCTAAAATAATAAATATCTAAAATCATGAAAATAGAGATATTATTATGTTATAAATTAAACATATTGTCAACTTTTTTCTCATTATCATTCTTACTTTCTCTCTCTCTCTTTTATGTGTTTCTAAATTCAATTTTTATCTCCATTTGGCATTCTCTATAGAACCTCAGATCTCATTCCGTTTTCCATCACATATCAATGAATTAACAATACTTTTTCAAACTAATATTGAGTATAGAGCAAATGCTTTGTTCTAAGCCATTAGTTCAAAATATGAGAAGTTCTTTTCCTCCTCCTAGTTATTAAATATTCGCTTCTTTAATTTTTTTGATTTTTTGCCTATGTTTTTTCATAAATTTTTATTTGTATTTTCTTTGTAAAACTTCTGATGTTGTATATGAGTTTTAAATGTTTATTATGTATCTAATAAAATAAAATGTCACAATAAAGTCTAGAGTTAGCCAAATAATAATGAAAGATGGAGAAAAAATATAAAAAAATTCATAAAAATAGCCATTTCTATGATTTTAGGATGGCAAATCATCTTTGGTAGTGTAAGATGGATAGATATCAAATAGTTATATGAAATTAAAAAAAATTATCAAATGAACAATCAAACATAAAGTTATGGCATTTTAATTTTTAATTGAAAATATGCATTTTTAGCTACATACTAAATTTATTCAATTTTTATTGTAAATATTTTGACGAGAAAGGAAAAAATTGGTGTTTATGCAAACATATCATTTCATATGTTAAAAAAAAGTATTTTTAAAGGGAATATGTTAATTTTTAACAAAAAATCAATGTGAATTGTGAAAAATCGACATGAAATATGTATGAAAAGATATCAATTTTTAATAAAAAAACTAACATAATAATCATTTTTTACATTGATTATATAATTAATTTCATAATGAATATATAATAACATTTCATTAGGCATTGATAAAAAATTGACATATAATCTACTAAATACCTAACGTATATTTATAATTTTTTACTGTAGTAGTGTATGTACTGTAAAAATTATTTAAAATAGATTGATCCTAATCTTTATATTTTATTGGGATTAGTGTTAAAGATTTTATGTAAGTCATTGAGATTAACATTGCTCTCAATACATCCTCTTAATCAACACAATGTGTTTATCGATTATTGGTATACTCTTGAACTTTAGTTGATCAGATATGGTGATTTTGGAGATTTGATCTTTTTAACTTTGAATTTGCTACTTTTAAAATCATGTAGTGTTTTTTTTCCCTAGAAAATATATATTTTTCAATGAAAAATTTAGGAAAAAAGAGTAATGATTTTGGATAATTTGTTGGTTTTAAAATCATATTTGCTAGCTATTGGAATAATACAAGTAGTGGTAAATTTGAAATTATATGGATAATAAGGCTATCTTTAATGCTTTTAAATTGAAACATGTGGATTGGTTGCGTAAATGTAACATGCTAATTTACCTTTTGATGGAATTTTCTACAGCATTAACATGCAGTGGATACATACTTAGTTTCCTTGATCGATTTGATGTTGTATATCACCTAGATGTTTTTTGTACTGCACGAACACATACTCACGAACACTGATTCACGTACCCACATGAAAATCAAGAATCACCAGTTGGAACTCCGGATTGCATCTCCACAACAGATGCACCACCACACACACTTAGAGAATTAATTATATTATGTGAGTTATCTGATAAAAAATTTTAGCAACCTTCTGATATGAGACTTTATTCTATTTATAGAAGTCTTCTATCAGATCATGTCCTTTCATACTGAAAGGTTATATTTATTTTTGAAATAATGTAACTTGAAATATTAAGGATGATAACCTTTCATGTGGGCCCCATTATGGGTGTCCCACATTCATCATCTCCCACTCACACATAATAGGATGAGCCACATCATATAATTTTTATCTCTCTTCACATTTTCATACTTGGTACATCGTCGTGACCGCATGGGCGAGACGTCATCTTGGATGTTCTTGTACTAGGAATCCTTATAGGACTAGCACAAAACAACCTCATCTTTTATTTATTTGTAACATGCCTCAAATGCCCTAGATTTGCCCATATACATTTTTCATATTTCGAACTTGATCCCTCTCGAGCTTTTATTTCAAGCTCAGATTGTCACTCATATATGCGTAGTGTCCACACTTATGATGTTACCATAATTAACTTTATAATAGACATGTCTCAGACACTAGCATAATCATGTATATGTTGGAAAATCTTTCTTTCGCCCATATATCACTTCAATTTGAAACAGTTGCTTTTCTAGCATTCATCTTTTACTAGCTTAATCATCCTATTTTGATTTATATGTCCTAGTCTAGCATGCCAAACATTCATATTAACATTTGAATTTGAAGTAGAAGTGGTAAAGCAATCGTAAGTAATACTGTCAACAATGTTTAAAATGACAAGGCCATCGGAAATAAAACCAGAACCATAAAATATATTATCCATAAAAATGTCAAAAATATTGTCATGAAAATTAATAGAAAAACTAAACTTTAGAAGGGAACAAACAGAAACTAAATTTTGCCAAACATCAAGTACAAAAAATACATCATGTAGGATTAAGGTTCATCCTCCACGCAAATCCAATTTGCATGTTGTAATTCCTTTGACCTCAATCCTTGTGTTGTTGCTAACGTAAAGCCATCTTCTTTGACTTGGCATTCAATGATACTCGATATAGGATCCTCGATCCTTACTCACGTGGTCTGTGGCACCTGAATCCAAAATCCACAAAGGATGAGATTCTGTTAGAAAAATAGTACTGTAAACAAATGAAAATTTTTCAATTTTAGTGTTCAGAGATACCTTATTTTGATCATTTTGCTGAGTGCAATCTCGAGCAAAATGACCCTTCTTTTGACACGCAAAGCATTTGATCTTCTTGAGATCAACTTCTTACCACCACGCTTTCCCTTCTTTTTCTTGAAGGTCCTTTTGCTATTGACATTTGGTCCGGACTTGTTTTTTTGGAACTTCCTACCCTTCTTTGATTTGGGCTTGGAGTGAGAGGGACTAGCTCCCTCTACTATATTTTCTTGTCCAGAGGATCTATAAGCCTCCAGACGTTCATCTTCTAATTCCAAATGTCTCACCACATCATCAAATGTGACAATGCCTTCATTATGGGTCAAGTTCACCTTCATATGTTCCCAACTGGCGGGTAGTGATCTAATTACTGCTTGCACTTGCTGCTCATCAGAAAGTGCGTGGCCCGTAGACTTAAGCTCACATATCATATTTGACATTTCTCTTAAATGTTATTTCATCGGCGTGTTCGGCTGAAGTTTATATGTGTCAAATTTAATTGTGAGTCTCCTTAATTTGATAGTTGAAGTACCACCAAATTTCTCTTTCAAGGCAATCCACATGCCATGAACAGTTGGGTAACCCTCATATTCGCACATGAGGTCATTTGCCATTGCACTCAGAAGTGTAATACGTGTGATGCTATTTTTCTTTTTCTAAACATTAAATGCTTCAACATCTCTTTTATACTGAGTAGAATTTTCGGGTTTCAATTCTATCATCACATGATTTAAAGCTTCTAAAGCATCTTATTCTTCTAGTATGTATGATATTTTCTGATGCCATATGTCCCAATTGTCCTTGTTTAACTTGTCACCTTTGTTTAAGTTATCAATAATGGTTTTGCTAGCCATTCTGTTGGATTTGAACATTTCTTAATGAGTATACAATGTCATTTTATTTGCATAGTTCTTACATAGAATAACAATGACACTACTTAGTTCATGGTCGGGAGTTTACATTTGTTTACCCCTATCGCATGGTTTTTCTAAATACTATCATTAATTTCCTATCAAGATATCCCTAATGCAAATGTTGTTACTCTTAGATGGACGTAATCTAAGAGCTCATACTTAAATATAACATTTAATAAGATATATATGTAATAATGCATAAATGTAAGCATATATTTAATAATTAAAATAAATAACCAATTCAATAAACAATCCATGGAAAAAAAAAGAAAAAAATACACATTTGTTCCCTAATTTGTATCTAACATCTCCATTTCATCAAAGGTACTAAATAGTTATTTTGGTGGGTCCTTGTGATGAGCAGGTTCATGTTCAAATTTGTTCATCGCTCTTATCGAACCCTTCAAGTGGGATCCTTTTTCCATGATGCTATGTTCGAAGCGTCTCACACTCCTCATGTTTAGGAATTAAGATAATAGGATGGATCGTCTCCAATTTGCTTTAAATTGATGAATCTCTTGTAATCTTAGGATTTCCATACACTTTTCAAGTTCCATTCTTTTGACGATCTCTAGGTTATAATCTTTGTATTTCCATAGTTTCTTTTTAATTGCTTTCCAAAAATTATCATTTGGTACTTTGTTCAATGGTGTATTGACCCAATCTGTATTAGGAAACACCTTCCCTTTTCGATTGAGATCCAATTTTAATGTTTTAACATTGTTTAAAAAAGATGTCATGGGCAAGTCGATCTTTTTACATCTTTCAAATAGGGAATGTACTATGTTTTTTAGGTCTTTTGTGGTCTCCACCCAATCTGACTCTTTGCCATAGCAGTCCCCTAAGCTTTCCAAAAAGCCATAGGGGTCATCCTTTTCTAAGAACTACTGTTCCATGGCTGTATGCCAAAAAATAGAGGAAATAATAATCAAATTTAAGCTAAATTTTTTTTTATAGAAACACTAAATTTTTTTTTCAAAATGCACAAATTGCATACCAATGTGTAAATCATGAATTTAGAGAAATTTTGAAACAAAATTGGGTAAAAAAATACCCTTGCACGCGCCCTCATGCACCGCTAGAAGTTTCTATTTAAAATTTTTTTTTTGAAATAACCTCCTCCACGCACCATGACAGCACGTGAAGTACACGTGCCACCTTGAACAATGATTCTGGCCACCAATCGCGGCTGTCGATGGAGAACTCATCCTCCCCAGTTCATTGGTGCATGAAATGTGGCCATAGGGTGTGGGGTGGGCCCTACGCGCCTCCCCTCGAGAGTGAGAAGATTTTTTTTTTTTGAAAAATTCTTCTTGGTAAAAACGACATGTCATTTTGGCACTGTCGTTTGACAGTTCTGGGCTAAAACGACTTGTCGTTTACGACTGGCTAAAATGATACGTCGTTTTAGCCACTGTCGTTTAGTAGTTCTCGGCTAAAATGACTTGTCATTTATGGATTGGCCAAAACAACACATCATTTTGGTCGTCTTCAACCTCTAGCTGGGTCACAGTGGGTTGACCCGCCCCAGTTCACGACTCAGTTGACCCATTTTTGTATTTTGGTCATAACTTTTGATTTAGAAGTCCGTTTTGGGTGATTCAAAGGCTAAAATTTTCAAAATCTTATGCTCTACAATTCTAGGGTAATTTTAGGGACTAAAAATTTAATTTTTTATATGTCCCAAGAAAAAAAGAAAAATAAGTTTTATGAAGTCTTTTTAGTACTGTTCTCTTCCCTATTAGTATTTTATGCATATTTAGGATAGTCTTATAGTCCAGAAAACGTGCTAAATGTTATGTGTATAATTTCATGTAATTCTTATAGTAAAACATATTTTATATCCATATGCATTTGTTACAGAACAAAATAAAAAAGAAAAAAATATATATATACATATAACCAGTAAGGAAAAAAATTTCAATACTGGAATAATAAAAAAAAATTGTCATGCATGTATTCAGTGTCATCAAGAACAGATGAGAAATTAAGCACATTGTCTGGTGTTGAAACATGCTATTCAGTTTATGTGAAAAGTTCCTAATGTACATTCATAGGTCTTCCAAAAAAATAAATGCACAGCATACGTATATTACAAGTTTCTCATGCATACATGTATTGAATTAGTGTTTCTCATCCAGTATTGGTCATATTTTGCAAACATCAAGAATCATACAAACATTCAGAACAACCAAGCTCTGATATGAATGATGGAATTTTCTACAGTATTAACACGCAGCAGATACATACTTGGTTTCCTTGATCGATCTGATATTGTATATCACTTGGATATTTTCTATACTGCACGAATACGTACTCACGAACATTGATTCACGTACCCACATGAAAATCAAGAATCATCAGTTGGAACTCCGGATTGTGTTTTTACAACAGATGCACCACCACACACACTTAAAAAATTAATTGTATTATATGAGTTATCTGACAAAAAATTTTAGCAACTTTTTGATATGAGACTTTATTCTATTTATAGAAATCTTCTATCAGATCATGTCCTTTCATACTAAAAAATTATATTTCTTCTTGAAATAATGTAACCTGAAAGGTCAATGATAATAATCTTTCATGTGGGCCTCATTATGGGTGTCCCACATTCATAGAATATAATTGACAGAAACTAATATTGGTTGCATCAATATATCGATTTGACTGTTTGATACGAAGAGAAAGTTATTCATCCAATAAAGTAATACAATTACTAATGTTTTTAATTCATATTTTTTAAATGATTTGGGAATAAAAATGGAAGATGGCACATGAAAATCAAATAGATGCCAATAATTTGTAAATAATATTCATATATGTGTATATTTTTTTCTAATTAAAAAATTTTCAACTATACATATAATATTAATTTACAACTTTTTAATTATATTTATTTATAAAATATGAAGCATATATATATATAATAATTGAAAAAAATGAACCCGTACATCTCACCAAATTAAGCTAGTTTGCGCATAAAAGACTGATGTATACATCAGAAAGAATAAACAAATATTTCGGAATAAGTGCTAACATGGCGGCACTTTGTAGATGAGACTCATAATCGGTAATTTTGATCATTTTTCCGTTTATTTTGATAAAAATATTTTTTATAAAATATTAAATTAAAAACATTTTATTTAATATTAAATATTAAATATTTTAAAAAATATTTTTTACTTAAAAATTGTTTTTATTATTATATTTTTAGATATTATTTTTTTAAATTATCAACACAATTAATATGTTATTTATTTATTAATATATATATATATATATATATGTAAATAATATTTTTTATAAAAACATTTTCGGGCAAAATACGCGAACCTTTGTCAATACTTTATTCATGTATGTTAAAAATGATCGAAGGACCGACTGAGGACCCAAATCCCGAATCGGGAAAAAAAATTCAAAACAAGTAAATCTCATTTTTTTATGCAGTAGGCAATGGAAATATTATATTATAGGCAGATTTTATGTTACCAAATTTTGTTTTAAGAGTTTATACCATCCTGGATGAAGCGACAAACTTTTGGATGTAAGCATGAGAGAAAAGCATAATACATGCAACTAAACTTCCAACTTGTAATTGTAAGTTTTAATTTTGTGTTTCTCCCTCGGCCTTATCAAAAAAAATTTAGTTGCTAAAATGCTCCTTTTATTTCTATTTTCATGAAGCAGTTGCATAAAGCTTGAAGATACATACATTTGCAGCAAAAATATCTGAAAATGTTAGATGAGTCAATAATTCCACTCAGCAATTATTACCAATAATCCACCAATATTAATCCAGGTTAAGGCTTACTAGTCTTCTTGAATATTAAGTGATTACGTAAATACATATAGTCATGGAACTGCTCAAATAAAGTTTTGGGAAAGAAATGAATCAGTGCAATATGAAGTCAGTATTTTAATTCTAAGATCAACAACCTAATAATTATAGGATATCAATATTTAAAATGAGATTATGACATCAATAATTAGTACTGAATTAAAGTAGTGTAACTCCAAAAATGTAAAATGGGTTGGATTGAATCCCGATGTTATAGGAATGCAATATGTTCGTACAACTTTTTCGACCAATATATATATATATATACACAACTTAGCAGATTCCCGAGGCAAGCTTTTCCGGCGGAAAAATTATCAACCTGCAGGGATCTCCCGCATACGAAAACGTAAGTCACGCAACGACAACAAAATAAAGGAGTCCTAAAATCCTTGCAATCCACAGATTATTAATTCCAAGGAAGGGCAGCGGAAAGAGCATCAGTATAGAATTAAAATTTTTAAACTTTACTTCTATCCATGTTTATATAGATAGAATTTTGAATATTCATTTCATCTTTATCAAATATTTGAATTTTCGTATTCATTCTCATTTATTTAAATAATAAATTTATATATATATTATTATAATTATAATTTTTAGTAAAAAATAAAAATATTTAATTATTTTTATTCTATTTATCCAATTATAATTTAGTTATATCTTATTATTTTTAATAAAATAATAGTTACTTGAAAATTTTAATAATACTTATACAATAATGAATAATATAAAGTTTTTTGTTAAACTTTCTCTTTAAAAATTTTTTATACTTAAATTAGCTAAATATATAGAGTTTTAATTTTTCTTTTTATTATATATCAAATTTATATATAAATATACATTATTAACTACTATTTAATTATATATTGCATATGGTTGAGTAACATAGTCATCATCCCTGTACTCACTTTCAATAAAATACTCACAAAAATTTATTTATAATTATATTCATTTTCAATGCCCCAAACTCATACTCAAGTAGATAAAATTTGAAGATACCTATTAAGTATGGGTAGAAATTGTCATCCCCAGTTCCAAGATCAATAGCTAAAGATATTCCAAGGAGGATTCCCTTGATCCAGCTTTTACAACTTCGCCTGTTATTATTATTATTATTATTATTATTATTATTATTATTATTATTATATCTTCTCTGCATATGGTTTTACCTTTTTTCTCATTTAATTTATTTATACTTTTAAATATTAAAATTCATTCACCTATATTTTTATTAATTAATACTTTATCCACTTAAATTATATTTCATCTAAAATTTAATAAAAAATTCACGTGCATCGTATTTTATCTTCATTTTTCTAAATTTTTACTTAATTTAGCCTTTAGTTAAAACTAATTCACCTCTCCAAAAACCCTAATTCCATTTATTTTCAGAAATTGTGGAGCAAATAAAAAAAATAAAATTCCATAGGAATTAGATTATTAAGATAAATTAATTTTTAGCATGTGCTAAATTAATTCAATATTTAGAGAAATATAATCACTTGCAATTAAATTTTGGATGAAAAATATTTCTAGTAAAAATAGTATTAATTGTTGAAAGCGCATATGATTAAAGTGCAATTTTTTTCTTAGGTTTTGTTTTAACAAAAAAATAATTTTTATAAAATATAATTATAAAATATTAAGACGAAGGAAAGTAATTTATAAATTTAATATTAAATATGAAATTTTTAAAAAAAGTAACTTCCATTATTTTAAAAAAGAATTTGTCTTTCTCCATTTCCATTATCATTACACTAAATATCATTTTTTTTTTCAAATCATCAATATTAATAATATATTACTTCTTAATTAATAAGTATGCAAATAATATTTTCTTGAAAAAATAATTTCTCACAAAGCAAATAAATCCTTGATGTTTTTTCAAAGCCTTTTGACACACAATCATTCGTTATTCCTGATGACGCCATCAGCGTTGGTCCTGGTTCCCTTTTATTATTCCATTTCTATTATTAAAAAAATATATATATTTTATAGCGACCGGATAATCCATAATTCCACAATTCAAGACTAATAAATATTAGTATATACAAATTATATGTTTCTTTATTAATCTTAATTTAATATATTCTTAATTTCCCTCATTATTAAAATTAAGTCAAGTTTGTGTAATTCTATTTTCGAGAGAGAAGAACTGAAGAAGAAGAATGTGGGAGAAGCATATACTAAAATTCATCACAGATAAGCAAACACAAGCAAGCTAGACGTTAACAGTGTAAATTACAAATAACCTTTGATACTAATCAATGGATAGATTACAAGTAAGATCAAACTACAAAGGGATAAAATATATGTTTTCTTCGTATAGTAACCTTGTTATAAATAAAAAAATTGTCACATTATTAAAAAGTAAAAATTTTAAGAAAAATTTTCTCACAGAAAAGAATAAATTTTTTTCTTGGACATGGTATAGCAGTGGTTTAATAACTATAACTTTCTTTTTTTTTTTTTTTAATTCTTGGATGCATAAAGTGAAATTCCATTCATGGATGCATTGACTTGCCTCCCAGTAGGAATTTAACACATGGCCTCTTTTGTTTTCCCCCCTTCTAGCCAGGGGCTCTACCTTGGGAACCTAGTCTCCACGGTAGCTACAAAATATAAAATTATGATTTATTCTCGATTGAGTAAGTTTTAAATTTCAATAATTTATTTATGAAATTGGTAATTATTATATTCAACAAATTTATAGCATTATTAGAATCTTAAATTTTTATTTAATTTTTTTGTTTGAATAAAGAAAAAAGAGGAAGGTAAGAAAATTTAAAAGTAAAATAGGTGATTATAACTTTTGAATCAGTTCAAAACTTCAATTTTTTTGTCATTTATTTTCTTTCTAATTTAAATTTAAAAAAGTTCTCTTCTTTTTTTCATATTTTCTCTCCAATCAAATAAAGGATAAAAATAAATGAAGGGAAAAAAAAGAACACATAAAAAAGGTAAGCATGTACATATTTGAGATTATCAAAGTGGAGCTTGATAATTTACTTCAATATTTTTTATTTATTTTATTATTACAAGTGAAAGAATTAATGAATAATCATAATAAAAATAAAAAAATTATAAATCATTAAATTTTAAAATATTGAAAGTCATTTGTAAATTTAAAATTAAAAAATAGTTAATATGAATGTAAAATTTAAAATTTATAATCTTAAAAGAAGGCAACAAAGATAAAAAGTGAGAGAGAGAGAGAGAGAGAGAGAGAGAGAGACTAGCAAGTGTATGAAATTTAAAATTTCTCTTTTCTTCAAAATAATAATAATAAGTTATTTTAAATAATTTATTTTATAATCAAAATTATTACTTATGGTTAATTATTAAAAAATTTTAAAAATGCAATTAAGGTCTCATTTGACACACTGTATAAAATTTAGTAGTATGAAATAAATTATATAATTACAACTTATATTATATTTGAAAATTTTAAATAGATTGTATAGATTATCCAAAAATCTTATCTTATATATCAAATTTCATAATATTTACTTCATTGGAAAGAAGATAATGGCTATAGGACAATGTTAAGATAAATATTAAATTATTAAAATTGAAAAAAATCTTCTTAAGTATCCTCTTTTTCTTGCCTCTCTTCCATATTTTTTTTATAAGATTAAAATAAAAATTTCCTTTAATGTTATTAATGATTATAATTTTTTGTTGAATTATGTTAGTAATTATATTTTAATTTAGTATTTTTAAACTTATAATAATTTGACAACATTAAACTATATTTATGATACTTATGAATAGTGTATTTATTTTTTTAATATTTTTAAGATTTTATACAAGTTATTTATTGAATTTCATGTTCTGCAATTGATTTATCATACTGTTTTAAATTTCTAAATACATCCACAAACATACATACATACAGGCATGCACATGCGCATGCACGCACACACACACATACATACATACATACATGTGTTTTTATGCATCAGTTGCATACCTAAATATGCATTTATATATGTTTTAGTGAAACATGTGATCTTATTTTGTTATGATTATGTAAATATATATAATCATATTTTGATCTAAAAATATCCTTCAAATTCATTCAAAATAATTTTATTAATTTTTATATATAAAGCTATTTTAATTTAATTATTTTTTAGACATATGTAGTCTTGTACAACATAAGAACAAATAAAACAATTTTGTACATGATTTTATTTTATACAATAATAAGCCAAATATAGTATAATATACTATCTTATCCTATACAATATTATATTATATATTACTATTTTATACAATGATCCTTATACTATATTATAGTGTCAACCAAAGTCTAAATATTTTTCAGAAATAATAATTAATTATTTGATTTATTATTACCTCATCAAGAGCGTGATGTGACCCAAAAATATCATGTCTTTTTTTTTAGTAACTATATCATGTATTTTTTTAATGCAATATTCGGACAAATACGTAAAATAAGGAATCACAACATCTAAGGTTCTCTCACATTTTCAAAACAATGTTGGCCCAAAAACATAAATAAACAGAACAAATAAACTGGTCGTCCGCCACGCACGTCTCAACAAGAAATCTAACGCTTACCATATTACTATGTGGTCAATTCATTGCAGCATTAACTCTACAGCATATAACAGACCTTTTCTTAATAGTAAATAAATGATGACAACACACCAAAAATTAAAGCATTTAAATAGTTTCCTCCTTTGAATATTCTGGAATTTATTTTCTTATGTTCGCCAAGAGCTAATATACTTTTGACTGAACTAATCCTTATTAGTACTGTATAAAACACTTTCAATTGAAATCATTCACAATTCAACATGTTTCCTTCAGTAAAATTCATTTGGAGACCAATTAAAGTCGTTAACTTTTACCTTGCTTCCAAATAATAAAATTCAATTGTTAATGAAGTGAGCGCACAATACTTTACCTGGTAAAGAGACAATCTGACTAGTTTCAGACAGACTATTCCCCAAAGTTCTAAACCAGCTGAAAAATTTTTTCATGGAAAAATAATAACAAAAAGGAAATTTGAACAGCCTGACTAAACAGTAATTCTTTCTCATGCTGACTAAACAGTAATTGTTTCTCATGCCAAGTTTCTCGTTTTAAGCTATTACTACTAATAAAAAAACACCACATTTCTAAGTGGAGCCAGATTGAATGCAAGTTTAAATGAAGGTTCTAAAACTCTTCTTTCCCTTTTGGGTGAATAAGGCCTAAAACAATTTGCAGGGGAGGAAAAACATACAAACAAGCAAATATATGGTTATAACTAGTACTCAAAATTCCAGCTAATGCCTCTTCAAAATGCGACTTGACATCCACATAAAAAGGATTTCCAGCAACCCCAATCTGCTTGGCCACTGCAAGTTCCGCAAGCCAAAATACTTAAATTGTTGAGAGTGCAGCCTATAGAGAATGTTTCACTCATACAAAAGCAGCTGAGCAAGTTAGCGCACCTTTTAGAACTGGCCAGATCCTCATCCCTTGCGTATGGAAAGATCAATATGTAGGTATGCTACAGAAGCCACGAAGAACAAGAAAAAGGCAGACACCAGCATGAATGGCTCAGCAAGCATGAAAATAGGGTTGAAGCTGTAGTACACCTGCAAAAGTAATGAACAACACAGTTAGACTGCCCGAATAACAGAGTGAGTTTGCATATGCCTAAGCACTTGACAAGTGTGAGATTCGCATTTTAGCAAACAAGTAATTCTCAAATTGTAGATGAATACAGTAAAATTTGATTCCCTATTGATTTTCTGTTACAAGCACACATAATTTACCATGTCTGTTTCTTTTCTTACTTCCATGGCATGCTTGTACAAGTATATTGGTGTTTCAACTATGTTTCAAATCTACCCAGACCTAATTCCTGATTTCCTGAATCAAGAACTCTGAAAAAACTATTGATGTCAGCGTGACACTATGAAGGAGCTTCAGAGGCATGCTAATGCTAATGATTAATGAACAGCACAGGCAAGTTCAGATACCAATTCAAGCAAACAGCAAGTCACATATGAGTAAGCAAGTATGCTTGAAAATTGAAGGTTATGTTTGAAAATGATAAAAGGTTTACAGACCAAGAAAGAATGGATATGAGAGTTTAATAGATGCATTTGGAACACTAATCTTCTACAGCCACAGCTTTGAAAAGTATCCCTCAGGCTGCTTCCCAAAGCCACGTAACAGAATCCTTAGCATTCCCAAACAATTCTTGGTAATCATGTCAAACCAGAATTTTAATCTTAAATTAGACTGCCATTTATTGACATAGAGCTGGCATTGTAACAATGTCTCGTTCATTTTCATCATTGTAAAGAATTTTAACTTGAAAGTTTATCTTACCTTATTAAATTAATAAATGCCCTTATCATCAACCAATATTTTTATCTGCCTTATCACTTGTGTACTAGCAGCATTGATCCTTAATGGAAACACCCAAATTCAAATCCAAATATAGAAAGTGTTTTCTGAATTGCTTGTAGTGAACTGGTGATACCTGGAAAAATGTGTTATGCTCAGGAACTACATTTTTCTTTTCTAGAACCACCACAGTCCTGCCGACAACATCAAGGTATGAATACTTGGTCTGCAAACATTCAAATAAAACATTCCAAATTCTTCAGTGCTGGAACCAAATTTAGATAATATATGGAAGCAATACTCAATTTACAAGAAAAAAAAAATTAACAGCCATAAAATTGCTAATAAATTTGTTTTCTACATTTCTGTACCAATTAGAAAATACAGTAATAATTAATTTGCATGTTGGGACCATCATGCTTAACCACTTGGCTGCTCCTTTACTTATGCCTTTTTCTTTACTTTTGATAAATTCATAGAACCATTAGCTTTACTTGTTATATATTTCCTATGTTCATTTACAGACATTCTGATTTGTCTTAGAATTACTCTCATGTTTAAATTCAAGAAATAATCAATTTAGATTCTCAAATCTCAATACTCTATTTGTATTCTTTCCGCAATTGACACACACAAACACACAAATCTAAGAAATCTGGACAATAGATCCATAACTTCAATTAAATATGCAGTTGCCTATGACTTTATCACAATCTAGCTTATAATTTTCTCAATAAGCTATTACAAGTTTTATATAGCATGGATCTTAATGAGTCAAGTAGAGATTCAAATGATAAATGCTATAATTATTCTCACTTCTCATTAATTTATAGTTGGAAAATATATATATATATATATATATATATAGAGAGAGAGTTACAACTCACAGTATAGAATTATATTTCACTCAGTTTCAGAAAGTCAACCTTTTTTTTTTTTTTCAGTAGAAAAGGAAATTTATGAGTACAAGGTTAGAGGGTACTATATCCTCCAATCAGAAAATAACAAAACAGAGACTCAAGCAGCAAACCGGAACTAGGAAAACAGAAAGTCAGAAACAATTCCAAACAGCAATCTGATTTGTTTGCAAAATTAACAGAGGCATCCCCTGGGAAAAGCCATCCATAAAAAAGCTGAAAACATAATCCTATCCCAAAGTATATATACAGGATGAGCCTTCTGTTTGAAGACTCTAACATGGGGTTCCAACCACAAACACTACGAAACAGCAAAACATGACAATCTATAGGGCCTTTTTGTTTCCCTCTGTCCAAAAACTTGATCAGATAGACAAAAACTTCTTAGCGGGGCTGTTCTTCTGGCTCTAACAGTCCCTGTTTAATAATTAAAAGAATGAGCTTGTTCTAGCCAATTCATTTTATTTAGATTCAATCAAATTCTTCCATCTTATATGAAGCTTTAGGATAAATATTATTTAGCAGAGTTCCAACATTTTTCTGGTCTAACATGTTTCTGCACTGTGATATAGCTTGGCAACTATCGAATAAGCATTTTTCATTGTCCAGGGTGTCTTGAGTCTGTCCAGATAACTTGGATAGTTTTCTATCAACTAAATATTGTGGCTTTGATAAGAATAAGGAATAAAGTGCACCTTGGGATGTCGCCAGATTACTGATTTATTGTATTTGGATGGAACTTGGAACATAATGCTAATATCTTTTGGACAAGAACCTCAACCTGTTTAGAAGAATTATGTATGTAGGTTGTAAAAAAATATTGTTTAATAATTGGGTCACGGTATGGGCTTAGGTTAAATTATGGGCTTAAGTCCTTGTTTCTTAGTAGCTCTATATAAATAGAGTTTCAGAGAGTCTTATGATGTACCCAACTGTTATTTGCTAAAACATTGTCTCCCTAATTTTCTCTCTGCTTCTCCCTTCTTCTTTCTAAACCCTAATTTATATTATCAACATAGTATCAAAGCAGTATCATCTGCCTTGAGACTTCTGTTAGTTTCATGCTTCTGGCAACCTCAATGAAGGTTCGGTTGCCATTAGAATAGTTAGATAACCTTGTACTCTATTTCATCAATTTCTGCCAGTTTTGATTAAATGAAAACCCTAGCCACCTTAAAAAAAGGGCACATTAGTTAATAGTGACCCAGTAAGCAATTACAAGTGTTGAAGGTAAGTTTTAGCATTACCCATTCCAGTGACAACCAATGGCAGCAGTTCCTGATTTGTTCTTTTCACTAGGATATTTTTTTTTTTTAGGGGTACGAATCTCTCTGGTTTTGGTGTTATGTTGCTGGGCATATTATCTAGCTGTAATCAGGTTATTTTTTGTTATTCTATTTTTAGTAGATTGTATTTATAGGCTCTTAATTGTAGAGATTACCTATTATGTAATTACTTGGCTATTTAAGCCAATGTAAAACAAAGGATTAGTACAGAAAAAACAAAAAAAAAATCTTTATGGCATTAGAGCAAGAATTAGTTTGATTCCTGGACATACTCCTCTGTTCTTCTCTATTTTTATCAGAAAAAACAGAGCACTTTCAGTTTACTCTAACTATCTCCCATCATGTCTGAAGCTGTTTCTGAAACTACAAGCCTCCCATCTGCATTCAATATTGCCGAGGCTCATATCAGCAAGCGGAATGGTCCAAACCTGCAGATGAGTGAGGAAAAACTCCGGGTAGGGTGTGATCATTGCAATAAATCACGCCACACTAGAGAAACCTGCTAGCATCTCCATGGCAAACCTGTAGACTGGAAGCCGAGGAACAAACGCCAACAATCCTTTGCAAATACCACTGCTAAACAACCCAATCCATCTAGCAAGGAACAAATGGATCCACTCCTGAAACTACTAAACTCCAATCCAACTACTGCTACTCCTAATTGTTCTATGGTTCATGCAGGTAGAAAATCAAACCCTTGGATCATTGATTCTGGAGCTTCTGACCATATGACAAATTTATATCATTTATTTCATTCATATAACCTTTGTTTTGGTCATGAAAAAGTTTGTATTGTTGATGGTAGTTTCTCTTCCATTGTTGGACGAAGAAATATTAATTTGCCTAAAAGTATAGGTCTTAAATCTATACTCCATGTTCCAGAACTCAAATGTAACCTTCTATCCGTCAACAAACTCTCAAAAGATTCTAACTGGCGTGTTATTTTTTCTGAATCTTCCTTTGTTTTTCAGGACCAGATCTCGGGGATGATGATTGGGAGAGCTAAAGAGATAGAAGGACTTTATTACTTTGATGAGATCAATCCTAGCAATAAAAGGGCTCAGGTCTACAGCAATATGAGTTTGAACCCTATAGACAAAATAATGGAATGGCATCTTAGACTTGGCCATCTTAGTTTTTGTTATTTGAGACATTTATTCCTAATATGTTTAAGGATGTTGATTGTTCTGTACTTCAGTGTGAGACTTGTTGTTTATCAAAAAGCAATTGAACTAATTTTGCACCTAAACCATACTATCCCTCAAAACCGTTTTTTATGATCCACAGTGATGTTTGGGGCCTTTCAAAATAAAAACATTATCTGGAAAAAGGGGTTTTGTAACCTTTATTGATGATCACACCAAAATATGTTAGGTTTATCTCATCAACAAGAAATCAGAGGTTGAAATGCTCTTTAAGGATTTTTACAAAATGATTGAAACTCAATTTGAAACAAAAATCTGCATTCTTAGATTAGACAATGGAATAGAATATTTTAATGAATGTTTAGGGGACTTTCTAAAGAACAAGCGCATAATTCATCAATCTACTTGTCATGATACTCTTCAACAAAATGGGATTGCTAAAAGAAAAAATAGACATTTACTTGAAGTTGCTAGAGCAATCATGCTTTCAATGAATGTTCCAAAATATTTGTGGGGGGAAGCTATTTTAACATCATATTTAATAAATAGAATGCCTACTCAAGTCTTAAAATTCATGACTCCTCTAAACAAGTTAGAAGAAAACTTTTCAATTTTTCGAATGTCATCAGACATTCCTTTGAAGATCTTTGGATGCATGTGTTTTGTTCACATTCCAACCAAGTTTCAGACAAAATTGGACCCCAAATTTGAAAATTGCATTTTTATTGGATATGCTCCAAATAAAAAGGGTTACAAATGTTTTAATCCTGTCTCAAAGAAAATCCACATTAGTATGGATGTGATCTTCATGGAAAAAACACCATTTTTCAATAAAAATCAACTTCAGGGGGAGTATGACTTAAATGAAGATGATTTTTGGCAAGTATCTCAACCATTACCTAAAATGATTTTAACACAAAATGTTTTTGAACAAGAAATATCTGGTGAAAATAATAAAAATGAGGAGGATCATAGCCGTCAAGTACCAAAAGTGATTTTGCCTAATACAGAGGGTGAAATACTGAGAAAACTTGTAACTGAGCCTCTGGTTTATTCTAGGAAAAGGTTTCATAAAAAGAAAACTATTCAATTTAATCCTTTAGCTCCTTCCCAACCCCAAGAACCAAATAATGGTCTCCAAGAAACACAGGTAGTTTCTAATCTTAATCCCATTTTTGCATCTACAAAAGCTCAAGATCTAGAAGTTGTAAATCTGGATCTTCCCATAGCCACCAGAAAAGGAGTTCGTTCTTGTACAACAAAATATCCAATTGCAAAATATTTATCTTATCAAAAAATCTCACACAAACACAACTTTTTTATTAAAAATCTCTAACCTGTTTGAACCTCAAACAATACAGGAAGCACTCAATAGTCCGGCTTGGAGGTTAGCAGTCAAGGAGGAGATGAATGCTCTTCTGAAAAACGGAACTTGGGAAGTTGTTAATTTGCCAAGTGACAAGACCACTATTGGATATAAGTGGATTTTTTCTGTGAAATGCAAGGCCAATGGAAGTGTTGAAAGATACAAAGCACGACTTGTGGCAAAAAGGTTTACTCAGACTTTCAGAATAGATTATCAGGAAACTTTTGCTCCAATAGCCAAGATGAATTCGATTCGCATCCTTCTGTCCATAGCAGCAAATCATAATTGGCCTCTGCATTAATTTGATGTGAAAAATGCCTTTCTAAATGGTGAGTTAAAAGAAGTGTTTATGGATCTCCCACCAGGCTTTGAAAAGAGGTATGGCGAGAACAAGGTTTGCAGATTGAAGAAATCCTTGTATGGACTCAAGCAATCTCCTCGAACTTAGTTTGAAAGGTTCGGGAAGGCCATAAAAAAATATGAATATTCTCAAAGTCAAGCTGATTATATTATGTTTTACAAAAATTCAGAGACAGGAAAATTAGCTATACTCATTGTCTATGTCGATGATATTATCCTTAGAGGTGATGATGCTAAGGAAATTGAGGCATTAAAAGGAAGAATTGCCACAGAATTTGAAATTAAAGACTTGGGGCCAATGAAATACTTCCTTGATATTGAGTTTGCTAGATAAAGGAGGGAATCTTTATCAATAAATGAAAGTATGTACTTAATCTACTCAGTGAAACTGGGATGCTTGAATGCAAGATAGCTGAAACCCCAATTAAACCCAATAAAAAGCTACAAGTAACTGATATAGCTGATGGTGTTGATAAAGAACAATATCAGAGACTTGTGCAAAAATTAATCTATCTTTCACACATTCGCCTTCACTGTCAGTGTAGTGAGCCAATTTATGCACTCTCCAAACTCTGATCACTTAGATGCTGTCTATCGAATCCTTAGGTACCTAAAAGGGACTTCTGGAAGAGGACTACTATTCAAAAATAATAGGCACTTACAGATAGAGGCATTTATAGATGCAAATTGATCTGGGAATGTCACAAAGAGACGGTCTACTTCAGGATATTGCACCTTCGTAGGAGGAAACTTAATGACCTAGAAAAGTAAGAAGCAAAATGTTGTGGCAAGAAGTAGTACAGAAGCTGAATTTAGATCTGTGGCTCATGGAATTTGTGAAGTTTTGTGGATTAGGAGAATTCTTGAAGAATTGAAAATTTCTACTCCACCACCAATCAAAATATATTGTGATAATAAATCAGCAATTGCCATTGCTCACAATCCAGTTCTTCATGATTGGACCAAGCATGTAAAGATAGATAAGCACTACATTAAAAAAAAAGATCGATAAAGGGGATATCTGTATAGTGTATGTTCCCTCCACTGACCAAACAACAGATATCTTGACTAAAGGCCTTCACAAGAAACAATTCAACAATTTAATGTCCAAGCTGGCATTAAAAAATATCTTTATGCCAACTTGAGGGAGAGTGTTGAAAAATCAAAGATATTATCTGTAAGAAATCTTTTTATTATAGCCAAAGATATTATCTAGCTGTAATCAAGTTATTTTTTGCTATTCTATTTTTTGTTATTATATTTTTAGTAGATTGTATTTATAGGCTCTTAATTGTAGAGATTACCTATTATGTAATTACTTGGCTATTTAAGCCAATGTAAAACAGAGGATTAGTACAGAAAAAAAAAAATCTTTAGCATTTGTGCAAGTGGCTAGAGGTGTCAGCCCTTGAAGGTGATTCTGGCAATGACATCCAGTGGTCAGTGATGGATCTGCTGGATCTCCAGTGAAGTGCGGCCAGGTTGAATATCTATGTTTAAAGCACTATAGCACTGTTTAGTGTGATTTTGCTTGATCTGAGGTTTCTTTGATAGATTTAGTTTGTGTAAGGCAAATTTTTGGTTGATCTCGTGTGCTACTAGTATGATTTTGTAATTTTTAAGTTTTGTCTGATTTGGTGCTGGAGGACGTGATTTGCTATTTGAACAGTGTGTCTTGTTATAGAGCTGTGCGCTTTCTGCTGTATCAGCAGCAGAGGGCTACAACTTGGGGATGGAAAAGATGAGGGCCGGATGAAGTAATTCTGTATATGGTGGTTGAGTTGGCCACATCAATTTGACCTCTTAGAGTAATTATAGTGCTGGCTGTTTCTGTTCAGTTTGATGTTTCAATTTTTTGGGTGAATTTTTTTCTTGGTGCATTTTGAGTTGCAAATCAGTGTGCTTGCGTTTGGCCACAATGAACACAATCTGGGAGTAATTCAGCTTGTGATCGCATTGATGGTGTGAATGCAACCAAGGGTGTGGCAGTTTATTTCGGTGTAATTCCAACCAGGGGTGTTGGTGACCATTTGGTGTAATTCCAACCATGGATGTTGGGGGTTTTGAAGACCAGCTGGGAAGTTGACGGAGCAGCTCAGAGAAGCTAGTAGAAAACTTCTAGATTCTGTGTCGTTTGTGCCAAGAGGAACAATTGGAAGAAGGTTAAGGGAGTAACCCAGGGTAGTTGACTGAAGACTTCTAACAGTTGTATCTGCTGAAGTTTTGGCATTGTTTATGGGGTTGGTGAATGTTTGCATTTGGGGGGAGTTGTTCACCAGTTGTTACATGTTGCAAGCCATTGTGATTGGAAGCCTATCAAGTTTTCATTTTTTTTTTTTAATGTTTAGTAGCATTTTATTTTTCAAGATTTCAAATTTATGTAACAAGCTTAAGTTTTATAAGCTTTAGCTTGAGGGTGAGTGTTAGAAAGTATTATTTAATAATTGGGTCATGGTACGGGCTTAGCCTCGATTATGGGCTTAAGTCCCTGTGTCTCAGTAGCCCTATATAAATAGAGCATTGGAAGGTCTTGTGATGTACTCAACCATTATTACAAAATATTGTCTCCTAAATTTCTCTCTGCCTCTCCCTTCTTCTTTATAAACCCTAATTTATATTATTAACATAGGTCATGAAAATAGAAATCACCTCTAGATGTTGCTCCACTGGGAAAGGAACCTGAGATGTTGGATCTTTAGATCCCTCCGGCAGCACAACCTGAAATTCAATATCACTAGAAAGGTAATTTTAACTTCTATCATTGCTTGCGAATCAAAAGAGCAAAAATCTCTGCTAAAAATAACAAGGCAAGTCAACAAATGCACACCCACTTTGACAATTAACTTGTCAACAACAGTATCAGCAAGAGGACAACCGAATGTGAAATTGAGGTATCGCTTGCCATCTGGAGACTCAAAAAGGAAGTCTTGCAATGGTAAACCATAACCAATGACAAAGGTAGCTTTCCAACCTCCAAATAGAGGATAGCGAGGTTCAATTTCCAGTTCTGACTGCAATTAATAAACAGGTTGTAAAGATGCATGAGATTAAAAAACATGACTCAAAAAATTATAGATGTATCTTTCAAGACAATTTGCCATGGTGATCTGTACACTTTCCAATAACTAGCACAATTATACACTCAAAAGCCTCATTATGACATAAACAAGTCATTAAGAGAGCCTAGCACAACACCAATTCTATTTTTATCTCAATGCCCAGAAAAACTTGACCATAGACCAGACTCGATCTTTAATATCTGATACTTGACATAAACCACCATGCCTTGCTAAGAATACATTAAGATTTTATTACGAATTGAAACATCTCCTGACTTATTTCCTAGTTCTTCCCTAAGGAAAGAGGTCACCAAAAGAACAAGGAAAAAAATAAAAGGAAATTAAAATGCCGCACATCATATTAAGCAAAAGAAACAAGTGAATTTGTTGAATCTAAATAACTTTCCATTATCTGCAGAGGAACTCTGGCAAAAAGGGAAGCTTTAAGACTAAAGGATATTACCTTGTAAAAATCTGTGCGTAAATGTGAGGTGGAAATATTCCCTATTTCATCCCGATAATATACTGAGTGGACCCTTGGGGGTAGTATGGCTAAAAGATGTTTGAATGAAGATACACCAGTACTGCCTGGTCTAGTTTGATATTCAACCCTGTCAACAAAAGGAAAGGGGGAAAGAAAAAGAAAAAAAAAAAGAAAACACTTTCATAAAAGAAACTCTATATGAAAGGAGGAAGTATTAGCAATCAAATTGTATCAAGAAAAGTCTAAGAATGAGAAAATAAATAAATAACAAGCATCAAACACTATAGTGTAATGTATAATATATAGAGAATGTCATTTCAAAATTTTGACAGTGCTAAAACAAGAGTAGGAGACTTTCAACAACAACTGGACCTCAGGTTTTTCAGTAAGTTAGGAACAATCCATGGAAGGTGTACGGGGAATGTGTATATTTCACCTGAATATGATGGATAAAAGGAATGTATGCATATATCAACAGATTCATATATTTTCCCACTGTATGTTTCAATATATAAAAAGAAAGACAGAAAGAAGAAGCCATGCTGCAGGAAACATTTTTCAGTGCTTTTTGAACTATCAACATGCCACATTGTGCATTTGTAGCTGAGTTTTCTGCACTATCTGCAAGTTCTATTTGCCATTTGAAGATTTAAAATATACAAAGACAAGAGTATAGAGCATATGGTTCGGTTACTTTGGTAAGAATTTCCAAACCCCTAACATGGTACCAAAAACAGCTCTACTTATATATGTCAGTTTTCTCCTCTTACACACACACACTAATGTGCATATATTACAACATATATAAAAAGAATAATATCCTTACTATTAAAAAGTATATTAAAAAAAATTCATCTCAAAATTCCAACATTAGAAATTATATTTTTAACAAATAGCTAATTTCCTAATTACTATCAATGTGATCCTAAAAACCAGAATTAATATCACCAGAAAAACAAGAATGAGCAAGACATCACATCTACCTTGAGAAAACACCTTTATGCCGAGCACCTGCATGAACAAGCCTATAACGCTCTGTGACCTGGAGGCTACCCCAGTGAGATATTTCAATTTCACGTTCTAGTTCCTCAACAAGAACAAATGGATTGTTATTTTCAAAATGAACTAGTATGGGAGAATATGAATATGGCGGATGATTTTCATAAGGCCCATATTTCAGCTCTGTACCACCATGTTTAGTGGGCTCCACCATTGTGAATGATACTACCCGAGAGCTAGGTGTCTTAATGAAAGTTGTCTGTTGCTTGACATGGTAGGGAGACAATAATAATGCACTATCACGAAAATAGACCAACTGGGACTCTGACTGACTTATTTCTGCTGGGAAAGGTTCCAGAGAATGTGTCAATATGTAATACACCTCAAGTGTTCCTGTTTCACCTTTATTTACAGGAGTTAACAAAATTATGGAGAAATATTTAGGTCCATTTGGTCCATCAGGTAGCTGAATAGGCTTAACATCAAGAGGAATATAAGTTTTCTTCTTCCTCTTCCCAGTAGTTGCTGCTGCTTTGACTTGTGCTAGATGTTCAACTTGTGTAGGTGGAAAAGCAAGATGTACCTCTGAAGCAGGAGATGACCCTAAATTTTCAACCTACGAGGAAGATTCTATGAAATACATATTCTACATAGTTGTAGTAAATGATTGATTTCATTGAAACAGAAAAGAAAACAAACTATAATTAGCTACAAGTAATATCAGCATTAACAAGTCATTGTTAATGGTTTGATGGACCCAAATCCCAAGACAGCTTCTAACCAATATAGATATCAGAAAAGAAGCCCAAATACTAAAATAATAGTCAGAGAAAAACTTCAAAAATCAGGTTGCTTAAGAAAGGTGCCATCACAATATATTTTAGATAATATCAAATCAGGATCAAGCTTTACTTCCTTAATTTTTCCATTTTTGACAAAAAGGATCAAACTTCATTTTTACATTTAAAATTCAACTGGAAGTTGAGAAACTTGAGACATATCTTCCAGTGATTTAATCAATTATAAGCAACTACATAAATTAAACCTGGACAAAAACTTGAAACTATGCCTAATTCCCTTATTTTTCTCAAATCTTAAGTGGAAACTCAGTCCATATATATAGATAGATAGATAGATAGATAGATGTCCCCTATTTTTCTCAAACAATAAAAGAATATTATTATTATAGATGTACCTTTCTGACTTTATTTTCAAATAAAATAGGCCATAGCCAAATTTTGAATTAAATTTAGATATTATTATAGATGTACCTGGACTGCTTTGCATACAGATACAAGAGAAAAGTGGGAGAGAAAACCAGCTGCCTGAGCTTAGAAGGGCGTTCAAAAAGAGCTTGGTTTTCTCAATTGAAAGGTGCCTTTTTATAGGCAATTTCAGAGACTGTTATAAGATTCCCGAACAGTTCTCCGGCATTCTATTATTACATTTAAGTCAGAGGAGCACAATAGCTGACACTATTATTATTACAAATAAAAAAAGTACAGCAGCCAACACTCTATTTTTACATTTAAATTTAACTCAAAATTAGGCTGCCGCAGCATATATATACACCCATGAAATGAAAAATAGTGATTTCTCATCAGAAGAATAATGTGTGCTCAGTACCTTCAATGTCAAGTAGACCTTCACAATATGAGAAGTCACGTCAATCTGCAAGGATAATTGACATATTAATTATAATATGTATAAAATAGCATTAAATGAAACTTAAAAGAAAGCTTCCAGATATGAAATACAATACCAGACTGATCATCAGAAAATTTTCCCCAACAGCTCAAGGAAAATAAATTTAAAGGAAAATATATACTCTATCCACACGTCGTGGGTTTTTTGCATATTGCTGATCACGATTTAGAAAGCAGCAATGTGTGCACCTAAGGTTGTATCTATTAACATGGTGGTCACCACCTGTGGTCAAATCCCCTAAATTTCCAATAATTATTTTGACAAGCAATGTTATGTGATAAAGTTGTCACTATAAAACAGGGCACCAAGGCAAATGTGTGGAATTAGTAGAAGAGAAAAAGACTAGAAGTCAAGGAAGATCATCTTGTAGCTCTTGCTTTGTTTAGGGGAAGACTCCTTGTCAATGTCCTCACCTGTTTGCATGAATGAGAAAAAAATGGACTCCATGGAAGCTCAAAACTTGACTTGGGGATCAATAGATCACCCCTTGAGAGAGTGGATTTGAAAGATAAATGAGATATGACTTGACTTGGGGATCAATAGATCACCACTTGAGAGAGTGGATTTGAGAGATAAATGAGATATGACATCATTCAACTGTCATAGTTCAAGGGGCTTGGTTGGGGAAATTGGGAGAAATATGGTCAATTGTCATTCACGTGCGTGCTTAGTTAGGGGAAAAGACTGATGCATTGTGAAGACCACATAACCTCATTCTGTGAAGGATGAAAACGTGCATCCGGCAATCTTTTCCATCAATAATTAATTAAAAAGGGGGCATTTACATTCCCACAGTATAAAATATAGGTTGGCAACGTGACAATAACCCAAACCATAGGTTTGTTGTGGTAAACTGTATTTTCCCCATGGGATGCTGAAGCCATTGTTACGTAGCCAGAGCATCAGATGCCAAGCAAGTGTTTTGTTAGAAATATAATGAAACTTGACCACAGGCGTGTACCATTTTAAAGAAGATTACCTCATGTGGACATATTGCCCTATTTAAACGCTGTTTTGACAACATGAAAATAGCCCAAAAAAGTGAGTAAGTTGTACCATTCCCTAAAATTAATCTAAGAGGAACGAAAATAACATACGGGTAGATACAATACGCATAAGTGAAGTTAAGCAGCAAATCCAAAATTTTATTCCCCATGATTGGGAAGAAACAATATAGTAGCACCAAAGAGAGAAGTGTGAGACAACTAAATTCCATGTTCTCATTCTTTCTTTCTCTCAATCTAAATGTTTTCACACAAACAGAGGAATAAAGACCAAATCATCACATGAAACCCCAGAAACAAGTACCTGGCATGAATTTTTCATTGGGTGAAGATGCTTGATAGTTGATACCATAAAGCTACCATGCATGTGCGGCCAATTTTTTCAGTTTTAACCATTGTTAACAGCTGCTAGTATATCACACAATCCCTTCCCTTTTCCTACGGATCTTAAGAAACACTACATCTCTTAATTATTCATCAACTATTACAATCAGAATCTAAGAAAATGCAGTTTTACAATCGCAATAGCTATGCTGTAATTATCTTTTTCCCAATCCCGCCGTTGAGGCAACAAAACTTCGAATAGGGGGAAAGTACCAAAATTTCAAATCAAAATGCTGTGATAAGAGTACCCGGAAAGAGAAATTACGAAATTGTGAAACTTACTCTGCGTTCGGCATTGATGATCTGAAGTTCTTGAGGAGAAGACTTTGCGAGAAGTGCTAGATGAACAAGGATAAAAACGAGAAGGGCTACTCCAACTCTGAGCAGAGTTTCCATTGCTGTCACAGTCCCCTCACAGTTGACGAGAGAACAAGACTGCAAGTCTATAAGTGCCACCAAATTCAAGTATTTTTCCAAAATTATATTTTTGCCCCAATTGTTCGTTCCTTCTACCATAACACCCTAAATGCGATGAATAGCAAATTCAAATTCGACGGAAACACAAATAGGGTTGTTAAACGGACCGACTGAATTGGACCGGACCCAAATCCATGTGAATTGAATCTAGGCCTGCTTTTAAATATGCTCAATTTTACTTGGTTGAGTCCAATTTACAATTTTTATATATAAATTCCCCCTTAGCGGGCCTTCCCCGCTCTACTTGAGAAGAAAGAGAGACCACTGCATAACAAGAGACATTGAAATATTAATAAATAGGGCGCGGGAGCTAACCCTTCTTGGGAATAGCAATTATCTGCTTTCTAAATAGAAAATACGAAACTTAGGTTATATTTGGATATGTTTTTATTTTGGTATTTTTAAAAATTATTCTAAAAAATTATTTTTAAGAACTGTTATGTTTTTAAAAATTATTTTTGAATTAAGAAAAAATTAAAATTAGAGGATGATTAATATTATAAATAAAAAATATTTTAGTTATTCATAAAATTGACATTCAAAATAAAAAATAAATTCAAAAAATAACTAAAAGTTGTTTCTATTTTTATATTTTTAAGTCACACATAGAAAATAATTTTTAAAAATAGATTCTGAAAATAACTTGTCAAATAGGATTTTCTATTTTTAAAAATAAAAAAATAAAAAAATAGACTCTTATTCTCCGTCCATTACAAAAGAGAGACTCAATCTTCAAATTTAAAAATGATGAACAACAGTCTTGCAAGAAGACAAGGAAATTCCTATAAAATAAAAAATAAAAAGCAGCCATTAACCAAAAAACATTTGAATTGAAAGTTATAAAAAAATAATTTTAAATTTTGATTTCTTTTTATGTAATTGACTTAATTGAATTTAACATCTGGGTTGAAGTAAAGTGAGCTTTATTTATTTTGAAATAATGTGCCGTTTGGATTTAACTCAAAGGAACTCTAATATTTTTCTAGAAAAAAATAATGTAAGTATTGTATGAATATATAATTTAAGAGCTCTCTTAAAAAAAGAAATAAATTGCTTCGTGGTTAGCCTATCTATATAAACCATGGTCCATATGAACTCAATTTATTGAGGTTCATTTGTAAATGAACCATCAATTATTAGTCCAATTATATAAAAATTTGCAAACTAGTTCATTTAACTTACAGGCTTTAGGCTGTTTAACGCTTTTAAACTTAAATTCATCAAAAAACTTCAATATGGCAAAATTACCAACGACTCGTATTGTAACTCCCTTACTTATCAACACCTTAATCCTCATTTAATAGATAATTAACGCATACTAATTTTCCTTCTACTCTGAACTAGCTCACAATACCACAAATTTCTGTATCTCATACGCTTTAGGCAAGGGTCATGTCATTATATAAAAGTTCGATTTACAAAAATATACATCCATCATATACAATATCCCCAACTATATACACATTTTTTTTTCTTTCTTTTACATTTACAACTTCAAAACATCATTGTCCTTTATCATGAGAGCCTTTGGAAGAATCACCTGGAATGGTTAGTAACAATACAGAAAAACATAAGAAACAGAGTTTCCCAGTAGCTAGCCATCACTGTAAAAATATATTGAGCCATTCCAGATCCTTAAGCAAGTAAAACATACATTTCAAAAACAATTAATCATTTCTCATCTCTTTATCATCTCATTCCGTACCATTGTAAGAAATGTGCATCACACATAGCAATCCACAAGCCCATTCAAGGACTTATATCAATATCTAGATGGCCATCACAGATAATCGTACCTAGGCCTCACACAGCAATTCACTGTCTTCCCGGGGTTCTCGAGCCAAAGGCCTAACACAGTATCATACTGTTTTCCCGAGGTTTCTGGCCATAGGTACCGCACACAACAATTGCACTATTATCCCCGAGGATCTCGAGCCATAGGCCAAAACACAGTATTTTACTGTCTTCCCGGGTTGTGCCACAATAATTGCATTATCATTCCGGGGATCTTGAGCCATAGGCCAAAACACAGTATCACACTGTCTTCCCGGAATGCGTGCACAACAATTCCATACACATTCCATACAATGGCATACCTTTTACAAGCTTTCAATGTGATGTTTCCTTTGCTCTCACTAAAGCTCCTTTATAACTCCCCTTGCCTTTCCAACTTGTCACTTTTAATCTATACAAATACACATCATAATTCTTATTAGAACATCATCACTTTCCCTAATCCCCATGTATTCTTTACTTCCTCTACTTAAATAAATGTATACTTAGATGCTCTATATCTTGTTTTCAAGCCTTGAAATGACACATATGAACACTAGAAAAGGATCCAAAAGCAAAACCATGCAAATCCTGAAGAAATCAAGCTAAAAAGTTCACTTAACAAAGAACACGGGGGTCCCATACCCCGTGTTCAGGGCCATGTTCCTTACTGGATGGCTTCGAGGCTTCACCAGTTCATTCAGAGAAGAACACGGGGGTGAACACGGGCCGTGTTCTACCCCATGTACCTTACTGCCCTTCAATCCTGAGGTAAACACGGGGAGTGTTGCACCCCGTGTAGCATACTGATCAGCTTCAACGAGGAACACGGGGTACAACACGGGCCGTGTTCTACCCCGTGTACCTTGCTGATCCTCCGAGAACACATTAAACAGCTAAAACTCCTTCCTTCCTTCTTTTTCATATTCATGGTTTTGACTTCTCAAAAGGAAAAAATGCACACAAACACTTTCACAATCAAAGTTTCATCTTTCATAGGCTTTAGACTTCATAAAAATTATTCTAACTTCATCCTTTTTAGCCAAGTTCCAAACATATTATACCAATACTACTCATGCACCCTTATGCCTCTAAAATCCAAGTGTGTACATCATGTTTCTTGTTGTTTTTACACCAAACCAAAGCCATAGCTTAACATAACAACATCTAAAACACCATTAGACATGTTCAAATCATCCAAAACTCCATGATCAACTACCTTTGACCACTCCAACATCAAAATCTCAAGAAACTAAAAAGAGCACAATAAAGAGCTTTTAAAGGAAAACAATTTTACCTCTTGCTACAACTTGAAAATCCTTACTTAGAGCTCTTCAAAATTGATCAAATTAAGCTTCTCTTCAATCTAAACACACCAATGGATAGAGCTTGATGAGAAGAGCAACTTTCCCTTCTACTCCCAAGCCTAAATCTCACTATTTTTGGGTGAAAAACTCAAAAGAAACTTTCTCTCTCTCTCCTGCACGTTTTGGAGCTTTCATGGAGGTGTGTTGCAGCTTTTAGAGAAATGGAGAAGAAAGAAGACTTTTCATGAAGCTTCTAGGGGCATTTTGGTCCTTTTTCACTAATTATTAAGGTTATTCTTGCCATTTCTTCAAATAAGGACACTTGTCCATTTTCTTCTAACAAGGACATTTGTCATGTGTCTATTGGCCACACTAAAAGAAAATCACATATCACACCCTAAATTCTTGGTTATTCATATTAGATCCCAAATTCTTGGTTATTTCCACTTTAACCACACCCGATTCTGCACTTTTGCAATTTAGTCCATAGAGTTTCTGTCTATTTAAGATTCCTTGCACTGTCAAAATTAGATAACTCCCTCTTTTAGGGTTTTCCAACCTCCTCTGATCATTTATACTGCTTATGAAAATAAATTCTTTTCCCTACTATCCTTTTTCCTTCAAAATTTCGTTTACCCTTACACTTAATTCCTTTCAACTTAAGATTCACCCACCAAGCTAATTCAAACGTGCTCTTCGTTTCTACGACCTTAGAATTTAGAGATTCAAATAATAGAATTGAAAATTCGGGACATTACACGTATTCTTCTATGGCCTTTTATGGGTTATGTTTACATGATTAGAAAAACTTTTATCATAACATATTATAAAATTAAACTTTTTATAAAATGTTATGATTTTTTATAAAACTTATAGGTCAAAAGGAGTAAATTGACTTTTAAAAAATCATAAAAATGCAAAATGAAATTTCTTTGAATCTAATTTGTAAATTGGTGAATATGTAGTTTCAAAAGCAAAATTATTTCTTTAGCCTTTTGTACCAAAAACTATGAATGCATTTTTGGCGAAAAAACAAGGTATTTGATGTTGTATGCAAATTGAAATGCTTAATGAAGAACATTAAGAAATACAAGAGTCCAAGAAAGAATAGAGGATAAAAAATTTTCATAAAATAGTCCAAAATTAATGCCTTTTCGCTTTACTTGTTATATCTCCTTTAAATTTTAACTTTTACTTTGAGTATGAATAATGAAATTAAGGGATAAAATTTGTGTAAGAGATAATCAATTATTTGATTGAATTTGATATGAGTTTTTATATAAATTAGTTGAGAAAAAATGGATGAAATAAAAGGTTTAAATTTTAAAAATATTTAAAAGTGAATATGTAAATATAAAAAAAATGTAGAATTAGTTTTTCAAAAATATCCCTATCCTTTTTTCTCCTTAAATTATCAATATCCCTTTATTTCCCCTAATTCCAAATCCCTAGCAACACCTCTACCTCATTTTCTTTAACTCCTCTTTCATCGTCATCTTCTTCTTTTTTTCATCTTCCCATTCAATCAAATAAAAAAAAGGTTATTACTCATCAAATTTTTCACACAAACAGGGTAAAGATTCCATCATTGTTAGATTCTTCCTCATTTTCTTTAGATTTGAGGAGATTTGAACATTTTAGTTCAAAAAAGGGAAATATGAAGCCTAATCTTAAATGTAATGGTTTTGAATGATTAGGAACCACCAAATCTTAATTCTAACTTCTAAATATCTCATTATAGTAAGGTAAGTGAATATCATAGCTTTAACTTGAAGATTAAAAGGAAATATTTTAAGCTAAGGCTTTTAGGTTTGAAAGATTATATGGTAAACATGTTAATTTGTGCTATTTGATTTGAGCTTGATGATAAAATTGCTATAAATGAGGTTATGTGTGTGTGTGTGTGTGGTGTGTGTATTTTAATGATTTGGTGGGGCTTAGTGGCTTAATAAGTGAATTTAGTTGGAATTTATGGCATATAAACAATGCATTCACACTGGATTTTGTAGAAAACTCAAGTGGTAGTTGATTATATAATTGACTATGATATTGTGGTATTGCTCTTAGGCCTTTTGTATTTGACTATACCCTTAAAAAGTTGCTCTTGGGAATTGTACAATTAACTATATAGGCGACTATAAGTTATCAAGATTCTTTTTAGTCACTTTGTATTGAAAGACATAGTCGATTATACTCTATTTTTAGGGAGTTCATCATCAACTATATAATTGACTACAAGCCTATTCCTTTGCCTTATAAAGGAATGTAATTGGTTATTCCCCAAAAATTTGCTTTCTAGTAATTTATAATTAAGTATATAGTTGATTATCACCTAAATGTGCTCAATAATTAATTTCTTTGGGAGTGTTAAAGAATAGGATGAGTTCCTAGATGTTAATATATAATAATTGCATAATTGAATAATAATGATAGATAAACTAGATTTGAAGTCATGTAAAGAGGCATAATAATATCATGATATTTATGTGTGCATTATAAGTATGGCTTGTTAGGATTGTGTTTTGATTGGTACCATTGATAATTGATGTTTATAGATTTGTTCTTGTATGGATAATTACTTGTTAGCTATGAAATAAAAATGCTAACAATGTACTTGTTATGATCTTGGTTATTAAGAAAGTTTAAGAGATTATTGATGTTAAGGTGATGATATATATATATATATATATTGTAATTATTTATATTATATTTGCATGCCTATTTGTAAAGAGATAAGGTTGATCCTAAAGAGACAAGGAAGGATTTATAAGGGATAAGGTTGAAAGAGAGTTACTAAGAGATCTACATACTTTCTCTAGATATGTATCTTATGATTTCCTATGAATGGTATTAAATAAATGACTTACCTTTTCCTTGTGTACCATGATAATAGGAATAATCAGTGATGTGATCTTATTTGGGCTCTAATTTTGTGCATATTATAGTTGTTTCTTAATAGACATATTTTTATTCCAAAACTCTTCTTTTTCTTAATAAAGGTATCTAAGTGGAGTTATTTTTCTTAGGATAACAATTTAAAGATTCTTTTAAGATTTTAATTATAACTTTTATATTATAGTACATGTATATTTTATTAATTCATTATTAAGTATTATTTACTCATTAAATTTCATATAAATTTACTCCTTTCTCTTTTCATTTGTCTCTTTGGAAACCTCTCACCTTGGGTGCCTAGCTTTATTAGATGGATCGAGAGTGTGACCACTTAAGAATTTTGACATTAAGGTAAGTTTTGGAATAATTGGGCATTCAAGCATAAAAATTTACTTGTATACTCCATAATGAATTTTCAAAAATCACATTTTCTTCTTCTTAAAAAGTACGGCTACA
Source organism: Sindora glabra (assembly GCA_020226215.1). Classification (NCBI taxonomy): domain Eukaryota; kingdom Viridiplantae; phylum Streptophyta; class Magnoliopsida; order Fabales; family Fabaceae; genus Sindora; species Sindora glabra. The sequence goes on along the minus strand of CM035228.1, from coordinate 49,862,131 downwards.
CATGAAACATGGAATTAGACACATTAGGAAGGGCTAGTAAGTGGTTGCCTATAACAACTTCCTACGTTGGTCACATGCTTAAGGATATGTCATGACACTACTTTACTCTACTCAAGTTATCAAGTGTCATTTGAAGTATTTTACTAGTTATGAATAAGTTATAATCACTTATCCTTACAACTTTCCACCTTTTTACATCAATCACACTTGTTCTTTTCATAAAAACTATTTTCCCAGGCTTAATCTCAAGGCTCAATACATGCCACCAAGACTTTCCTAAGAAAGACTCCTCTTTCTTTCAATATCTATCTTTCATAAATACAAGAGAAAGTTTCTCGCAATCTTATTAACAGATTTTACAACTTTCATTTAAGCACTTAAAAGTGTGAATAAGTAAGTTTATGCTTAAAGAAATTTTAAAAGAGCTTTAGCACTTAAAGGAGTACAAGATAGAATTTACAAGTTGTAAAGCAATTACTTGGAATGTCCTTTCCAAAGAAATAAAGTTTATTTATAGAGAAAAAGTTGATGAAGGCTATTAGTCTTTAACTAAACTCGCCCTTCAAGTTTTCTCTTTTAACCTATATGTTAAAAATCTATACTTGTACCATGGAAGACAATGTTTAACCACTTGTTCTAACCTGAACTCTTACTGTACTCTGAATAGCATAAGACTTGATATTTTATTGAAAACTAAAGTTTGGCCTTGATCTTTGGTCAAAAAGTGGTAAATAATCCTTAAATATTTTATTTGATATTCAAGCTACACTAAAGTGCAATAAATTCAATATTTTAGTGTATTTCATTCAAGTACATGTTGGAAAACAAAGATTGAATTTGAAATTCTTTCTCTTTAATAATCTAATGGATGAAAATGGTTTAGATTTGAATATTGGTTATTAGATTATATCACATAATTTTTTACAATAAATTTTAAATTCATATCCAATAAAATGATAACTTGGATTATGAGTTTTGGCATTATTCAAAATCAACCAAATGGAAATTCTTGGAAAAAAGGATGCAATCTTATTACATGGGCAAATAAAATTTTGTGATGCATTTTGGGCTTTTATCAGGAAAAGTGTCGACCTAAAATTTTCTTGAAATACTTAATAAGCTATAAATTAATGAATCAAGATATGCTTACCTAACTAAATTGGATTAAGAATAAAATCAGTGACTTCAAATTCTAAGTTCATATTTTATAGCAAATTTCCATGCAAAATCATTTAAAAATACTATAGCCCCAAAATACTTCAATTCTTAAATTCCTATTTGGTTCCTCACTCTTTTTTTTTTTATAATGACAAACTTTGCAAAGTTTTGAATTTAAAAATATTTCAAAGGAAGGGATGAGTATTACAGCATATATATATATAAAATAATGCAAAGGAAGAGTATCAAAGCAAATATATATGCAAGAATTTTAACTTTGCTCCCCCTAAAAGTATGAATTTTCTTTCAAAAGGCTCCCTTTCAAATTATGCATAAAACTTTTGCAATCTTTCTTTAATCCTTCTCTTGTCATTAGCAAAATAGCAAAATGAATCCAAAATGATGTTTAAAGAAAATAAAGAACTAAGGAATTAGTTATCCATTAGATACAGAAAAGAACTAAGTAGAAGGGAATTAAGTTAATCATGCATTAATATAATAGGTAGAAGAAAGGTGAAAACAAGCACATATTTTCAAAAAAAAAATATATGAAGTAGGGAAGAAGTTAATAAAAAATTAGAGAAAGTAACAAAACTATCGAAAAGAGTATAAAAGGTGTCCCAATGGAAATGAAAATTAGACATCAAAAGAGGGAATAATATGAAAAAATTTGTGAATTAAGGTTAATAAGATCAAATAGTGAAAGCAGTAAGGTTTTTCAATGGAAATGAAAATAAAAAATTTAAATAAAGGGAAAAATTAAAATTCTATGAATTAAAGTCAATAAAATCAAATCAAATGTTAAAAGAAGGGATAACATGAAAAATGTAATAAATTAGAGTCATCTTCAAATTAGTGAGGATATTACCAATAAAGATGAAAATCAAATTGAAAAAGTAATGGTACGAGTTTATGAAGTAAAGTTATTGAAAAAAAATTATAAGAAAGAGCTAGTGAGATAAAGTCAATAATTTGTAAAAGATGCAGGAGTGTACTAAAGAAATAGATAAGGAAAAGCTTTTAATGTTATGAGAGTGTATAAACATATTATAAACTAGCAAAAACCATCTAAAAGAATGATGCAATAGTAGGTATAAAATAATAAATACATACTAAATGATAAATAAAGCAAAAGTAGATGCTAATTAGCTATATAGTAAGTAATTCAAAACTAAAATATATAAATGAGCAAGAATACCATAAGATATTATTAAAGTTAAGAATCCAAACTATATCCTCCTTTCTTGCTATAACTTTTCTAAAAATTCCTTTATTTAGGCACCTTTTTTTATCCTACAAATTTTTCTAGAGTAGTTTTTCATTCTTATCACCTTTCTACTCATTCTAGTACATAATTCCTTCTCTTACTGAATGTTAAAGTTCTTAACTAACTATCATTCATAATATTGCCTTTATTAACACCTTTTCCTTTATCTAATAAGAAGTTATCTTCAAAGTGCCTAAATATCTTAATGATTATTAATCTATATCCTATATAAGTATCCATTCTAGACTTAATGGATATGATATATCTAATTACTAGATGTCTTAGGTTGATTTTATACTTTGGTTCAATGACCCAAAGTAGAAATGCTTCAAAATTACTGACCTTGCTTATAGAAATTCCTTTAAGACAAAGAACCTTATGAATATAATAGTGAAGTGCCTTCCAATTCATGGTGAATTGTTTGCCATAGGAGTTTTCTCTGCTTTCCCATCTCTTAGTTTCTAAACCTAAGGGTTAAAGTTGAATCCTTCATCATCTTTGATGATTCTATTAGCATTAACAAGTGTGCCTTCATTTAGAGTTCCTAGTAGTTAATTCGTCAAGGTTATATAAATGCAATATTCTGTTCTATTTACAAAAATCAATAGTTTGTTGTCATTTCTTGGAGATTCTAAATTGATATAGAAAAGTTTAATGTGCTTTTCATAAGCTAACTCATCCATATTCAGAAAGTTTCCTATCTAATTCCTAATTTACTTAAAACATTTTACTTCTTCATTCTCTAAGGATAGAACATTAACTTTCTTGGGTTGGATGAATCTCTAATTCCTATAATTAATATCATACTTCTTCACTGTAATCTTATCTCTAAAATCATATTGGTTGAAAATTAGAGACTGTTCCATTTTCCAAGAATATGTTTAAAAGAAAGGATTTTAATCAAAAGGATTAGTTTAAGAGACAAAAGAAATGATGGGGTTCAATTGAAAAGGCAAAAGGAAGAAATTTTTAAGAGAAAAGATAGAAAATCTAGTTTGGTATGGATTCGCAAAACTTTGATAACTTAAATTTTAAAGAAATAAAAAGTTACACTATTTAGTTTTTGAAAGGATATTAGAGATGAGAGGAGCAAAGGTTGAGTGGTTTGGTGAGGTTTTTTGAGCAAAAACAAGGATTAAGGAATTTGTATAAAGGAAAGATTTAGTACTTAATAAGTATAATTATCATTCATTATCTCAAGAAGATATAACATTGAATTAAGCATTTTTCTTGGAAAGTACCAACCTAGTTAAAGATTGAATCATTGATACATGTGTTACAACACATTCAAAACTAAATATTATTTGTTAATAAAAATTTTGCAATATAAGGTAACCACCAAGTCAAACCCCTAGTGATCCACTCGATATATCCTTTCTCAATCATTTAATAACTATGATTACAAAATAGAATGCAAAGAAAATGTAAAACTGAACAAGATACAAACGATATGGGAGAATTTAAACAAAACTAATTAGAAGTGTTTTGATTCAAAATTCAAATAAAATACACTAACAAAAGTAAAATGGAGGAATAACATAAAAAGATAGAAAGTTTATACAACAAAGTAATTGATCCAAGGATTTGAGAACTCTTATGTGGATTAATTATAGATAAAATATAATTAACAATTCCAATTAATTTTTTAACCTTGAATTAACTAGAATTCCTATAATAATTTATGAATTCTATACTAGATAACCATTTAAAATTTGATCAATTAAAATTAAAAGAATTAAGAAATCACTATAATCCATAAAAGCTAGATTGAAATTGATTTAAAAATAGAATATAACTAAATTAAAGGATTAAATAAAAAATATTTGATTTAATCTTTCAGCCCTTTGTTCCTACATGAAAAATAGTAATTAATTAACCACAATTCAACATAAAAATAGATAAACATCAGAAGTCACAAGGTTAAATACAAATTATATCAAATCAGCATTCAGCTCATGCAATTCCAAGCAATTAACATGATAATCAACACAAAGAATTAGGAAAAGAGAAAAATTAATTAGAAAAAATTAACATTATAACTTAGGATCTCATAATCTAAATAGAAATAAGTTTCAAATTTCTTGAATTACTAAATTTAAATTTCCATGGTTGAAGAAGAAGAAACTTGAAAAAAAGATAAAAGTTATTTAGTGTTTCTGCAAAATTGTGTAGAAATAGCCTTTGGAGAGACAAATCGTATATCTTATTACCTATAAAACTAAACCTAATGAAACAGAATCATATGCCCCATAAAGTTATGAAGAACAAGGCTTTGCTAATTTTAGAAACTTGAACCTTATTTTACAAAATAAAGTACTGCAAGAGTTACTATAGCAAAATCTCATAGGTTTGATTTCTAACTATGTAAGACCATAAAAAATATGTAGTTTTGCTAAAATCCAAATATGAAACTTGTAGGGCTAGATCTTAGAAAATTTTAGGCATTAGTTTTATCTTAATTATATCTTTGGAGTTTCAAGCATGGCCTAAAAACCAAAATTGGCTTAGCTTGGACAAAAATAGAACATCAATTTCTTAGCTAAATTAGACCTTCCAAATGTTCGAATTAAGCTTTAACCAAAACATGAAAGTTGTATAACTTCCTTTAAACTTTCTAATGATGTAAAGATTATCCAAATTTGATATTTAAAACTTAAAATATAGTTAAAAATCTAAAATATTGTAAAAATATAACATCAACTAAATAATTTCAAAACATTGTAAAACCGATCTCAAATCACAATCACTTAACAAAGTCATTTTCATAAAATTAAGGATAGAGTATAAATAGGAGGGAATAATATTGATAGAATCTCACACATTAATCATTACCTAGGTAGTAGTTAAGGTTTTATAGCATGCTTTATACAAATAAAATTGGTTGATAGCCAATTTAATTTTGATTTGTATATGGCACTTATATACACTATATCTTGCTACATTAATTTTGATTTGCAGCATACTTTATACACATTATATATTGCTACATTAATCATCAATTTAATTTTGATTTATACAAATAAAATTGGTTGATAGCTAAAGGTCATTAAAATGTTTATCTATTGCAAAAGCTAATAAGACTTCAAATAGTGTAATAGGCTTGTATATGGCACCAAAGTACATTTTTAGCACAATCCTAAGTTTTAAAATTTTTGAAATTCTATTTCACCATCTTTTTAAAAATTTGAGGTAGTAACAAGTTTGTTATTTTGTAGCCTTATTTCTATTACCTAGAAAATGTAAACCAATTTCTATAAAATGATGCATGCATTATCACACAAACATATGATAGCATATAAATTTCACATAAAGCAGTAGAATTAATCAAAACTCATCATAGAAAATTTTTTCCTTATATAACAAAGCCTAACTTCATGAAGAGGTTTTGTAAAAATATAAAATAATCAATTTTCAATATTTATAAATTTAACCATAATATCTCTTTTATTCACATGATCTCTAATAAAATAATGTTTAACTTCAACGTACTTCATTCTTGAGTGCTAAATAGGATTTTTCATTACATTAATAGTAGTTGTATTATTACAAAAGAGAAGTTAGGATTGAATTTTGAATCGTAACCTTCAACTTACTTTTTCATCTATAAAACTTGAGTATAATAACTTCCAACCACTATATATTTTGCTTCAAGTGTTGAAAAAGTAACTAAAGCTTGTTTTTTTATTATACTAAGATATAATTCATTATCTAAAAATTAACATGCTCTATTTGTGCTTTTTTTATTTGATTGGCATCCTCTAAAGTCAGCATCTAAATATCCAACTCGGTTAAGAGAATAAAAAGCCATAGTTATTTATTCTTAGTAGATGTCTAAATATTTTTTTAACTACATATAAATAAGATTCTTTAAGATTTGATTGATATCTAGCAAATAAACAAACACTAAACATAATACTCATCTTACTTATGGTTAAATAAGGAAGTGAACTAATTATAGCTCTATATTATTTTTCATTAATTGATTTATCTTTTTCATCTTTGTTGAGTTTTATGGATGGAATCATTAAAATACTAATAGCCTTTACATTTTTCATTTCAAGTTTCTTCAAGAGCTTATTTGTATATTTTGCTTGATTTATGAATATTCTTTCATTTGTTTGCTTTTCTTGAAATCTAAGAAAAAATGTTAGCTCTCTTGTCATACTCATTTCAAATTCTCCTTTCATGAGTTTTGAAAATTCCTTGCATAAAAGCTCATTAATGGATCTAAAAATGATATCAATCACATAAATTTGCATAATTAGTATATCATGCCCAATGATCAAATTTTGCATTAACTTTTCCTTTAGTAAAAATATTTTCAACAAGAAATTTAATTAGCCTTTCATACTAATTTTTTGGAGCCTTTTTTAAACCATGACGTTGTCTAACACAAACTTCTTCGCTTAGAAAGTCATTTAGAAAAGTACTTTTCATATCTATTTGATAAAATTTGAAATTTTTTAAATATGCAAATGAAAGTAACATTTTCATAGACTCAAGCATAGTAAGCGTGCATAAGTTTCATCATAGTTAATATTTTTTTTATTGATTATACCTTTATGTTACTAATTTTGCCTAGTTTCTTTTCTAATTTTTTTTAAAATACCCATTTGGTTTTTATTAATGGGTAATTTGATGGTTAAGGCATAGGCTTCCAAATTTTATTCTTTTCAAATTAATTTAGTTCTTTTTTCATGGCTTTAACCTAATTTTCATCATTGAGAGTATTTTATACATTCTTAAATTCTATACGTGAAAGCAGAACCATGCTAGTTTCATTTTTAAGAGAGAATCTAGTTTTTATACCTCAAGATGGATCACTAATGATATAGTTATTAGGATAGCTTGGGTGATTTTTCCGTTCTCTTGGTAGGTTTCTATTATCCTTTTGAGGTGTGTCATAAGGTCCTTTAACTTGATTTTCTTCAATTTTCTTCATTCTTTTTTAGATAGCAACTTCCTTTCTTATTTTCTACATTCTGCTTGAGATAACAACCTTTTTATTATCTCAAAAGTTAAGTCTCGAGTTAATTTTCCTTGTTTTATTTGGTTTGTTCTTTTGATGCTTATTTCTTTGAGATTATTTTATCATCGTTATCATCATCTATTTGCTTTCTTAAAGAAAATGCATTAGATTCATTAAATACTACATGCATAGATTTATTCTATAGTGAGGGTTTTTCTATTGTATACTCCATAAGTCAAATTTTATGAAATTATCTTTTTCATTGTTTAAGATAAAGCACTTACATCAAAAAGCAGGGAAATAACCAATGTTGGGTTTCCTTCCCATCCATAGTTCATATGGAGTTTTCTTTAAAATAAGTTTTATGAAGTATCTATTTGAAATGTAGCAAGATATATTTATAGCTTTGACCTAAAAATATTTTGGCAAATTATTTTCATAAAGTATAGTTTTAACCATTTCTTATAATGTCTTATTCTTTCATTCTACAATCCAATTTTGTTAAGGACTTTTAAGACATGAGAAATCATTGCTAGTACCATTATTTTCACAAAAAATTTCAAATTTTTTATTTTCAAATTCTCTACTATAGTCAATTCTAATATTGGTTATGTAACCACCTTCTTCATCTTGAACTTTCTTACGAAATTTCTCAAACATTTCAAATATATCATGGTTACATGCAAGAAAATAAACCCATGTATATCTAAAGAATATTTAACAATAACTAAATTATGCCTTTTTTCCCCCAAAGTTTAATGTTTTAGTTAGATAAAATAAATCCATATGTAGAAGTTCGAAAGGTCATGATGTTAAAACCACATTCATTAGTTAAAAGGATTATTTTACTTGTTTGCCTTGTTGACATATGCCACATATATGGTCTTCTTCAAAATTTATTTTTGGAAGATCAATAACATGGTCTTTGTTAGAAAATTTTGAAATAAGACAAATGTTGACATGACTAATTCTTTTATACCACAATCAACATTCATCATTTATTAATGCAAGATATTTTAAAGAATTTGAAGAAATATCTTACATGGTTGAAATATAAACATTGTCAATTCTTTTTCTAATAAAACAAATTTTGTAAAATCCTTTTTATCTTGAATAAAACAATAAGAAGATTCAAAAACTATTCTATAGCCTTATCATAAAGTTGGCTAATGCTCAACTAAATTATTATTATTAATAGAAGTAAACCTCATACTTATCTTACCTATATTGGTGATCTTGCATAGGTATTGTCTCAAAGGGTGAAATATTAATAAGCTTAAAACAAGTGACTTCATTTTAATCTTTTGTCATATGTCTTGAGCATTCACTATTTATAAGCCAATCATCATTTTTTGATTGAGAATTTAAGACACATCTTGTCATCTTGACTTTTGGCCAAAAAGTAATAGTTTTAGATATCATTATCTTCTTCCTCTTCAAGCTTCTCTTCAAATAACACTTATTCATCATCCTAAGCAGTTACCATACCTTTCTTTTTTATAGATTTCTTTTAGAATTTCTTCTCTAAATTTAGACATTTATTTTTCTTATTTCCTTATCCTTTACCTTTAAAAAATGTTAATGGTTAATTATTTGTTTCATCTTTAGTTTGCTCCATTCTTTGAAGTGATCTAAGTTTGAAATCACATCTTTTCCTATACATTCTAAAGAATTGTTTGACCATTAAAGTCATCTCATCTTTCTTATTTTTGGTTTCTTGATCAAGATCATTTTGCTTTTTATCATCATCTTTTGAAGATGTTTTGAATGATATATTTTTCTTTTTCTTTTTCTTTTGCTTGATTATCTTGTTAGGTTTTACATGCACTTAAGTACAATGAATTTTTTTTAAGAATTATATTAAATCTTCCCAAAATTAATGCACATGGACATAGATTAATATCACAAGGGTTGCCTCTTGAAATGCAAATCACAAATCACAAGCACAATCAACCGATAGTGCCTCTATAGTACTCATACGGGATTAGAGTTTTTTAGTGGTTTTTTTTTGTAGTAATTCATATGTGTATAAAAAATGATGCTTTTAGTCCTTTTTTATAGAACTAAGGCATGCCACTTTCCTAGTCCTACTAGGAAACCACTTCTAACTTTTAATTTCACTTAATCACTAAAGCCTTATCCTTATTATGATAAGAGTGAGGAGAGATAGGCTTTATCCGTTAGTTATCTAATATTATCTTAATTTTAATTACTAAATATTATTACATAATAATATTATCTTATAATATAATTATCTAATATCAAATGACACAATTATTTGATATTATTTTAATATCAAATAATATCACATAATATACTATATATTACACGAATAATATATATTATTACTTTGATAATATATATATGTGCACTAAATAATAGGCCCAAGGTTTTTAGTCTAACTAAAAATCAATTAATTACTTATTCTTACTCTTTTTGTGTGACCTTGTACATTTTTACTATATTGGTAATGACCCATCAATAAACCATAGACAATAAGTGATATCCAACAATATATCACTTCCATCTAAGTAGTAAGAATGTTTATGATTTGACATCCACCTAATGTGTGAATAACACTTTATAGCATAGTTCCTTTTATATCGATATCTAAATTGAACTAAAGGCATGGAATATGTCATCTGTGTCAGTATTTAATCTACATTTCTTGATTTCAAGTAGATTAACTTAAATAAATGATCAATATCACATATTGATCCATTTGATAATGGCCATGCATTTCTTAGTTTCACTCAATCAAGGGGCCTAAGGATATCATTTCTTTATACATAAGGAACAAAATCCTATCTACATTACTCATATCCCTCTACATGATTCATAACACATCCAATCAATGCTTTACATGTCATCTTAGTTCAAGGTGATACAAGATGGTATCAAAGTATGTGACTCATCATATAGGGAACCATAACGACTTCAAGTTAAAGGACTACGTGTGTTGTGGTCAGATGAGAATAGCTTATGACACATAACAATCTATGTAGTGTTCTTGTAGTAGGTCAATCTAGTACATTTGTTCATTAACAATATACTCATATATTAACTTGATATCACATATCCATAATTTATAATCATCAGTCACCATACATGATAGTCTCGATGTATTATTGTTATCATTTTTGCAATAATACTTGATTATGGATATTTTAGGAATAGTAAAACTATTTCAGGGACAATTATTATATTAGTTTTAAATTGCACAAATATTAAAATAAAACAAAATATAATAATTGTATTGTCTAAAATAAACATGATACATTGTATATTATTATAATTATCTTATGATTAGCTCCTCAGACACATACATTAACACATCTCTCACGTATATTTTTCATATGCAAAGAGTTTTTCCCTTAGTTCATCATAAGTAAGAGTTAAGAGATTGTTTACTTCTTATATGACATCTACATTAAATTATCATGTTTTTAGTGTGGTTCTTAAATTTTCATAACTAGTTTTTCATCAATAATAATTATTTTTAAAGCATAAGGATTGTTAATGATGATTGAGAGCTATTCAAGCATAGGCTCTATTTTCTCATTTTCTTCATTCTAAATATTTCATATTCATGTATAAGCATATTTATTCTAGTTTCTTTTACCTGATTAGTACTTTTATAGGTCAATTCTAGCTTATCTCATATTATTTTAGCCAAAAAGTACATTTAGAAATCTTTCTGTATTCATTGGGTGTTATGGCACACATATTGGCATTCATGGCTTTTAAATAGAGAGCTTTTTTCTTGTATTCGTCTTCGATAGAATCATCTTCAAGCTTGAGCATTACCCTTGCAGTGTCATTTTTTCTTGGTGCTTTATATCTTTTCTTAATAATTTTCCATACATTGATGTTAATACATGTAATGTAAGATATTATTCTAAACTTGTAATAATTATAGTTCATGCTTTAAAAAGTGGTGGTCTAGTGGTTGAATGTCTTTTTAGTCCATGAGTATAGCCAAGGAGCTTCCTTACTTACAAAATCTTTACTCATAAAGTTGTTAAAATTTAAAAATATGAGACCAAGCTCAAATACCAATTAATAAAACTTATAAACAAAAAAAAGTGAATTGGCTTTTAAAAATGATCCTTGTAAATATCCAAAATGAAATTTCTTTGAATCTAATTTATAAAACTAATGAATATGTAGTTTCAAAAGTAAAATTTATTTCTTCAACTAATTGTACAAAAAAATTGTGAGTGAGTATTTTTATAAAAAATAAAGCACGTGATATTATTTGCAAATTGAAATGCTTGATAAACAATATTAAGAAATATAAGAGTATAGAGAAGAAAAGAGAACACTAAGAATTTTTATAAAGGTTTAATAACCTAAAATGAATGCTTTTTGGGCCTATTCCTCTTTTCTTAAACTATCAAGTATTACTTAAGGTATTTCATTAGTTGTGAATATGTTACACACACTTATCCTCATAACTTTCCACCTTTTTGCATCAATTACACTTGTTCTTTTCACAGGAACCCTTTTCCAAGACTAATATCAAGGATTAATACAAGTTATTAAATTTTTTCCTAGAAATACCCTTTCTTTCTCTCAATCTCTAACTTTCAAAAAACAAGAAAAATTTTCTCACAATCTTTCAAGGAGATTTTACAACTCTCATTTAACTATTTAAAGTATTGATATGCAAATTTAGGCTTAAAGAAATTTGAAGAGAGTTTTAACACTTAAAGAGGTATAAGGGAGAATTTACAAGTTGGAAAGCAATTATTTGGTGTGTCTTCCTTTAAAAAGATGAAGTTTATTTATATAGAAAAGTTAATGAAGGTTATTCGGGCCCTAAGCAAACTTGTTCCTTAAGTTTTCTCTTTTAACCTATGTCCTAAAAATGTATGCTTATATCATATGAGACAAGGTTCAATAACTTTCTTTTACGTAAACTCTAACAATGTCTAGAATAGAACATGGCTAGCTATTTCACTAAAAATTAAGGTTTGGCTTTAGTCTTCAATTGGAAAAGGGTAAATAGTGCTTATATATTTTATTTGATATTAAATGTGCATGTTGCAATACACCAAGATTAATTATAACTAGTTTGCTAAAAATTATGCAATATAGGATGACAAATTAGATCAAACCTCTAGTGATCCCTTAATACATCCTTTCTTAATTATTTACTAATAATGATTATACAATTATTTAAGCTTTTTATGCACTAAGAATAGAAGAAAGAAAAGCACACAGAAATGAAACAGGAATGCAAATAGAAATGCAAACATAATGCAAAATGCAAACTAAATTCAAATAATATGCAAAACAGAATGAACACAAAATCAAATTAAGGGTTTTAATTCAAAATTGAAACAAATGTATTAAACAAAACAAAATAATAAGAAAGAAAATCAATATAACAAAGTAGTTAATCCAAGGATTTAAGAGCTCTTAGTGTGGATTAATCACATATCACATATTATTTGACCATTCCAATTGATTATGTTAACCTTAAATTATCTGCAATTATTATAATAATTCATGAACCCTATACTAAATGACCATATAAGATTTAATCAATTAAGATTAATTGAATTTGTAAAGCCACATCAAAATTGACTTGAAGATAGAAATTAGCTGAGTTGAATAACTAAACTAGAAACTTCTTATTTAATCTTCTAACCCACTATCCCCACATGAAAAATCATGATTAACTAGCCATAATTCAATACAAAAATAGATAAATATTAGAAATCACAAGGTTGAACACCAATTATACCAAACCAACATTCAACATATACAATTTTAAGCAATCAAGACAAAAAATGAGAAAAATCAATTAGAAAAATTAATATTATAAATTAGGATCTTATAATCCAAGTAGAGATAAGCTTCAAAATCCTTGAATCAACTAAAATCTAGCCTTCTATGTTTGAAAAACAAGAAACTTGGAGAAGAGAGAAAAGTTATCTTTGCCAAATTATAGAGTATCTTTAAGTGTGAAATGTTCTTGCCCCTATATTTGGCTTGATAACCCTAGAACCTAAATCCTATGCCCTTTAGGGTTACAAAGAATAAGATCTTATTAATTTTAGAAGCCCAAAACCTATTAATTAAATGTAAAACCACTAAAATTATATAGTTTTAGTAAACCACAAACATAAAAGTTATAAAGTTAGGTTTTAGGAAGCTTAGGCATTGGTTTTGCATTAATTAAACCTCTTGAGCTCTAAATACATCCTAAAGACCAAAGCTAGCTCAATTAGGATATAAACAGGGCTCTACCTTCTCGACTAAATTAGACTTTCCAAATATTTGAACTAGGCTTTGACTAAAACATAAAAGTTGTGTAGCTTTCTTTAAGCTTTTTAATGATCTAAATATTAACCAAATCTAATATCTAAAACTCAAGATATAGTAAAAAATCTAAAATAATGTAAAAATCTAACATTAACCAAATAATTCCAAAACATTGTAAAACTAACCCCAAGTCACATGATATTGTCAATTCTATAAAATTAAACTTATGTAATACATTAAAGGGCATGAAATAGGAAAAAACAATATAAATAAAATCTTATGCACCAAATTTCTACACATTGAGCCCTTGTGTGACCTTAGGGAAGATATAACTTTATTCAAAACTAACGAAACAAAACACTTACTTTCCAAAAACTTCAAAATCATAGATTCAAAAGCAAGAAAATATTAAAGCCAATAAAAAACATAACATATCATGAACAAAAATCTTAGCAAACTTAAAACTAACCAACATAGCAACTTTATTCAAGAAAAAGTATATCTATATGGTACATTTTCACAAAATTCACTCTTTTACTTTTAAATATTTGGGGAAAGTGTTTCACTCAAATTTATTCTATAAAATTACTTTACTATAAGCTTGTTAATTATCTAATTCCCATAACTCAAATCACGTGCACAAGATAAATTCAAAGGACTTTATTCAATGTTGTAATGTGGCTAAGGAAAAGGAAAGAAAAAATAAGGATATAAAATGTTAGAATGCAAAAAAATCAAATGTTTTCACAAAATTCACTCTTCTACTATCAAATATTTGGGGAAAGTGTTTCATTCAAGTTTGTCTATGAAATTACTTTATTATAAGCTTGCTAATCATTTAATTTCCACCACTCAAATCAAATGTGCAACATAAATTGAAATGACTTTATTCAAGGTTGTAATGTGACTAAGGAAAAGGAAGGAAAAATTGAGGATATAAAACGGTAGAAACTAAAAAAATTAATAGAGCACTTAAACAAAAAATATATAAGCCAATCATGAATAATGATATCTGAATACAACAACCTAAATTTAAATTCAAATAATCATCAATGTTTTTTCCTTTCTCATTTCTATTTTTTCAATTTCATTTTATCTTATTCTTTTTTTCTTTCATTTTTTTCACTTTTTTATTGACTTTCTCTTTCTTTTTTAACTAACTTTTAAACTTGAAGTTAATAACTTTTCATAATACACAAAGTCACACACCTTTACACTTATTTAAGAGCTCATCTTATAAAAATTCAAATGCTTTACTAATCCCTAAAGTTAGATAAAGATACTTATTTTTCATTAGAAAAATACTTTTGGGCTAATTAGTAAAGAAAGGATAATTAAGTTTTAAAAGGCATAACAAAGATAGAAATTCAAGGTTGGCTATTTAATTCTAGCTTAAACAAAGAAAGAATGCTTTTATCATTTTTATGCATGCATGTGTAAATATAATCTAAAAAAAAATCAAAGCAAGTTTTATAGAAACAAATCATGGAAGAATATAACACAAGAAAGCAAAAGAATAGTATGAATTTTCAACATAGGGCTTAAAATCCCACAAGGAAAGTCATGCTGCCAAGTTCAATCCACTAATTCAAAATTCATCACTACATTAATCAATTTTAAAAAGCAAAATCATTCATTCAATCATGTTATGAATCCTATATAACTTCAATGGAATCCCACTTAAGAAAAATACAAAATCTCCATCAATGAAAAGTACTAAAATGACTTTAAAACAAGTGAAATACACACTTTTTAAAATTTTTTATTCTTTTGAAAGCAATAAATGAAGACACAAAGTACAAAATAAATCCTAAAATTCTTTTGATACTTAAATTTTACATTATTATTAATTTAAAGTATATCAATATCATCAAAAAAGATAAAAGACAAGTGAAATAAAAAAGAATTGTAAGGGAAAGTAAATCTAAAATACTTAAGTTACCTTCCAAGAAGTGTCTTTCTTTAATATCTTTGACTAGACATTGCTTAAATGTCTTTAACTAGGATCTATATGATGATGAACTATATTTATTTCTTCTAAATTGCTAACTTTTAATTCATCCATCAAAGAGGTACTTTGTAAATTTGGATCATCTAGAAAAATTTCTCCAAGTATTATCCTTAAATCACTTTTTCTTGAATATTCAAAATCATCCTAAATAATGAATTCAATATGATAAGTAAAATGACTAGAATGATCAATAAGAAACCATTTTTTTCTTTCATAGATTCATCATTTATAAATGCTAAAATTTTTACACATATGGCACACTCAATATCACTATCATAACAAATGCACTCATAGCCATCCACATAATACATAAATTCAAAATTTTGAGGAAACTAAACAAGTATGTCATCATAAGTAGCATCAACAAGTACATCAAAATCAATCAAATCGGAACTAGCAATATTAGAAATAGTAACATCAAAAATAGCAAAATCAAAACTAAAAAAATTAAAATAAAAAATAGCAACATCAAAAAATTTGAAAAGAGGAACATGATGCACTAAAAGCTTAAAAGTACAAAGATAAGACATAAAATTGTCCTATATAGCCTTAAAAATGTCAAATTTGGCTATCACACCATCAAACTCCATGGTTAATGCCCTGTCATGAATATTAGTCACAATTTTTACTATTTTAAGAAAAGGCCAACCAATAATGATTGGAGGAAGGACCTTGAATGTCTTATTTTCCATCTCTAAGATATAAAAATTTATTGAAAAAATGAATCTATCAACCTATATTAAAATATCTTTAAGAACACCTGAGAGATAAATGTTAGATCTATTTGCTAATTAAAAACTACTTTTGTTTGTTTCAAAGGTCCTAAATTTAAAATATTAAAAATAGAAAGAGGCATGATATTAATTGAAGCTCCTAAGTCTAGCATGATATGCTCAATTTTAGTTTTCCCTATAACACTTGGAATGATGAATATGCTTGAATCTTTATATTTTTTAGTAATTTTCTTTGAATGATAATAGATACATTCACCCCTATACTTATTTTCTCACCATCTTTTAATTTTCTTTTATTGATTCAAAAAGTTATCATACCTTGGAATCTATTTTATCAAATCTAGCAAAGGTATATTAACTTATACTTTGCTAAGGAAATTAAAATTTTATTTCTTATCCTTAATTTTCTTTTATGGAATAACTCTTATTAGAAAAGGAAATAAAAAAATTAATGGGAGGTGAGGGTTTAGGGATAGAATTTACCTCATTTCCATCATGTATTATTTTTTTTTGTTACTTTTGATTGTTTTCTTCTAGTTGAATGCTTACTTCTAGATTTGATGATGAATGCATGTTAACTGGTTACCACTTTTTAGCATAATGACGTTCATAACTTCTTTGCCTCTTACATTGCTAGAAGAAATTTATCCTAGACCTTGTCCTTTTAGCTCACTTATAGTAGAAGTTAATTGACTAATTTGAGTTTACAAATTTATAATTGTGCCTTCTATTCTTTACTAGAATTGCAAGTTATTTACTACTATTTACTTGACTAATTCTTTAAAAGATAGTTAAGAAGAGGAGGAAGTTGAATCTAATTTAGAAGTAAGATTGAATGGCATTATATTATATGTAGAAGGATATTGAACTTAACCAATATTGCTACTATATTTCAAGTTATGGTTATCTCTCCAACCAGGGCATTAATTATATTGCTGGTACTAGTTAGGTTGCTGCTATTGGTACTACTATTATGGTTTACCAAGGAAAATGACTGTTGTATATGCTTAAGGAGGTTGATACTTGTCATCTTGTAATATAAGGTAGGAATCAATAGAATGAGTTGAATATGAGCAAATTCTATAAAGTCTAATGGACGGAAGAAAAGCTTGGACTTGCTACTGTCATATTGCCATTTGCCTAACTAGAAAAGTTAATTTATTGAATCTACTCACCAATCTTTATTGGTTTAAATAGGAAAAATTCATCTTATTCATACTTCTTTTAGTAATAAGCATTTTGGTTTCAAATTGTTAGGAGTTTATTGCTATGTTAGCTATCAAGTCCTTTGCTATTATAGGGATTTTATTTATTAATGCTCCACTACTTGCAACATCAATCATGCTCTTATTTATGGGAAAGAGTCCTTTACAAAAATACTATATAAGGAGTTACTTATTGATTTAGTAGTATGGATTGCTTACACATAACTGTTTAAATCTCTCTCAATATTCATACAATGTCTCACAATTCATTTGCCTTATGCTATAAATTTTTTTTTCAATTGTAGCAACTATTGAAGTAAGGAAGAACTTCTCTAAAAATAGTTATTTCATATCATTCTAGCTTGAAACAGAAGTTAGTTGCAGATAATATAACCAATCCTTGGTTACATTAGCAGGCGAGAAAGGAAATGGCTTTAATTTAATATGATTTTTTGAAATGCCATAAGGTTTTATGGTTGATCATACCACATGGGACTTCTTTAAGTGCTTATGAGAGTTCCTATAAGATCATGAAATCTAGGAAGCAAATGTACTAAATCAAATTTAATCTTAAAATCAACAACAAATTCAAGATATTCAATGCTTAAAGATTGATAAGTAACATTAAGAACAATTAATTCCTTCAATATCCTGTTATTTGTCATGTTATCAGAATTATCAAAAGGTTTAAAATGGAAGGTAAGGATGCTAGAACTACTTATATTTCTAGTCCTACAAAGAAAATAAAAGTTCTTATCTATTTCAAAATTAAACTCTAACAACTCACTAGTAATTCTTCTAATCATGCGTTACACTACATTAGCTAAAACTATTGAAACACAAGAACACCAAAACACTAATATAGAATGAAAAATCAATTAAAGCATATCTAATTAACCTATTTACATATTTTTAAAAATTATGTGACCAACACACAATAAAAGCTACAACCATGTAGAACCTAAAAATAAAATAAAAAATCTTTAAAAAA
The DNA here is from genome assembly GCA_020226215.1 of Sindora glabra. Classification (NCBI taxonomy): domain Eukaryota; kingdom Viridiplantae; phylum Streptophyta; class Magnoliopsida; order Fabales; family Fabaceae; genus Sindora; species Sindora glabra. The sequence goes on along the minus strand of CM035228.1, from coordinate 49,843,523 downwards.
ATAAAAAATGGCTAAAATGATGCAATTTGGCTAAAAAAGGGTATCTAATTAACCTATTTACATATTTTTAAAAATTATGTGATCACCACAAAATAAAAGCTACAATCAGGCAAAACCTACTTTGATAAGAAAAATATTTTCTACCACCATAAAATCTTTTAGCTCAATCAAAGTTAGTCACTTTGATACATGTTCAAAGGGTGGGATGCATAATTGTATATAGCTTATTTTGATAAGCCAGAAACCTTTATTAAAGTGTAAAATAAAGTAATATATGATAGAAAAAGATAAAATGAAGTTGTGGAATATGCAACAGTTAAAGAATGTAAGAAAATGTAGAAAAGTATGGATATCGTAAAATGCAAGCAAAACACTAACAGATATAAGATTGACTAGAATACTTAGACAATTACAAAATACGTAACTAGTAAAAGATGAAAAATGATGAATTCAAGTGGATCCCTGACAATGGCACTAAATATTGAATATACGCGTTGCAACACACTAAAATTAATTATAATTGATTTACTAAAAATTATGTAATATAGGGTGATAAATCAGGTTGTACCCTTAGTGATAATTTAGTATATCCTTTCTAAATTACTTGCTAACAATGATTATACAATTATTTAAGTATTTTATGCAATAAAAATAGAAGAAAGAAAAGCAAATGGAAGTGAAATAGGAATGCAAATAGAAATACAAATAAAATACAAAATGTAGAATATAATTTAGATAGTATATATAGAACAAATTGAACATAAAACTGAATTGGTAGGTTTTGATTTGAAATTAAAATAAAGGTATTAAAAAAATGTAAAAGTAAAATAATAAAAAAGAAAATTAATATAGCAAAGTAGTTAATCCAAGGATTTGAGAGCTCTTAGTATGGATTGACTACAAATCATAAAATATTTAACTATTTCAATTAATTTTTTTAACCTTGAATTATTCGACACTTCTATAATAATTTATGAATCTTACATTAGATAACCATCTAAGATTTGATCAATTAAGATTAGAAACATTGAGCAACCATTATAATTTATAAAGCCAGATCGAAATTAATTTGAAAATATAATCTAGCTAAGTTGAGGGACTAAACTAGAAACCTCTGACTTAATCTCCTAACCCTTTGTCGCTATGTGAAAAATTATGATTAACCAACTATAATTTAACATAAAAATAAATAAAGACTAGAAATCATAAGGTTAAACATCAATTATACTAAATCAACATTCAACATATATAATTTCAAGTAATTAGTAAAATAATGAGGAAAAAAGGAAAATTAATTAGAAGAAGCTAACATTACAAATTAGGATCTCATGATCTCGTAGAGATAAGTCTTAAAATCCTTGAATCAATCAGGAATGTAGCCTTCCATGATTGAAGAAAAAGAAACTTGAAAAAGAGAAAAGTTATCTTTTCTAAATTGTATAGTATCCTTAAGTGTGTAGTGTTCTTATCCCTTACATCTTACTTAATAACTCTGAAGCCTAATGGATCTAAATCCTATGCCTTTTAGGGTCACAAAGAATAGTGCTTTGCCAATTTTAGAAGCCCAAAACCTATTTTACAAAATAATGTACTCAAAAGAGTTATAGTAGTAAAATTTATATGTCTGACTTTTATCAAATATAAGACTACTAAAAGTATTAAAATTTATTCGAGTGAGAATGATGTGGAGGTATAGGTTCCACCTTGTGACTCCCATTTCAGCCTTATCCCTCTCTCCAATATAATGTCTCCCACACAAATAAAATCTGCCCTTTTATAAGGTTGCCCTTTTGAAAGGTTAAGATATGGTTAATATACCTCCCACAAATTTTTTTCCTAAAACTCAAATATAATAATATTCTATAATTTCAAAAAAATCTATAGTTTCTTACACATAAGCACAAAATAATCATATATGCAATTTTAATCACAGATAATTTATTTATCACGTTCAACAATTAAATTTGCAATTATATTGCTAATTCTTCTATTTACAACACTACTAATAATGTCAAATGAAAATTTTAAAACTACAATCCTCAATTTATAATTTCTCTAATTTTCTAAACAAAATCTAAGCCTAATGAGAATTATTTAAATTAAACATAATTATTAATAAATATTATATAAAATTAAATAAAATTAAATTAATTAGAAATAGAATAAATATGACTCACCTCAATTCTCCCAATAATACCTCTTATTTTTTTCTCTATCTTCTTTCTTTCTCTTCCCTTGCTTCCTCTTCTTCTACGTCCGTTCCTTCTTCCCTTAGCATCCTCACCATTCTACCCCTTCCACCTTTATATAATTTGGTTAAGGCGGTGACAATACTGCCTTAACCAATATTTAATTTTTTTTTGTTAACTTTTTTTTTTCAATTTTACCCCTAGTCATTTCAAAAATTTACCTTCTTACCCTCATAAATTAATTTTCAATTTTACCTTTCCACTTTATAGAAATTTACATTTTTGCCAATATAATTACTTTTCGATTTTGCCTTTTTCCTTTTATAAAAATTCCCAATATGTCCAAAAAATTATTTATTTAATTTCTTTGAAAAATTTATATTACAACACATTTGTAATTTTCTTATATTTTTATCTAATAATTTTATTTATTTAATAAATTAAAATATTTGGCTATTACAAATTCTCCTCTCCTTAATTAAAATTCATCCTCAAATTTTCAAGAAGGCAAGTATGACTACATAGCATTATCAACGACTTACATACTAATTTCATGCATCATCGTATGAGATAAATTATTCTAAGGGATCTCACTTAAAAATTTAATCATATATAAGTCTAGAGCTTAAGCTTTGTTTCAAACTAGGATTGGATTCACACTTTATTTAATCGATTAATAAAATTTACAATTGACAATTATACATATACATACATATATATATATGTATATATCATATCTCTACTTGCCTATTGGCAAATCACGCAAGTTACTATAACAATCAACATTTCTTGTTTATTTCACTTAGAATGCTATTCAACTATTAGTTTTTCAAAATAAAAGCTATGAATAGCAGTAGTATGATTACAACTAATGCGACAACCAACACCACCTGATCATTCACAAAACGAGGATTCATAAACCATCTTTGAAGAAAAAGGCAAAACATTCCCCATTGGTCTAATCCCAACCATGGGTAACATTCATGCTACCATGGATCACAAATTACTATATATGATAAAACTATAGTTTGAAGTATAATAATCAAAACATACAATTTCTTTATCACCAAATATATATATATATATATATATATATATATATATATATATATATATATATATATATATATATATTAGATTCTTGCAAGTCTATTTTAGTGTGAAACAAGGCCCAATAGTCTAAAACAAAGCAAAAGAGATTGAGAAATCTAAGAAAAGTAAAGAAATCAGGCAATGGAAGCTCATACAAGGTAAAGAAATAATGATAGGAACCAACAGAAAAACCAAATGATAAAACCCAACAAGATGTAATGGAATGCTAATGGAAGAGCTGAATTAGGAGAAATATAAAGAAAGATTGAATAATGGAAAGGGTGAGGAAGTTTCGTGATGAGAAAGGAAGAAAGGTGATTGGGTGGTAGAGATTATGAAGATAAAGGAATAAAGTAGGATAAAAATAAGAATCCTAAAAGAAAAGAATCTAGTGCTTTTGGCACAACTCATGACTACCCACTCACAATTAGGAATCTCAATGGCTTAGTCTCTTATTTTTCTTTTCCTCTTAAGGCTGCTAGCCATACTTGACACCCTTTATTCATTAATTTTCACACCTTAGCCTAGGTTATAATAGGTGGGGTTATTGTTTTTCTTTTTCTTTGAAAAGTTATTTCCATGCCTTTCCTAGCAATTAATTCCTTTACTTATTGAAGTAGATACTATTATCATTTGCTCTAAGGGTTGCATAGATTTAGGTAATTTCTTTGCTAGATTTTGATATATAAAAGAATGCGTAGCACTGGGATCAAATAAGGCATTAGTATTTTGTTCTTCAATTAATTAACATACCTTTCATTACTTCATTAGATGTTCCTGCTTCCTCTTGTATGATAGCAAACACTTATGCTTGCGATCCCATAGCTTTTTATTTTTTATTTTTCTTATTAGGTGTTGCTAGTTCTTTTACTAATTTTGCATTTGATGCTACTTGGTTATTGTTGTTACCCTTTTTGGACATGCATTCTTTAGCTCGGTGTCTTGATTTTCCATATTGGAAATAAATTATGCATCTTCCTGGATGAGCTCTTTTGCATTACTGGCAGTAAAGGAAGCTTTCTTTTTACTGAAATGGAGATGATATACTTTGGCTGCCTACTTTCGAGATTCCTAGTTTACTTTCGCACTTCAACTTTGAAAATTTTATTAACTTTGAGGTCCTCTAACAAATTGTTCTCCAATGCTCCTAGGTAGTGTATTAGAAATTGACGCATCTTCCTTAATCTTTTTATTACTCCTTCTTCGAATATGCTTTTTTTTTACTTAAGGATTCTTCTTTTCCTCTTCTTTTTTGTAGATGAATCTCCATCCTAATTGCTTAGTTCAGTGCTTGCTGATAGGTGGTTGCCTCAATAACAATCATGCGATCAAAGTAGTAGTCTTGGAGCTCGTTGACAAATCTTTCGACTTTGGCTTTCTTAGTAGGAATTAAATAAGTAGTGTATCTCGAGAGATGCATAAACTGAGCATCATATTCTGGAATAATCATATCTCATTAAGTGAGATGCTTAAATTCTCTGGCTTTAGCTTCTCGGATACCTGATAGCAAAAATCGATCCATTAAGTCATTACAAAACTGTTCCCAAGTTAGGGGAGGAGCAGAAATGCTTATTTAATTAACATGTTGCATTTACTAATAGTAGGCTATATCATCTAATTGATAGCCTACTAGCTCAATCAGTGTAGTTTCTGAACAACCTAACATTCTTCCAATTTTCTCAATTTGTCCAAGGAATTGATATGGATCTATAGAGGGATCGATGCTATCATATCTTGGTGGCCTAAGTTTCAAAAATTCATGAACAATTTGTAACTTATTGGCAAAGGGTATTGGGGTTAGCTATCTCATTTCATTTTTCTCATAGTTATGATTCTCGACTCTTTCACTTTTATTAGTCTCTTTATCTTTATTTGCGCCCACTATTTTAACTAATCTATCAACAGTCTGCTGTATGCGGACTGGCCACTAGTAGATCAAGTTCTCTCATGTTTAGCCATATTCCTATGGCACACCAGGCGAAGAATAACATATAACTTATACTATTCAAGTACTAAGAATTTTGAAATAATACCTAACTATGCTGATGGATCCCTCAGATTACATCATTGGTATACTATGATTAGAAAAACCCAGAACCATGCTTTGATATTATAATTGTCACAATCCAAATTTTTAGATTTGGAAATCGTGACCGACGTAAATATATCATAATCCTATGATATATCCACAAGCCTTTTTCTTATTTTATTTCATTCAACCAAACGCAATAATAGTAATAAACTGATATATATAAATATCAGTCATATTTACACATCAAAATAAAAGTATTGTCTCATAATTCATATAAACATAAGGAAGTACTCCACTACTAAAATACTATACTCTAAACATCTAACAGTTTAGAATACATGGTATACCAGTGATCACATACAATCTGGGGATCCACCTGTAAAGAAAAATTAAAACAACAACAGAATGAGTATTTTAAATACTCAGTGAGCCTATCCAATTTCTAAAATAATTCTATAGAAAATTTATCATCTTTCTCATAAATATTTAACTAACAATAATTGTCTATCAACATAATCTAGCCTTATCAATTTAACTAAATTTAAATCTAACGTATAACTAATGTATAATACGTGAGTGAGAATAGTGTGGAGGTATAGGTTCTACCTTGTGCCTCCTATTTCAGCTTTATCCCTCTATTCCAATCTTATCCCTCTCTCCAATATAATGCCCCCCATACAAATAAAATCTGCCCTTTTATTGGGCTGCCCTTTTGAGAGGTTAAGGTATGGCTAATATACCTCCCACCAAAAATTTTCCTATAATTCAAGTATAACAATATTCTATAATTTCAAAGAAATCCATAGTTTCCTATGCATAAGCATAAAATAATCATATACGTAATTTCAATCACAGATAATTTATTTATCATGTTCAACAATTAAATTTACAATTATATTGCTAATTCTTCTATTTACAACACTACTAACAATGTCAAATGAAAATTCTAAAACTACAATCTTCAATTTATAATTTCTCTAATTTTCTAAACAAAATCTAAGCCTAATGAGAATTATTTAAATTAAACATAATTATCAATAAATATTATATAAAAATTAAATTAAATTAAATTAATTAGAAATAGAGTAAATAGGACTCACCTCAATTCTCCTTATGATACCTCTTAATTTTTTTTCTCTTTTCCCTTACTTTCTCTTCTTCTACATCTATTTCTTCTTCCGCTGGCACCCTCGCCATTCTAGCTGACTGCTATCCCGCAAGTGCACGGGTTAAGTCGAGTTATAGTATAAAAGATTATCGTTCTCCACAGGGATTGTAGGTTGAGTACTAACTAAATCTCAAGTAAAATTATCTAGGCGGATCAATTGATTTTGAGAATCAAGAGTGAAATGTAAAACAAAGCTTAGCTATAAAAAATAAGGTTTGATTCAATGTAATAAAAGCGTACTCAGCTTAAGGATCCCTTGTACATTTCATTATGGAATGAATATAATTCTCTAACTTGGTTTATTGTTAATTAAGATTGCTGGATTACCAAAATTAAGCTATACCTCATTGCAAGGCTACTAGCTACTAACCAAAAGATTAAGTGCCCAAAATTACTCTAGTAATCACTCATCTAGGTTGCATTAACTTTGCTTAGAATCCATTCTTGGACATTTCATCCTGTGCAAAAGAATCCAATTAGCTTAATTCCTAAGTCTAATTGATATTCTCAATGATCATGCAAGATCCGATTAATCAATTAGTCATTTCAACCTAGAATCAATTAATCCATAACACAAATCCAATATTCTAGATATATTGGCTTGTTCCAGTCAAAACAGCATAATCAAATCATAAATCAACAGTAAATTAAGCTAGATTATATAAAATTCAATTCCATAACTCTATGAACAAGTTCACCCAAGCTGAGCACAAGGGTTTAGTGTGAAAACATTACAAAATTAGAAGAAAACCAGAAAACAGAGAGGGAAGTCAAACAATTCATGAAGATCTACAAATTCCTTGCTTGATTCTTCAATTCCTTGCTTGAATCCATGTTAGAAGATGCCCTTGGTGAGTTTGGGTCTCCCCTAGGGTTTCTCCCAGCAGCTCTCCTTGTTGATTCTCAGTTGCTCCTCCTGGTTTTTTTCAAAATTTCGCGTAAAACTTATATTGGTGATGTACACGAGGGTCAATACGGCCCGTGTTTCTCAGCGAAAGTTGAGCAGCACGAAACACGTTGTGCGACACGCCCCGTGTTCTTCTCCGAAGTGTCAAGCAAAAATGTACACGGGGGTCAACACGTCCCATGTTGTACCCCGTGTTCTTTGACGAAGACTGATCAGCATGTTACACGAGGTGTGACACTCCCCGTGTTTACCTCAGAAGTGAATGGCAGTAAGATACACGGGGTATGACACGTCCCGTGTTTAACCCCGTGTTCTTCTCTGAGCAGCCCAGTGAAGCTCGAAGCAATCCAGAATGAAACACGGCCCTAAACACGGGGTTCCTATACCCCGTGTTCTTTGTCAAGTGAACAAATTTGCTTCAATTCTTCACAATTTGAATGGTTTTGCTTTTGGATCCTTTTCTAATGCTCATATGTGTCATTTCAAGACCTGAAAACAAAATATAGAGCATCTAAGTATCTTTTTCAATCAATTTGCACAAAATACTAAGTAACTGAGTGATGAAACACATAGAATTTAGGTGCATTTGTGCATTTATCACTAGCCCCTTCCCCTTTTTATATAATTTGGTTAAGGCAGTGACAGTACCACCTTAACCAATATTTAATTTTTTTTATTAACTCTTTTTATTTTCAATTTTACCCCTAGACATTTCAAATTTTTACCTTCTTGTCCTCATAAATTATTTTCAATTTTACCCTTTCACTTTATAGAAATTTACATTTTTGCTAATATAATTACTTTTCAATTTTTCCCTTTTCCTTTTATAAAAATTTCAAATGTGTTCAAAAAATTATTTATTTAATTTCTTTGAAAAATTTACATTACAACATATTTATAATATTCTTATATTTTTATCTAATAATTTTATTTATTTAAATTAAAATATTTGGCTATTAGATACATATTCTTACTAAAAAGGTGGCGAAGAGAAACACGCGAAAGATAAAAATGGCCAAAATAGAAAAAATGAAGAAGATTCATGTTATCATTATGGCATAAAAGGCCATTAATCACAAATCTATTGCATACCAAAACATCTTATTGAACTTCATCAAGAATAATTGAAAAATAAAGAAAAAAGATAGAGACAAACTTTGTATGTGAAGATAATGATTCTAATAGAGGCCAGATAAATATAACTGTTTTAGATGTTAATAATTTTTTCACTCATTCAAAAGGAAGAATTGATCACTTGATTGGAGATGGAAGTGTTAAAAAAAAGTCTTTCAATTTCTTTTATTACAATTATGTTTTTACTTTTAATGGTATTTCAATAAGCAATTTGAATAAAAGTTTTTATATATTTTTAAATTCTTTGTCATATTTATGGAATCTTCTTATATTAATTTTAAACTTTTCATGTTATATATCTTATATAATTAAAAATATAAATACTCCTTTGGTTGGATTTGTGATCAATAATGAGGATATATGGTTTTGTAGTTAATGCAATAATACATACCATATTTAAGGATAGGAAATATTTCCCACATTTAATAATGTAAAAGGCCAACGTTTGTATTATCTAGTAATACAAGATTGATTGATGACTTTCGAATAACTAATATGTTGTTACTAGAAGGAAAAAATTTTAAAATCAAGGATGCATTATATTTTACTAGGTCTCAAATAAACTTATTAAGTTTTAGGGATATATGCTAAAATAGGTATCATATTGAGATAACAAATGAAAAGAATATTGAACATATGTATATTACATATGTTGTCTTGGGTAAAAAATATATATTGAAAAAATTACTCACCTTTTTCTCTAATTTGTATTTCATAAACATTAGCACAATTGAAACACATATTATAGTAAACTAAAAATTTACTAATTGCAATAATTTTATTGTTTGGCATGTTTGAGTAGGAAATTCTAGAGTAATAATGATGTAAAAAATGATTAAGAATTTATGTGGACATTTATTGAAAAGCCAACAGATCCTTTAATCAAAATATTTCTCATGTTTTGTATGTTCTTAAGGCACATCAATCATTCAGCCATCACTAGCTAAAATAAATTATGGATCCATTGTATTTCTAGAATGCATTCAAGGTGATATATGTGGACCTATACACCTACCATGTGGACCATTTATGTATTTTATGATTCTAGTTGATACCTTAATAAAATGGTCATATGTGTGCTTATTATCAATTTGTAACATTGCACTTATGAGATTGCTTGCTCTATGATTTGATTATGAGCACATTTTGCAATTTATCCAATTAAGAAAATTTATCTTAATAATACTAGTAAATTTACTTCCCAAGCTTTTAATGAATATTGTATGTCAATTACCATTAAACATTCTATAGCATATATTCATACATAAAATGGTCTTGCAAAATCATTTATCAAGCATCTTCAATTAATTGCAAGATAATTACTTGTGAGAACAAAACTTCTAATTTCTACTTAAGCGATGAGAATCTAAGAAGGCCCATTGAAGACAAAGACTTGAAGGCATTGGAAGGACTTCAAGGACCAATGACAAGAGCAAAGGCAAAGAGAATAAAAGGAGACTTAGAAAAAATTGTTGCTGCCTTATATGAAAGTAGGCCTAATTTGGAGCTAGAAAAGTCTAAAATGGTCAATTGTGTATATTTGGAAGACATAGGCTCTAATGAATCCATTAGCATTTAGTTAATTTAGTATTTTTGTAATAAATGGGTTATATGGGTCGAGACTTATTTTTAAATTTATTTTGGCATGAAGACTTGTTATTTTATTTGGGTCAATTAGAATTAGGCTTATTAGTGTAAAAGGCCTATTAGGGTATGCACATGATGGCTTATGGGGGCTGGTCGTATATAAGCTCTTGTAAATATATTTTTATTCAGTTTTGAATACATTTGAGATTGAGAGCTTGTGACTCTTAGGTTATTGAGTGAGCTAATTATCTTTGATCTTATCAAAAGGCCCCCTTTTGTGGCGATCGTTCCTTTAGCTTATCAATCTGTGATTGTGGCACCCATCCTCCATCTTTTTTGTTTTTGTTGTTTGAAATCCAACTTAAGATCGTTTATAATTTCATCAATTAGTATCATGAGCTTTAGTTGGAGTTAGATTTGAAAAGTACTATTTATCATGCACTGTTCATCGCTATTGTTTTCATCATGCGGTACTGTTCATAATTTTCTGCTTGTGGTACTGTTCATCCAGTTAGGGTTTCACGATACTGTTCACGCATCGCACTGTTCACACAGTATAGGGTTTCATCATTTCTTAGTACAATCTTTCCTATATCTTGTTGCAACACTTATTTTATTGTTGAATTCTTGTTTCTGGGTGATTAGGATAACTAAATTCATAATTAATTGTTAGTTTTCTACACTTGTGTTCTTCGTGTTCATCACATGTTCTTGATTCTGAATTTGTTCAATCTTGTAAAATTTTATTAGTTTAGTGTTTGGTGTTAAATAATAGCTTGATTTGAAGGGAATTGTGAATACAATCAATTCTAATTCCTTATTTACTATTTCTTTCCAAAATTTTGGTTCAATTAGATTGAATTTATTTGTTGTCTCAAAAATTAACATTCTCATATTTTTGCTTGTTCTTGCAAGTTCATCATTAATGGAAAATTGAAAATTATATGATTCAATTTGAAAAAAAGGGTACAACTATTGTGCAGTAAAAAAAAGTCAATAGTAAAAAAATGAAAAAGAAAAAGAAAAATCTACAACACACAAAAATGCTTCTTGGATACCACTTTCTTGTAATTTTCAACTTACTTTTGCTTAGTTGCTGAATTATTCCATACCAGAAATTTTTTAAGAACACCTTAGCTATTATTTAACATTACATAATCTTCTCTAATTTCTCCATTCTTATCTTGTTTGCATTCTGTTTTCTTTAGTTTGCTTATTTCTTGTTTAGTTTTTCTCGATTGTCTTTGTTGGCTTCCTTAGTTTTATCTTAGAGTTTTCTTTTGTTGGCTTCACTTGTATCTTATTGATTAATTGTCACTTGGTTGTGGTTGATTGTGTGGATTGGAGGTTAACTTTCTTAAGAACTTTTGAGAACACTTGAAGGGAAAAAGGCAAGAGATAAATCCTTACACAAAAGCTAATTTTAAGTGAAACACGAGTGAACATCTATTGAGTGAAATACTTAGGGAGTGGAGAGGACCTTTTATTACATTAATCTTTTTATTTTGTAGACATGTCTCATGAAGGTGGATCAAGTGGTGAAGGCATTCCTCCCTCACCTAAGTCCTTAGCTGTTAGAAGGTAAATTGAAGGACTTGTACAAAGATTTGAAAGAATGTTTGAGAGGCAATGCAACCATAAGGAATATTCAAGAAATAATGGCAAATAATGCAAGAAGGCAAGCACGTGACCATTCTCCACATGCCCATGAAGATTCTAGTAGTTCTTCAAGAGATGATGAAGAGAGGAGATATGATAAGAGGAGAGATAAGAGATATGATAGGAGAGATGATGAAGAGAGGAGGTATGATAGAAAGAGAGATAGGAGAGATAATAGAGATAAGAGAAATGATAGGAGAGTGAGAGAAAATGAGAAAATTGGTGGAGTTAAAATAAAGATTCCTAATTTTTATGGAAGGAATGATGTTGAAGCATACTTAAAGTGGGAGTTGAAGATAGAGCAAGTATTCTCATGCCATGACTATAGTGAGGAAAAGAAAGTAAAGGTAGCTTCTTTAGAGTTCCATGACTATGCTTTGGTGTGGTGGGATCAAATTCAAAAAGAGCGAAAGAGACATGATGAGGAACCCATAGTCACATGGATTGAAATGAAGAACCTAATGCATAAGAGATATATTCTTACATACTACAATAGGGAGCTTCATACAAAGCTTTAAGGTTTGAGGCAAGGTGGAAAAAGTGTTGATGATTATTACAAAGAAATGGAAGTTACAATGATAAGAGCCAATGTAATTGAAGAAAAAGAAGCAACAATGGCCCATTTCTTGAATAGGTTGAAGCATGATATCCGTGACATAGTGGAACTTCATCCCTATGTAGAACTTGAAGATTTGGTTCACCAAGCTATCAAGGTAAAAGCACAACTCAAAAGAAAGGGGACTTTGAAGAAAGCCACCTCTTCCTACAACTCAAAAGGATGGAAGGAAGGAGTGAAGAAGGAGGGAACTTCAACTAAGGATATAGTTGTCCAAGGTGGTAAACCCTCATCTAAAACTTCTTTTAATTCTACTAATGCTTCTACTTCCTCTACTTCTCGGTATAGGAAAATTAAATGCTTCAAATACCTTGGAAAATGCCACATCGCATCCCAATGTCCGAATAAGAAGACGTTGATTTTGAAAGAGAATGATGAGATCTCAAGTGAGAGTTCATCTCCATCATCACATGCTCCAAGTGAAGAAGATAATGAGTATGAAACTTTTTGCCATGAGGGAGACTTACTTATGGTGAGGCGTCTCTTGGGTAGTTTAGCCAAGGAGGATGATACTACACAAAGAGAAAATATCTTTCATTTAAGATGCTTGGTATTTGGGAAGATTTGTTCTCTTATGATTGATGGTGATAGTTGTACCAATGTAACTAGTGTTAGGTTTGTTGAGAAATTGTGTCTTACTATTACTCCTCATCCCAAGCCTTATAAGCTACAATGGTTGAGTAATGAAAGGGAGTTAGTTATTGATAGGTAGGTTTTGATTGCTTTTTCTATTAGCAAGTATAAAGATGAAGTCCTGTGTGATGTAGTGCCTATGGAAGCAAGCCATATCCTCTTGGGAAGACCTTGGCAGTTTGATAAGAAAACTATTCATGATGGTCATTTCGACAAGTTCACATTTGTACATAAAGGATGCACAATCACTCTAGTACCTATGACTCTTAGTCAAGTGTGTAAGGATTAAATAACTATGAGGTTGAAAAGAGAGTAAGAGAGAAAAGATGAGAAGAAAAAGAGTGAGTTTGAGGGTAAAAAGAAAGGGGAAAAAGTGAGGACAGTTACAAGTGAGAAAGATGAAAGTGAAAAGAAAAGTGAAGAGAAAAGTCAATATGAAAGGAGAGAAAATTTGTTTGTGAGAGAAAAATAAGTGAGGAAAGCTTTGTTAGCCTCTCGGCTTATGTATCTACTTTTGTATAAAGAAAGTCCTCATGATGAATTGATTGATCATTTTGCTAATAATACTTTGCCTAGTGGTGTTTCTTCTCCTTTGTAGGAATTTGGAGTTATTTTTCTCAAGGAAGTGCCTCACAATCTACCTCCAATTAGAGGGATAGAACATTAAATTGACTTGATTTCGGGAGTAACATTATCCAACCAACTTGCATATAGAAGCAATCCTCCAGAAACTCAAGAGATCCAGAAACAAGTAGAAGGATTAATAGAGAAAGGATGGGTGAAGGAAAGCCTAAGTCCTTATGATGTACTAGTCATCCTATTACCCAAGAAAGATGGAAGCTGGAGGATGTGCACTAATTGTCGTGCCATCAATAATATTACTATAAAGTATAAATACCCCATACCCCGTTTGGATGATTTACTTGATGAATTGTTTGGTGCTTGTTACTTTTCTAAGATTGATCTTAAGAGTGGATATCACCAAATAAGAATAAGGGCGGGGGATGAATGAAAAATAGCCTTTAAGACTAAATATGGATTGTATGAATGGTTGGTTATACCATTTAGGTTGACTAATGCACTTAGTACCTTCATGCATTTAATGAATCATATGCTTAGAAACTTTTTAGGAAAATTTATTGTTGTTTACTTTAATGATATCTTAGTTGACATCAAATCTTTTGATAAGCATGTGTTACATCTGAGGTGTGTGCTAGAAGTCTTGAGGCATGAAAAGTTGTATGCAAATATTGAAAAATGTACATTTTGTAAAGATCATGTAGTTTTCTTGGCTTTGTGGTTAATTCTAAAGGTGTGCATGTGGATGAGGAAAAGGTTAAAGCCATAAAAGATTGGCTAACCCCTAGGACCATGAGTGAAGTGATAAGCTTTCATAGGTTAGCAAGCTTTTTATAGGCACTTTGTGAGAGATTTTAGCACCATTGCTGCACCTTTAAATGAAGTTATCAAGAAAAATATGGGTTTTAAATGGGAAAAGAAAAAACAAGAAGCCTTTGATGCATTGAAGGATAAGCTTATGCAAGCACCCATACTTGCACTTCCTAATTTTGCTAAATCATTTGAATTGGAGTGTGATGCATCTAATGTAGGGATAGGGGCTGTTTTAAAGCAAGAAGGGCACTCTATTGCTTACTTTAGTGAAAAGCTTAATGGAGCATGTTTGAAGTATCCTACTTATGATAAAGAACTTTATGCTTTGATTAGGCCACTTCAAACATGGCAACATTATCTTTTACCTAAAAAGTTTGTGATCCATAGTGACCACGAATCATTGAAATATCTTAAGGGTCAAGGGAAATTAAATAAAAGGCATGCTAAGTGGGTAGAGTTCCTAGAACAATTTCTTTATGCTATTAAGTATAAGTAAGGTAAAATGAATGTAGTGGCTGATGCTTTATTTAGGCATTATACTTTGCTTTCTATGCTTGATGCGAAATTGCTTGGAATTGAACATGTAAAGAAACTTTATGTGCATGATGCTGATTTTGCTAGATTATATGTGTTTTATGAAAAGGGGGGCTCATGATGGGTTTTATAAGTATGAAGGGTATCTGTTTAAGGGGAATAAATTGTCTATGCCTAAATGCTTAATTTGTGACTTGCTTATGAAAGAAGCCCATGAGGGTGGTTTAATGGGGCACTTTGGTGAACCTAAAACCTTAATAATCTTGCAAGAACACTTCTTTTCGCCTGGAATGAAACATAATGTTTATCAATTTTGTAAAAAGTGTATTGTGTGTAAGAGGGCTAAATCTAAGGTACAACCCCATAACCTTTATACTCCATTACCTATTCCGGATTATCCTTGGACTGATGTTTCTATGGATTTCATTGTAGGTTTGCCAAGGACAAAGAATGGTAAGGACTCTATATTTGTGATTGTGGACCGTTTCTCAAAGATGGCTCATTTTGTTCCATGTAGGAAAGTAGATGATGCTAGACATGTTGCGAACTTATATTTGAAAGAGATTGTGAGGTTGCATGGCTTGTCAAGAAGTATAGTTTCGGATAAAGATTCTAAGTTTTTGAGTCACTTCTGGAGGACTTTATGGCAAAATCTTAGAACCAAATTTCTATTCTCTACCACATGTCACCCACTAACAAATGGACAAATAGATGTGGTAAATCATACCTTGACTACTCTTCTTAGGGCTATGGTAAGTAAAAATCTTAAAACATGGGAAGAATGTTTGCCTTACATTGAATTTACATATAATAAGACATTTCATTCAACTACCATGCATTCATCATTTGAGGTTATTTATAGATTTAATCCCCTCATCCCACTTGATTTGTTGTCATTGCCTAATGATTCATCTTTAGTGCATAAGGATGGTAATGCCAAAGCTGAATTTATTAAGAAGTTACATGAAAAGGTGAAGGCTCAAATTAAAAAGAAAGTAAAGTAGCAAGCAAAATATGCCAACAAGGGAAGAAAAAAATTGGTATTTGAACTCGGAGATTGGGTTTAGGTACATATATGCAAGGAAAGGTTTCCCGTGCAAATGAAGTCAAAGCTTCAACCAAGAGGGGATGGACCATTCCAAGTCTTAGAGAGAATTAGGGATAATGCATACAAAGTGGACTTACCAAGTGAGTATGGTGTAAGTGCTACTTTTAATGTTTCTAATTTATCTCTCTTTGATGTAAGTGGTGAAGAGTCAAATTCGAGGGTGAATTCTCTTGAAGAAGGAGGGGTTGATGAGAATCTAAGAAGGCCCATTGAAGATAAAGACCTGAAGGCATTGGAAGGGTTTCAAGGACCAATGACAAAGGCAAAAGCAAAAAGGATAAAGGGAGACTTAGAGAAAATGATTGCTGCCCTATTTGAAAGTAGGCCTAATTTGGAGTTAGAAGAGTCTAAGATGGTCAATTGCGTATATTTGGAAGACATGGGCTCCAATGAATCCATTAGCATTTAGTTAGTTTAGTATTTTTGTAATAAATGGACTATATGGGCCGAGACTTATTTTTAGATTTATTTTGGCATTAATACTTGTTATTTTATTTGGGTCAATTAGAATTGGGCAAGGACCAATGACAAAGGCAAAAGCAAAAAGGATAAAGGGAGACTTAGAGAAGATGATTGCTGCCTTATTTGAAAGTAGGCCTAATTTGGAGTTAGAAGAGTCTAAGATGGTCAATTGCGTATATTTGGAAGACATGGGCTCCAATGAATCCATTAGCATTTAGTTAGTTTAGTATTTTTGTAATAAATGGACTATATGGGCCGAGACTTATTTTTAGATTTATTTTGGCATTAATACTTGTTATTTTATTTGGGTCAATTAGAATTGGGCTTGTTAGTATAAAAGGCCTATTAGGGTTTGCACATGATGGCTTATAGGGGCTGGTCATATACAAGCTCTTGTAAACATATTTTTATTCAGTTTTGAATACATTTGAGATTGAGAGCTTGTGACTCTTAGGTTCTTAAGTGAGCAAATTATCTTTGATCTTATCAAGAGACCCCTTCTTGTGGCGATCGTTCCTTTGGCTTATCAATATATGATTGTGGCATCCATCCTCCATCTTTTTCGTTTTTGTTATTTGAAATCCAACTCAAGATCGTTTATAATTTCATTATTAAGGATATGCTATTTTGCATGTAGCAACATTAATTCATATTAAGCCAACAAGTTTTCATAAGTTCTTTCCTTTACAATTGGCTTTCAATTGAGAACTAAATATTTCATATCTAAGAATTTTTTAAAATGTAATATATGTTTCAATTACCCTACCATAATACATTAAGATGGCCCTTTAAAGGAGATTAGGAATTTATGAATCTCCATTTATAATTAAATATCTAAAACCATTAGCAAGAGATTTATTTATAGCTCAATTTGCTAATTGTCACTTTAATGAATTAATTTTTTCTAACATTAAAAGAAAATATGTAGTTGGAAAAGGATATTAGTTAGAATAAATTATCAGTATCTTATCTTGATCCTTGTACTAAGCAATGTAGATTGGAAGTTCAAAATATTATTCATTTGCAAAATTTAGAAAATCAATTGTTAGATGCATTTATTATCCTAAAAAGGATAACTAAATCATATGTACCAACTGCTACAAAACAATCTAATTCGCTAATGAATCTAAAACAACTTTAAAGTGTGGTAAACCAATTAATTTTAAAGATAAAAATCCTTTAAAAAAAATTAAAAGATGCAAAAAAAATGATCAAATTGAAAAAGTTGTAACTCTAGAAAAGTCCCCAAACATGGTTAATACTACAATTCTAAACAAATTCAAGTACTTGAAAATAATGAGATTTAAAAAAAAATTAAATTATAACTACAAATAAATAGAATTGTGATGAAATGGAAGTTAGCAATATTTTTGCATATGATTTAGTCCTCAATATTAATAACAACAAGGATCTTGAACCAAATTTATTGAGGAATGCAAACATATAGATGATTAGCCAAAATGAAAAGAAGTAATTGAATTAGAATTGCATTCACTTATAAAATGTGAAGTTTTTAAACCTATAGTTCGTACATTAGATGGTGTAAAACTGGTAGGATAGAAATAGGTATTTATGTGAAAATGGAATGAGAAAAATGACATTGTTAGATATACAACAAGACTTGTCAGATAAGGATTTTCATGAAGAATTGGTATTGATTATGAAGAGATATACCTTTTCATGGTCAACAAAACTGCTTTTGATATCTAATTAGTTTAGCAATACATAAAAACTTCAATTTATGTCTCTTAGATGTCATTAGGGCCTATTAATATGGCTCTCTCAATAATGACATTTATATGAAACTCCCTAAAGGATTTAAATTGCTTAAAGCTATAATTCAGATTTTTAAGAACATTACTAGATCAAATTAAACAAATCTTTATATGAGTTAAAGTAATCAGGGTGTATGTGGTATAACTGCCTTAATGAATATTTGCTAAAGAAAGGTTATAAAAATGATATGATTTATCCATAATTTTTTATAAAAAGATTTGAATATAAATTATTTATATTAATGACTTAAATATTATTGGAACTCTTAAAAAGCTTCCAAAAATAGTAGATTGCTTAAAGAAAGAATTTGAAATGAACTACTTAGGAAAACAAAACTTTACCTTGGTCTATAGATTGAACATTTAGAAAATGAAAATTTTATGTATCAAACAACTTATAGAATAAAAGTGTTAAAGCATTTTTATGTGGATAAAGCTCATGTGTTAGGCACCCCAATAGTTGTAAAGTCATTGATATAAATAAAAATCCTTTTTAACCTTTGAGAATGGTGAAAAACTACTTGATCCTAAAGTACCACATATGTTTACTATTAAAATACTAATGTATCTTGCTAATCATGCATAATTTGATATATCATTCTCTATAAATTTATCAGCAAGATATAGTTTTTTCCCAACACAAAGGCATCAAAATGGATTTAAGCATTTACATCAATATCTTTAAGGTAAAATGGATATAAGTTTATACTATTCTAATATATCCAAACTTGAACTAATTGGTTATGCAGATATAGGGTATCTATCTGAACTTTATAATGCTTAATCATAAACAAGTTACTTATTCACTCATAATAGTATAACTATTTCATGGTGTTCTATAAAACAAACTATATTAATAATTTCTTCCAATCATATAGAAATTTTGGCAGTTGATTAGACAAGCTGAAAATACATTTGGTTAAGGTTTGTACTTCAATACATTCAAGAAATGCATGGTTTATTATTCAAAAAGAAGTTGTTATCAATTTTATACAAAGATAATGTAGCATGTATATTCTAATTGAAAGGAGGATACATTAAAGTTGATAGAATGAAACATATCTCACTAAAATTCTTTTTCACTTATGATCTTCAAAAGATTAGTGATATGGATATTCAACAAATTCAGTTAACTGAAAATCTAGCAAATTTATTCACCAAGTCACTTATTACTATAATGTATGAAAAGCTAGCCCATAATATTGTTGTGAAAGGGAATTAATTCATATTATACTCTTTTTTCTTTAACCAAGATTTTGTCCCATTTAGTTTTCTTGACAAGGTTTTTAATAAGATAGTATCTTATTATGTATTATAATAAAATACTTTTTTCATATAATGGACATTTAAGTGGGAGCGTTATAAATAATTATTAGATTTATTAAATGTAGATATTCATAAGATAAATATTATATTCCCATTATAGTCAATTATTGAGTTTCAATTTTACATATGATTTATTATTATAAAATTGTAATGTTTAATTTATTTTTCATATAAATATAGGTTATATAAATTATTTTAAAATTAATTGAATCAAATATCCTCCCCTTCTTATAATCCTCCTTCATCGCTTCCATATCTTTATTTTGTTATTTCTAAAGTGTTTATAATTTTTTATAACATGATTATGCTTTTTCCTTTTTTGTATTTTTTTTATTTTCAATGTAAGTTTTTTAAAGATATACCACATAAATGGCCTATGACTCCAATATTTTTCTAATTATTAACTTCTTATGAATCATAAATTAATTTTTATTTATTGTACATATTAATTATTATGCACATATTGCATACTTAGTTATATGGGAAAAATGTGAATTACCATTACCACCTTTAAAGTTATTGGATTTTACCCTAGCAACTAAAGAAATAAGTTAATTACACCCTAGTGAATTTGGAAATTATGACATTCTTAATAAACTATTAGAAAACATTAGCCATATGATTTGCAAGTAAATTTTTTATACATATTTATCTTTTATTTGTTGAATTAGCTTATGTGGATTCATTTTCCATGTAAATAGAATAATTTCCACATAAAATTCTAGATTCAATAAAGCATTAGAAAAGCTCTCTTAAGTCGACAACATAGAAGCTATAACTTGAAACATTTGAGCTTTACCTCTCATTTATTCTTCTAGCACTTGCACATTCTTTATTAGTCCTTAAATTTTAAGGTTGTCATGTTTGGTTAATTTAGGAAGGAACTTAAGTAAACCAAACTATAAAGGTATTTGAATACACAAAATAATAAGGAGATATGATGTTGTAGTTGATTGTAATTCTCATTTAAATGCCTTAAAAAGATACATAATTCCCTTAGGAAACTACCACTATAATTCTACATAATGATGCAAAATTATATAACTAATTTGAGTTCAAATTTCATATAACATGCGACTTTCAAATGTGGGATTGAAATGTACAATCATATAGTACAATAGGTTCTACCTCTTAGAGAACCTCAAAGCCCAAGAAATTCATAATAATGAGCAAAAGAAGAAATAAGAAATAAATCTGACATGTTTTGAGTTAGGATTCTCTATTATGTTAATTTAAGGGATTTATTAGTGATCAATGGAATTTTAAATCTGGTGCAAATAAATGTTTTGTTTACACTAAAAATAAGTTTGCCAAAACTAATTCAACAAATTAGAGATAAACATGTGTAAAAAAAATTCACATGCAAGTCACATGACTAACCTTTTCCTTTAGTTTAGTGACAATAAGGATAATTCCCAAGTATAATATTGTTATAATGTGTAATTTACTTGTTTTCATAGTTGGTAAAAGCAAAATCCAATCATTACAAATTTGGTAAGCATAATTTGCATTTTCCCTAATTATATTATATGTTAATTTACATTAAAATTGATGTCTATGTCTCTTAATAACTATAAGAAGAGGAATTAAATCACTTCACACCTCAGTGATGTTATAAACTATGTATTATGAGATACATTTCTTCCATCCTTGATGAATATTAATCATGTCAAAAGTCTTATCTTTGTAGTGAGATCGTTCCCTTTCTATCATTATATAGATTTAGATTCCCTCCCATTAAGGGAGCTACCATCTAAATAATAAATCATTTATTTTTGTTATTGAATCTTCACCATTCGTACTTAAAATTCTCCCTCTTTTTTCTTTCTTCCTTTTTCATAGGTGGCTCTAAACCCTTCTTCATTTATACCTTTTTTTTCTACACTTTTCTTTATTTCTACCTTCACTTTCTCATAAGAGTCTTTTTATTTCAACCTTTCTCACCACCCACCAAATAATCTTTAGAAAAGGAACAAAAAAGGCCTAACAAATCCCTAACCTCTAACGACTAGCTCAAGCTCTAATTTTAGAACTATCACTCCTTCCTTTATGAAAACTTTAATCCCTAAATCATTCTTCATAATTTCACTAACAAAATCACTCATGTCTCTCTCTCCTCGTAAATCCCTTCTTTATCTAGAAATCTAGATCTAAATTTTGCTTTACTAAAATTAAATATCTCAGTTTGCAAAATAATCATTTAATTACAAAAGCTAAGTTCAAGCATTTGATTCTAACTAAAACAATGAAACCTATTTTAACTTTTTAAAATTTGATCAATACCTAAAAATTTTTTGATAATATTTTTTATCTTTTTATTATTATTTTTTTTATCATTCCTTTTGGTTTCTCTCTTATTTTTGCAATTGGAGTTCAAGAATGACATACAATGGGATAACAATGTTAATTTGTTATGATATATTGAAAATGACTAAGTCAAAAAAGGAAAGGTTGCAACTAATAGGAATAAGCCAAATGAAGAAATAATAAATAGAAATAAAAGTAATAAAATAAGAAATAAACAAAAATAAATATAGGTCTTTATAATGAGATAGAAAGGTTTAAATATGAAATGTGAATATTTAATATAAAAAAAGTGGTGAGGATTTTTCTCATAACAAGTTCCTTAATAGGAAAAGATCTTAAATCCATTTTCTAAATGCCTTTTATCTCGTGTTCTTTTATCTCTTGTGATTAGTCAAGTGAAACTCCATAAATAGAAAGGGTAGTGTTTATGTTTATACTTTGCTCCATCTTTAAGGCGTGATTTGTGAAATTTAAAAAAAAAACTCAATAAAGATCTTAGTCAAATGCCACATACCAAATTCATACATATATATACAAAGTAGAACTATACACTACCTATAACTTCTTATTCATGCTATTACTTCAAAGTATATTAGGGAATGGGCGTAACCACTCAATAAGCTTTGAATAAAAAACCTTTAGTTATACAATTAAACATAATACATATTCATATAATAACCCATAAGCATTCATATCATTCATCATATGCCATGCATCATAACTTATTTATTATGTTCTTTCCTTCTTTTTTCTTTGTCATGGATCTTTTCCATTCATCATGTCATGCATGTGATAATCATAACAAGAAAATAAAGGAAGATCATAAAAAGAGCTATTTCAAATAGCATTCATTAGAGATATCCATAGGACTTCAATACCCTGGAATTTAGATTGAACCATATGCTTACATTGTATAATAATACATACTTTCCTTTATAATCAATGTTACATAGTAGCACATAAGTACAAGGAACTTGCAATGATTCCTTTCCTTTCATTCATTCATTTTCTTTCATCACCATTCATTGCTTTCCATTCTTTTCCTTTAGCAATATAGAGCACTCTATCATTCTATACAAATCGGCAAGGTTGTTAGAATTGCAATCCTACCTAGGATCATAAAAAGAATAGGATTTTAAATCGTAAAATTGTAACAAGATCATTAGATCTTGCCCCCAAGGTTCTTTTGCATTTTATATACCTCCATATAAAATTTTTATAAGATAAATATATATTAAAAATATAGTTTCAAAATATTTAAATATGCATATATTATTAAAGTGCACACATTGCAATAAATTAAAAAGTAATAATAAATCATTAATTAGTTAATAATCCAAAATGAAAATTTTCAACAACTAAAAATAATTCTTAAAAAAATAATAGGTAATTGAATAGAAACCATTACAAATAATTCTTCAAAATAATTTATTATAAATACTAACTACTACAAATAAATTTCAAAAAGAAATATTTTAAATAATAATATATATACTAATATCAAGTTACTTAAATAAAAAAGCAAACTAATCAATAAATAAAAAAATACTAAAATTGACAACACTAAAAGTAAAGATTTGCAAATTTCTTCTTTCAATTTTCAATATATTCAATTACTTAAAAAAAGACCAAAAGATTAAAATTACAACCAAAAAGCCAAAATTGACAAATCTTCATCATTCAATAATTACCATTAAGCTCTAATGACAACTTAACTCCACTGAAAAGCATTGCTAACATAGAAACCGAGGAAGAAGAATAAAGGTTAGGGAAGAGGGGTAAAAATAAGAAGAAAAGGAAGTAATAGACGTGTAATGAACATGAAGAAGGCTTCATAATTGCTTAGGGATCAGGAAAATCAATAAGATGGTTTGATGCCATCAATCTTCCTGATTCAACAAATCTAGTTCATTGATTCTATGGAAAAGCAAGTCATCCAATGATACATTAGAAAAGAAGAAGGCAAAATCAAAGAATCATGTGATCTCATGACCTACCTTGTGATTCTGATAACCTTGTTGATCAATTAGGCTATAACATATCATTTTCTTAGTATTCATAGGCTTTCTTGGACTTATTATGCTAGGAAAAGTTACAAATATATCTTTTATGTACTTTATAAAAAAACTACTTTTATTTTTATTTTTTTTCTTTAGGTGTGTTTATTTCTATTATAATTCCTTAATTTATTATGATTATCATTTTCTTAAGCTCTAAAATATATTCTTAACTATAAGTTATTATGTCATTTAAGCTATTTATTTTCTAATTAATTAAGTTTTAACTCTAAGATAAGCCTTCCCGCACAAACAAACATTTAAATGGCACATAATTAACATGAAATTTTATTTGTTTCTAACTTTATGCTTAATCTTTCTTAAATGACTTTCTATTTTTACTAACTTGAAGACAATGGCTAATCTTTTAAAATAAATAAATAATAATTTTGAAAAATAAGCTAATTAAGGTTGAACTTCCACTCACCTTAAGAGAAAAGTATTCTCCTTAACACTTCATTAGCAAGTCTTCTATCTAAGCTAGAACTCTGTTAAAGGTCTCCTACCTTACATAAAAGAAAGAAAAAGGAAATTAAGATTAAGTAATACAAGCTAAGATAATTAAGCCTTTGGCTTAAAAATATTACTTTTGGTTCATAGCCAAGTTAATTACAAACTATAATCCCTCTCCAAAGAGTTTTTCACTCTTAAACACTAATTAAGAAATGGAGCTATGATTCATGTTTGGAGTTGCTTAGCCTTTTATAGGCTCAAAGGTAGTGAGTGACCAATTGATCACCTATATATTTGTATCTAGTTGACTAATCCTTATAAGCTACTCATCCATCTTTCACTTAGCAATGATTTTTCCATGATAGTTTTAACCCTATCAAAAGTAAAATTTTGAAAGAGTTATAACTTATCTGTTTTAAGTTCATTCTTAATTAATTATCTATCATTAGAAAGGTTTTAAGTATACTTTCAAATGAAGTTAGCTCCATGCTTAAAACACAAATAGTTTTAATGTAACACATGAAAAACCATTCAAAGGTCATGATGGAATAGTTCCAAAGGACATGTCTATTGTCTTAATCTTTTACTAGTTAGCTTATATTCCCTTAAACAATATATTAGGGTGCTACCCTCCAAGTGTAGCCAACCCAAAATAACTTAAGCATAAATCATCTAACTTAATTACTTATTGGAGAGATTTTTAGTTGAATTAAGTGCATTTATGTTATGTACCTTTAATTGGCTTAGTGTACATAGTTAAGTGCATTTATTGTGATTAAGAATGTCATATCCTAATTTCTTAGATTGTAACTAGCTCAAATCACTATGGTGGTGACTTCGAAACTCATAAGGCATTAACTTTCTAAGACATTATTGTTATTTAAAAACAAGAAATTAATTTGTGAAATATTTAAGATAATATGCACATGCTTATGAAATGAATATGCAATTTTAAAGTCAAATAGTCTCTATGCAAGTTTTAGAAATTCAAACATAAACTTATATTTTACAAATCCCTTCTAAATTCATTTTGGCTAGGCAACTAGTTTTAATAAAACCTATAATATAGATTACATACCTATTAACCATACATATCAATAAGAAATCACTTTACTTGCAATTCTTAATTATTAGCACCAAAAGTATTGATAAAGAGTGAGTACCCATTACTCACTAAGTTCCCACCTTAACTTTGGGTGGAAATCCTTTGGTCATTCACTTTATATATCCCTATATTCACATTTATGCATGTTTTGTATATAAACTTAAGTTTGAAAAAATATACATATAATAAAAATATAAATATTTATCATGATATTTACTAAAAAACATTTATTATGATAAAAATCTATATATCACATATAAGAGAGTTCATTCTATCTCATAAAATGAATTTTGAATATTTTTTATCTCTGATGATTTATTAAAATTTTAATTTTTGTACTTTAATTCATGATCTTATATTTTACTCGAGCTCTTATTATTACCTTAAATTTAATAACACAAATCCTTTTTTAAATCTCATTATTTAATAACACAATACCCATAATACTATTATTAAGGACATATTATCTTCTTTTAACATTCATTCATACCATTATAAGTCTCAAATACAAAATCCTCATTCAAGAATAAACAAAAAGTAAATTTATAACATAATAAACAATGCCACATATTAAGATAGCGAAGAAGGGGAACTCATGATGTATTTATTTCATCTATTTTTATTTTTTATATTTATTTCCTATAGTAGTTAGGTTTCATTGTCATGCCTCATGTAAATCATGTTATATCCACAATAGTTAGGTGTTATTAGTATACTTTAGGCAAATCATGTCAAGCCTCATTTTATATCAACTTGCTTGTTAGTCATAAATTATATGAGATATAAATGTGCACTAGTTAAGTCTCATTATCATGCCTTATGCTATATCAGATTACTCATTGGTCATAAATTAGATCATATATAAATGTGCATTGACTAGGTCTCATTGCCATACCTAAAGTAAATCATGTCATCTATTGTCGTGCATAGTAAGTATTCCTAAGGTTACTAAACTAGACCAAACACATCATATCTCTCCAATCATTCTTGTAATGACTAGCTTACTCTTTTTTGCCGATATGTGTCAATGTTTGTTTGGAAAAATAATTAATCATTATTTAAAAAAATTAAATTAACATTTGTGCTTTAAAAAAAGAAGAAAAAGAGTTTTTTTAGGAAAAATATAAAGTTTTATGTTTTAAACTTAAAAGTTATAACTTTTGCAATAAAAATTTATATCTTTACAAATTCAACAATTATGTCTCTTAAATAGAAACTTTATGTATTTCTAAATTCAAAAGTTATGTCTATTAGACTTTTGAACCTTTATAAATATTTCAAAGTTTCAAATTTTTTATTGAAACAATTTGAGATGTGTAATAATTATCAAAAAAATTTCTCATATGTTTATTTCTATTTTCTTTTAGATATTTCCTTAAGGGAAATATTGTTTTTCACATCTTATAAGTTCTTGCTCATACTACACAAATTTTCCCAAACAGCCTTAAGAAAATATTTGTTCAACAATGCATTCAGGATTTTATGGAAATCTCTTTAACAATATGTCTATCTTACTCTTACTAATTAAAGGTTATTTTTTCTCTATTTAGTTATCATTATTTATTCTTAGGTTAATTATAAGATTTACTTCACTTGAGGTTTAACCTTAACCAACACCTAAAAAGCATGGTTTTTCTAGAACCTTTGCTTAACTTTAATAAAATTTTTCCTACTATAGGTTTACCTACTACAACCAATTCCATTCTATTACCCTTACAAATATTGACATAATTATACAAGTAACACACATCTCTAAGTTCATTTAATTTCTTTCATCCTAATTCACTATGATTTGCTAAAATTTTAATTTCTAACCTTAATTCACAATCAAAAAAATATTTTAGATAGAGTTTAAAAATATAATTTAAATGTATAAATATATATAATTAATTTTTTGAAAATAAAGTTAACTAGGGAAAAACTCCTACTCATTTGAATAAGTGCATCATCTAGCTCAATCCTATATCATTGATTTCATAAACTATAAAGCCTAAATGGTTGTAAATGTGTATCTTGCATTTAAGATGCATATAGGATTAAACTTGCTCAATACATGATCTAAAGAGCAATTATATAGTCAACTACCTAACTAGACCTTACTCTTTAAAGGTCTATAGTCAACTAAATGTGATAAGCAATGGTGTCACTAATATGGATCCTTTCAAAATAGAAGGTGCATAACCTTACACAAATTTTTCTACTTTAGCCCTTTCAATAGGGACCAAGTAAGCCACATATCTAAAGAATCTTGTGAATTAAGCACAATATTCAGTAATAGAAAGGTGCTCTTTTTTCAAGTATTCAAACTCTCGAACCTCTACTTGTACATCTAAAGGTAGGAAATAATTGATAAAGCTTTCTTCAAAGGTTACCTAAGTAATGAATGCCAAACGTTGATCTCTACCTTTTATGGCCTTTATGAACCAATAGTATACCATATTGTCCAATAGGTAGCATACAAGTTTTATTAACAATTAGCTAGGGCATCTTAACATTCTCTTATAGTGCTTTATTTGGTCAAGAAACTAGTATAGATCCATATAGGATCAATACTAGCGTACCATGAAGGCTTTAGTTTTAGAAACTTATGGACTATGTAAAACTTGTTTTCAACACCCTTTTCAAAAAAGGTATGCTCTTTTTTATCATAATCCTTATTATTGTTATTTTGATTTCTATATTGCTCATACTCTAAATTCTTCTCAAAAGCCCTAGTAATGTAATTTATCACTTGTTATCTAAAATTTGTAACCTAAGAAAAGAACTCTTGCTTACTATCTTCCCTTTCCCCTTATCTACTATATTAAACCTATGAACCTATATATGATTCCTTGCATTTGGGTTCACTAAGTCATGCTTGACTTTTAGTATTAACCACTTTCTAATTTACAATATTTTTCAAACAATCAAACAACTTATCATAAACAAATTCCATTACGAACATCATTAAATAGTATAGGGTCTATAAAAATGGTACTGGTAATGTGTGGTCTTAGGTGCACACATACCATTGGTATAATACACCTATTCAAGCAGCATAGAAATATAACCTAAAGGCCTTATCCTATTAGGAACTTAAGCATGCTTTAATAATAATTTTAATAACCTAACTCTAGCCATGACTAGCCTACTCCACCTTTTACATTAACATATTTAAGGAAAATATTCATGCAATAAAGGAAAAAAAGGTAATTTCATTTAACAGAAATATAATACAATTACAAAAAGAATTAAACCTGCTTATAATTTGATAAGCTTAATGATACACCAACTTAATTAACCTCAAAAGAAACAAATCACTTTCTTTTTACTTTTTTTTACCCTACATAAAATAAAGCTTAAAATACCTATACCATAATATCTAATGCTGCTTAAGCTATACTAAAAAAACTCTTAAGAGTTCAACATTAAAAAGGTAGTGGTAGTAGTGGTAACTCAATCTAAGAATCCATAAGGATAAACACATGAAGGGGTGAGTCTAAGATTTAATGAGTAAACACACTAGCACAATCAAATATAAACAACAATTATAAACTTGCTAACTAGATTTACCTTCCTATAAACCTAAATACTTAAACCACACATATTACTATACAACTTCCATTACTATCATCATATTCATTTATAAACATTTGTACTTATTAGTGTCATCATTTAAATGTACAAATTCATCTATATCATAATCTCATCAAGCAATACACAAGTAAACATAATAAAGAAAGAAAATAAATCTCCTTATAAATCCTTTCTAACCTTATCCCTTTTAAGCCCATCCTTGTGCCTTCGAATTTTCCTTATCCTTTCACAAATGGTTACTAAATCTGATTTTCAATATCATATCATTCTTATAACATTTCTCATGTTTCTTCATATTATTTCTTATGAAAACTACATATTTCATTCACAATCATTCCATGCTTCGTTACGTGGCCACACATTTTATTTTGTCATCATACATCACATAAATAATAAGCATGACAATATCCAACACTTAATATTCAAGATCCTTTCTTATAACATAACTCTTTGAAATCCACCATAGGTAGTCAACTATGCAATCGAGGGAAGGGAGTAAAATCAACTATGTAATCGATTACAAAGAGTTTTAGCTAGAATTTGGCATAAGTAGTCAATTATGAACCTTTAGCATATGGGTCATGCTCAATTATATAGTTGATTATAGACCTCCAAAGAGTGAGGTTCAACTACATAGCTAATTATGTAATTAATTATTATCATCTAGAGGGTAAACCTCTAGCTATATTCAACTACAAACCTCCTAAGGTTAATTCTACACTTAGGTAGTTAACTATGTAATTGATTGTGGCTATCCAAAGAGTATATTTTAGGCCATATGCAACTATGTAGTTAACACCATTACATTTCACTATAGATTTCTAACACAAAATACTATTCATTCTACCATTAATACCAAATCATCTCATTTGTTACACCATAAATCTCAACTAAATCATAAATAAATGCTTACCATATCTTATATAAACCATTAACAACATTAAACATTAATTGAACACCATAAATTAACACATTCCTTATAAAATCATAAAAACTTAAAACTTAAACTTATAAAACCATTTAAATCTTTAAACTAATATTAGAATGTTTATTCATGTAGTATAGAGGAAGATTTGGAAAGTTAGATTTGTTATCTCTTGGTCCTAATTAATCAAAATTCCAAGGATTTCACATTAAGGTTCATATTTTCCCTTTTTAGTTTAAATACTTAAATCCCCTCAAATATAAGAAAAATAATGAAAAGTCTAGTTATCATAGAGATTTTACCTTATTTATGTCAAGGATTTGATAAAGATTTGCTTCCAAATTGCTTAATTGAACAAAATTTATAAAGGAGAATGAAGAAAACAAGAAAAAGAGTAGATGAAGAGTTAAGGTTCAAGGATTAAGGGAAATAAGGAAAAAATAGGCTAAATTTTGGTTTAATAAAGGCAAAGGCATTTTTATCATTTCATCCTAAATCTCCTCCATATACACTTACCTTTAATTACTTATAACCTTCAATATTTTTTTCCAATATATTTTTTCTCAGCTAAATCTTTCAAATTCTTTATTTCAAGCTCACTCAAAAAATTTATTTTCATTTTCTTGTAAGTTTTATTCAAAACTTATTTAATTAATAAATATTATTTTTCCCCAATGTCTCATTCATGTTTTCCTTATTAGATTTTATTCATTGCTTTTAAAATTTTCATTTTAAATTATAACTTTTAAGATTAATTAATTATTTCCCCTTATTACATAAAATTCTAATATTCTAACAAGGATGTAACATAATACTATTCTTAAGCATCCTTAATAAAGCATTATTGTGCATTGGAATAGCAATAATATATCAAAACTAGTATAAATATTGGTTAATGACCAAATTTTATCAATCATAGATATAAGATATCAAGTAAATGTATGGATACATGTTAGAGAATGAATGTATTAGATAGATTCATCATGAGAATGCTACATAGATCACTATGTGAATATTATAAGCAATTTTTATAATGACAATGATATATGTAACTTTTGACATGAAATCACTATAGTTCCTAATGGCTGTTGAAACTATTCAAAGTTAGATATTATTAGTTAATAAAAAATTTCTGCAATAGAGGGTCACAAATTAGGTTAAACTCTAGTGATTCACTTAAGACATACTATCACAATGGTTTATTAACTAAGATTAAAAATAAAATGTAATCAAAATGTAAAATAAAATAAAACAAAATGCAAACATGATTTAAACAATATGTAAGAATGCAATATAAAGAAAATAAATTAAAACAGGGTGAAAGCAAATAGAACTAATTTAAGGGATTTCATTTGAAAATTAAACAAAATGCATGAATAGAAATAGAATGCCAAAAGTAACATGAAAAGAAAATCAATAAAGAAATGCAATTAATCTGAAGAATTGAGAGCTCTTTTGTATATTAATCACAAATGATAATATATTTGACAATACTAATTAATTTTTTAGCCTAGAATTATCTCAAACATTTGTAATAATTCATGAATTCTACGTTAAATAATTGTTTAGGATTTGTTGAATTAATATTAGTAAAATTAAGTAACTGATATTATCTATAAAGCTAGATCTAAATCAATTTGAAAGTAGAATTCAATTGAATTAAAGAATTAAACTAAAAACATCTAATTTAATCATTCAACACTCTGTTATCATATGAAGAATAATAATTAATCAATCATAATTCAACATAAAAATAAATAGATATAAAAAATTACAAGATTGAACATAAATTATATAAATTAATATCCAACTTATGTAATTCCAAATAATAAGAATAAAGAATAAGGGAAAGAGGAAAATTAAACATAAAAAGTTAACATTACAACTTAAGATCTCATATTCCAAATAAAAATGAGTCTCAAATTTCTTAAATCAATAAAAAAAATTAGCCTTCTATAACTGAAGAAGAAGAAACTTGGAAAAAGAAAAAAGTTATTATGTCAAATTATGTTCTTGCCTTTTTGGAGGCACCAATCCTATATTTGATTTTCCTATGCCCATAAACCTACAGTGCCTCTTTAGGTTACAAAGAATAGGGTCTTGCTAATTTTAGAAACTTAGAACCTAATTTATAAAATAATATACTACAATAGTTATTGTAGAAAAATCTTATTAGTATAAATTGTAGCTATTGCAAGACTCCCAAAACTAAGTAGTTTTACTAAATCACATACATAAAAGTTATTGGGCTAGGTCTTAAGAAATCTGGATGCTAGTTTTACTTTGATTGAATCTTTGAAACTCTAGATATGTCTTAAAATCAAAACTGGTTCAACTTGGATAGAGATAAAACATCAATTTCCTATCTAATTGCAACTTTTCATATGTTTGAACTGGACTTTGACTAAAATATAAAAATTATAAAGCTTTTTTAATCTTTTCAAATGATATAAAGATCACTCAAATCTAATATTCAAAACTCAAGTTATAACTAAAAAATTAAAATAGTATAAAAATCCAACATTAATAAAAAAATCTAAAAACATTAAAAAACTAACATCTGATCACATAATAAGGCTAAGTCTATAAAATTCAGCATATATAACACATTAAGAGACATAAAATATGAGAAAATAATATAGATAAAATCTTGCACATAAGTTCCCTGCATGACGAATTGTATATTTTGATGTCGTTTAATATCACTTATAATATGATTAGCCTAAAAGATAATAATTAGGTATACCATAAATCATGACAAAGGATGTGATTGATTTAGATGGAATATTATCCCTTCTATATAAGAGAAGTGATATCTCAAGGACTTTTTATGAAATGCATGGTTGTGCTCAAATGAATTATTATATGATATTAATCCATTTGTTTTAGGTTAGTTTACTCATGAATTAAGAAATTCTTAGATTGAATTATAAAGAATAAGATATATTTCATATCTTAAGTTTGATTTAGATAGCTAAGACAAAAAAGACAAAACTACATAAAACATTGGTCACAAAAAAGGTTATGTTAAATCACTAACATTTTCACTACTTAGATGACAGTAATGTATTATTAAATACCACTCACTTCCGATGATACTAAAATAAGATTTTTACAATCACTACTAATGTAATAAGAACCTTTTAGGGTGTATATAAAGAATATATCAAATATTATTGTCATAATGCAATTAAAAGCTCTTAGTCAAATTAAAACTTTTAATTAAGATAGACCTAATATGATTAGGCTTCACTAAGTAATAGGTAACACTAAATATGAGCTGATTATTGACTAAGATTATTATTCGATCTAATCAATAATCAAAGTTTAATGATATTTTTTCTCTTCAAGTATATTTTGGTTAGAGACTATTGATAACCCATTCGTGTGATTACATGCAAATTACGAAACCCTAGCTCTCCTATTTGATACAAAGCATCTAGAGTTAAGTGAGGTTAAGAGTGGCTAAACAAAAAATCTTATTTGTGGTCAATGCATTAACAATGCTTTGAAAGTTAAGCAATTCTATCCAATATCAATCAAAGATTTGACTACTCATATGAATACTATAGAGACATTGCCTTTCAAATAGTGTTCATGGTTTGTTATTCTAATTCTTTACTAGTTACAAATTGTATTCATGCATTCATGATCTAGTAATTAAATCATTCAAGTGTTTATGTTCAGATCATTCATGCATTTAAATATTCAATAGAAGCAAAGCACATTTGTACCTGTGTTTAAGAATTCAAATGCAACAGGATTGATTCGGTTCAGATTCTTTTACAACAAGTCTGAATTACACTACAAATGTATAATTCTATCTTCAATTTATGATTGCTTGCTTGGATCATTGATAGGTTTTGAAAAGTTTTTTTAATTTTTTCTGCTATATTTGTTTATCTAAAATCTAACAAACTATAGAATATGTTGCAAAGAATCTTTCACTTTATCTACTAGAAATTACTTTTGAATAGAAAAATATTTACGAGTTTGCTTTGATATATCTTTTTGTAACTTTTCATAAATCTTGTAATTTTTTAAAGATCCTGAAATACTTTTATGTTGAAAGTATAATGCTTGTGTAACCCCTTACTCTAAACATTGTAACTTTTTTATGAAAAAAGTGGCAAGTTTTATGTATATATACTAAAGTAAAATTTAATATTAGTTGTAAAAGATGAAACCAATAGGCAAATGGGCAAATCCTTGCAAAGGATTCTAACTCCTAATTTGAAATATATATAAATAAATAAATATATATATATATATATATATATATATATATATATGGGGAGAGAGAAAGAAAGGATTGTTAACCTTTATATTCACACGTGAAAATTAACAATTTTTACTTTTTAATTTGAGTCATACTACTAATTTAATGATAATAAAATAATAAAGGATAAAGAAATATTAATTTAAAATATGGTTAATTTGTATTGTAGGTCCTTATAATTTCTTATTTTTTTTAAATAGGTCCCCTATAGTTTAAAATTTTTGAATTGGGTATTCATACTTTTATTTAAATTTTAATTGAATCCCTACCATTAGTCTATCATTAATTTTAAATGATGTGATAAATGGATTACTAACTAAATTTAAAATATGCCAATTTGGAGCTACCATATAAGTATAGCAAATGTAATTTAGGTCCTTATACTTTCATGAGTTTTTTAATTAGATCCCTATATTTCTTTATAATTTTCAATTAGGTCCCTATTAAATGGAAGAAAAAAGAAAAAAATAAAAAAATAAAATATGATAATTAAATTTAAATTTTAAATTTAATATCATTGATATTAAGGTACACTAAATATACATTAAATAATTTAGAATTTGATTAACTAAAATTACTACAACATTTAATAAAATTAAAATTTAGAGTTTGTCATAAATTAAAGTAAAATAACCACACATTAAGTAATTCTTATAAATAATGTACTAAAACTTTTAAATAAGAATAAATAATTATTTATTTTTAATGTAGATATATTATTTGCTAATTCATGTCAACAACTTCAATACTTCACCTAGTCCAAAACTAATACTGACAATTATTACTAAGTTTCAAGGAGAAAACTAGTTTTGCATCCTTTAGCATTCAATGCGAGATAAATATTTTAGAATATCCTTCCCACTAC
Organism: Sindora glabra; assembly: GCA_020226215.1. Lineage (NCBI taxonomy): Eukaryota > Viridiplantae > Streptophyta > Magnoliopsida > Fabales > Fabaceae > Sindora > Sindora glabra. The sequence goes on along the minus strand of CM035228.1, from coordinate 49,808,342 downwards.
CTAAGAAAATTTCATGCATACACAAATATATTATATTTGTCTCATTTTTCCTAATATTCTATGCTCTATGATCTAATTGATAAAGTTCGAAAAAGAATAAAAAAATTGGAAGGAAAAAAAAAAAAAAAATTCTTTTTTTCTTATTCACATGAAGATAAAATAAGAAGAAAATAATTCTCTTTACTTGAATAGGTAGAAAAATGAGATAAAAAATTAAATTAAGTTAAATAATAATTTTAATTACCTTTCAAATTAAATTTGAAATTGAAGAATCAAAGGAAAAATTATAACAATTCAATTTTCACTTATTTTTTATCTATATATGTTAAGAAAGTATTTTGGTGGGTCCTACTCCTTTTTTTGTTTTCTACCCATTTTCTATCTTACATTCAAGTAAAAGAAAATTTTATTTTTTCTCATTTTCTTTTTTAAAAATATCATTCATTTCCTACAAAAGCAAGCATAAGTTAAGAGATTATTCATTTTTTAATTGTTATTCATAATTATATGTTAGAAATATAGGTATTACCTCTTACGAAATTATCTTAAATTTATGTTGAACTTATTTAGGTAGTGGATTTATAGAATACTTCTAATTAAAAATTACTAAAAATTATAAGTATTCAATTGAAAAAATTGATGTTCTTAGATAAAAAATTATAAAATTAGAAGAACCTGAAATGTAATTTGACCTTTTTTATCAAAAATGAAATTTGTGTCAATGCTATTTATAAAAATAACCAATTTGTACATGTAAATATAGTAAATGAATTCCACTTATATTGATCTATATATGTAAACTGTTGAAAGTATTAATTATATGATATTATTTATAGGCAAAATATTTTAAGTCCTTACCTATATGTTTTGTTGTCAATAGCAATGAAGGGTAAGAAACAACATATAACTAATAAAATGGATTAGATTTGCTAGGCATTCATAATAAATAAATAAATTATTTAGCATAAAAATATATAATGTTATCAAATTAAATAATAAAAATAATTATTTTTCTAACATTAATTATTTTACTATTTAGCATAAAAATAAATAAATTATTTAATATTATTTAAAATTTTTAGTAAGTTATTTATTTGAATTACTTAATGTGTATTTAACTTACTATAATTTATGATAAAATCTAATCTTTAATTTTACTAATTGGTGTAGTATTTTTAATTAATTAGATTCTAAATTATTAGTAGTTTATTGAAAATATTATTCAAACTATTTAATATAGATTTGGTATAGCTCAATATGAATGATACTAAATTTAAATTTAAATTGAATTGTTATACTTTATTATTTTTTTTCTTTTCTCTTCTTTTTTACATTCATCAGGGAATTAATTCAAAATTTTAATAAAGTATAGGGATTAATTTAAAAAATTCATAAAAGTATAAGGACTGAATAAATTGAATTATAATATTTTTTATTATTTTATTATTATTAAATTAATAATATAAGTTTTTTGTGTCCATATGAAAGAATGAAAGTTATTAACCTCCACATATGGAGGTGAAAGTTAGCAATCCCATATATATATATATATATACTAGAATGTAACCCATGGATTCTTGCAAGTATTTTTTGAAAATTATTTTAATTTTATATAGGAATTAGGAATTTCAATATTATATTATAATTTAAAAAAATTCAACTTTATCTCATTTAGTTTCAATTTATATATCGAATAATAGAAAATAGAAAATTGATCATTTTGTAAATGTTTTATTTATATTATGCATTTACATTGCAATAATTAAAACTAAACTTTCATACTAGACTCAACCTTTACATAGAATTTATAATATTATTAATGAAAGGAAAAAATATAATGTTTAAAGAAGATTTATATTTGAAATATTTACATTATATATTGAGAACTATGATATTTACATTTATTGTAAACCTTTATTTTTGATAAATTTTTTTTGTTATATATTTGATAAAATTTAAGGATGTAAATTTAATTTACTATTAGTATAAATTAATTTATATTATTATCCACTTATGTATTGTCATGTTAATTTTAAACTCATATGCTAAGAATAAAATTTTGCTTTTTATTTAGAAAATATTTTAGGTTACTTGTTCATAAATAAAATTGTGACATGTCATTATACATCTTAACTAAAAAATTATAATACCTAATTTCATAGTAGGGGAAAATAATTTCATCTTTAAAATACAAATTGTTGTTTTCTTTCATCACCTTGTACATTTAATTTCATATTGAATAAATACAATTTTTTTAACTATTTTAATATTTTATAATTATAATTTTCATAGAAAATATTTTTTGTCAAAACAAACAAACCTTAAATATACTTCAATTTGCTTACAATTTATGAGAATAACATTGGTGATATTAAGTATATTAAAATTAATTGTGATCTGAATGTTAGGTTATCAAATATTACCTTCAATAGTCGTTATCAAGTGATTGCACAAACAAAATTGGCCACAAATTTTTGTATAAAGTGTTGAGCTAGCTTTTTTTTTTATAGAAAATTCATGATTGATTGTTTTAATTTAATATAATCTCATTTAGTGGATGGATATTAATCAACTTATCATTCACCCAAATCACTCCCAGCCATAAAAGGAAGTTTAGTCAAAATAGCTCAATGTGCACGTTATGACCTATTCAAGAGACATTAAAAGGTATTAAAAACCATAAAAGATGTAAAAAGAAATACAAAATAAATTAGATACTATTTCCTTCCTCCATCATTAAAATTAACCTTCATAATTAAATTGAGTGTTTTATAACCATTAGATAAAACTAAAATAAATGGTGTAAATTTGATGCCAAAGTATAAGTCTCAAGGTAGTACTATCCATTCATTACACTTTTATGTATAACATTTTAAATTATAAAATCCTATATAATCTAAAGTTAAAAAAAAATACCTTACTGAAAAGTATTAATTCAAGAGAAGGATTTTAACATGATCAATAATGTAGAAGGAGTATCTAAAGGGCATGTAAATATGAATAAACTATGAACTGCTTTCATGAAAGTAAATTCTAGCTCTATATTGTCATTACTCTTTTGGTTAAAAACTTATTAATACAAAAAGGTGCAAATGGACATTCAATCATGACTGTCCAATTACAAGTAAAAAATTGAATTTCGAGAATCCTTTTTGTAACACTTGAGACTTGGATCAATCATAATCCACAACAATTGACAAAATTGCAGTTTTAGTAGTTCTCGTATTTATGAGTCTTCTCTAAAGCATGCTTAGCTCCCTAGAATGGCACCCAAATTGATTATAAAATTAATAGAATATATTACTAAAACATGATTAATACTAAACCTTTGAATAGGAAATCTTTCATTTAGAAAAAATAACAATGCAAATAACTTCAAATAAAACATTCTAATGGTCATACAAACTAAGAAATGAACATAAGGAGAAATATAACAATTTCAAACTAAGAAATGAACATTAGTTAATAAGGGACACATAAATTTTGAAATCAAATTTAACTATATAATCATCATGAGGATAATATAAAAAAAGTCATACATGAATATAAACTTATCAAATGTGATACAGAAAGCAAACCCATCTATTCCATTATTATCAAATTCAAAGGTTGCAGTATAATTAGGGCTTGTTTCCAATGAAAGCAAAAATTCCATTAATAGATACAAATTCATAAGCAATATTTATTTCTCAAATGGTACATCAAATGCCTTATATGACAATGGTCTAACAATGAAACACAAACTGAGGTCAAAGTGGACATCAAGAGATTGACCTTTCCTCTGTCCAACCTCTTTTGCTTGAATGTCTAGCATGACCTTTCATTCTAAACAAACATGTATAATACATTTTATATCTTCGAAAACAAATATGAATGAACGTCATTCCTCATTGCATTCCTCCTATCATATCAGCTGCTATCTCTATCATCCAGCTGTTGGCTATTATATGGCAATGATGCATTTCCATAACAAGTCTCATTTAATGCATTAGTTAACAATATAGAGTTATCTTATTTCTCATTTATCCTCCATACTTTGAGATCAAGAGCAAAATGTCCATTTGTGCCCCATTAACACAAATGCAACATAAAAAATGGCCCTTGTTTCTTCCTAAATGGATCTTGATAGTGCCACAACTATTTATGATTTAACTACTCCATTCTTGTACACGGGAAATGATGAAAATCTGATGTAACACCAGATGCTTCCGATCTCATTATCCTAACTACAACAACATTAAGGTTTATTTGTTTCTTTAATGTAAATGTACTCCCATTTGCTCACAAATATTAGCCTTTGAATTTTATGTCCTACATCCAATATCATTCAAGACAATGCCCTAACTTTTTAGGGAGATAGCTTCCCTTTCTCTTCTATCTAAGCCACAATCATTTGACCTTGTATTTTTATTTGCATAAATATAATCATATTTATCATAACAAAAAGATAATTGCTACAGAAAAATATAAAGCAGGGTCCATGGAGAATGCAACCACTACTTTGTCTTTCATTTGACTTTGTAGAATATTCATTAGTCATACATTGGATCCATATTTGGATCAAAATGCACCTCCTAAAAATTCGAGCAGCCTATGTTGTCACTCTTCATGTGAGTTTAGTAGCTACAATTTGTCCACACCATCTCTAAACATATAGTTTGGTTAAGAAACACTTGGAAAACATGGAATATTAATTTGGCACATTAATGAAAGATGAATAAAACTAGCATTCCTCAAAATAACTAAACATTGTAACCACCAATTATCTCAGTACATAAAGTCAAATACTTGTCTTTCTTTTTGCTATCTTGTCATGATAGGGTAAGCAATCCTTGTTAAAAAAAGCTTTAAACATACATACATAAATATTAGATTATTATTGGACTCAAGGAAACTTATAAACATTCGACATTGATGAAATAAAATAGTGGATAAACAAATACCACTAATAGCTAACTAAAGTAAAAACATACAAATTGAAAAGAAAACATTTAAGGAAGAAAAGAGATAGGTGCTTAAAGAAAAATTTCACAAAGCAATCAAACCTCAAAAGTGATTAATGTGTCATCAAATTGAAGAGTGAAGAAAATAAGCTTCAAAAAAGAAAAACATTTATATCAAATTCTTTCATAAAAAATAGAACTATACACAAAATAGACCATTTCAGATGAAATGCTTCAAAAACAAATAGACTTAAACTTTAAAAAGTAAACTTAATTATTGGGTTTTTTTGGAAAAAAATAGACATACTCAGGGAAAGAAAAATATGCTATTGCATAATCATAAATATAGAAGAAATGCATCAAGAAAAAAAAAAGAAAATAACATTTAGACTACAACTTTGTAGAGATTTGCATAGAAAAGCATTAAAAAACAAGGATACAAAACACAAATGCTTGACATACTAAAAGAAAATAGAGGAACCAAAAAAATTATCTTTGCAAAATAGTAGAAATGGCAAGTGAAATTTGATACAAATATCAAAGCTTCATTTCTAGTCATCGGGTGTCATGATTATAACTTGGATTGCTTCAATCTTTGTTAACTCACAATTCCACTCCATGGCTTCTTTGTGAAAAAATTTTATTTTATGATGGTAGAGAAGAGAAAATAAAGATAAAAATTAAATAGTGCAATACAAATTTCATTTCAAATTTCTCTATCTCTTTTAAAGGTGAATCATAAAATGATATGGAGAGATCTAAATTAGCAAGATATTACCATTTATAGTAGTATCATAATCAACTAATATTAGAAAATTCAAAGTTCAAAATTTAAAATTAGATAGATTAGACTATCAACAAAAATTAATCACCCAAATAGCATAGAATAAGAGGAATCCTAATTTGTAGATTCAAGGAAACACAAAAAGGGAAATAAATTAACAAAAATAATCCAAAAGCAAGAACAAACTTAAATAAAAAAAGGCGTAAAATCAGACAAAGTATGATTATAATAACAAATGAAATACCAAATAGGAAATCAATAACCTGAACCAACAAAAATTAATCACCCAAATAGCATAGAATTAGAGAAATCCTAATTTACAAATTCAAGGAAACACAAAAAAGGAAATAAATCAACAAAAATAATCTAAAAGCAATAACAAACCTAAATAAAAAAGGAGTAAAATCAGACAAAGTGTGATTATAATAACAAATGAAACACCAAATAAGAAATCAATAACCTGAAATATTAAAAAAGAAATTATAAAAATGCTAAAAATAGAAAAGCAAATCTAAATCTCATATCTGTGAGATCAGACAAAGTGTGATTATAGTAACAAATGAAACATCAAATAAGAAATCAATAACCTGAAATACTAAAAAAAAATCATAAAAATGTTGAAAACAAAAAAGCAAATCTAAATCTCATATCTACGAGATTAATCTATCCAAATGAAAGGTTCAAAAATGAAGAATGAACCTAAAACAACGTGAGTGAAAAAAATGCCAAATGCGTACTTGTGTTTATATATGGCCAAATACCATTCTTTTGATTAAAAGAATATAGAGAATATAGATAATCCATACGTGATTTTACAATCATATGCAAGGAAAAGAAAAATCAAGGGATAAATCAAACTTAGCCAAGGGACTATAGGAAAAAAGAAATAACAGAACCAAAAGATTAAATTAGGGTGAACTAACCTTCACAGAAGTAAAGTAGAAATGATGGAAGTAGAGCATGGAAGAAAAGCAAAGGCAAAGCAAGCATGGTGAAGGCAAAAGACGCAGACCATCAAAGTAAGGAGAAGCCAGGCAAGATTAGTGACTAACAAAATTCATAACAAATGAAATACCAAATAAGAAATCAATAATTTGAAATACTAAAAAAGAAACCATAAAAATGTTGAAAACAGAAGAGCAAATCTGAATCTCATAATTGTGAGATCAATTTGTCCAAATGAAAGGATCAAAAAGGAAGAAAGAACCCAAAACATTGTGAATGAAAAAAATTACCAAATACGTACTTATGACTAATGAAATCCATCTAACGTGAAATACTAAAAAAGAAACCATAAAAATGCTAAAAATAGAAAAGCAAATCTAAATCTCATAACTGTGAGATCAATTTGTCCAAATAAAAGGATCAAAAACGAAGAATGAACCCAAAATGTTGTGAGTAAAAAAATCACCAAATGTGTACCTGTGACTAATGAAATCCATCTTCGACAACAAAGAAAGAAGAAGAAAAGAGGTAGGACGGTTCACAAGTGCTCCATTCAACGAGTGAAAACTACACGTGTAAAGAAAAGGAAAAGAGATGCCTCATAGGAGTTGAATTTAGTGCGTAAAAGCTACATGCATGAAGATATTTTTAGGTTGAAAAATATTGACGGCCCAAAACTATGCTTAATATATAATTAATTGATATATAAGTTATTTAAGTAATTTTAATATATAATTATAAATTGAAAACATTTAAATCAACTTTATTTATTCTCTCTAATCTGCATAACAAATATACTCATTAATTAAAATAATTATTGGCATGACAAATTGACTTTAATACATTTTATAGTTTTATTGCCATTATATTAATAATAGGATTTTTTTTTTCATCCAATTGAAGAAATGGGAGATGCCAACCTCTATATATAGATATAAAGATGTACAAAATAACAATTCCTTATATATATATATATATATATATATATATATATATATATATATATATATATTTCAAAATTGAATTAAAAACAATTTTAGACCTAAATTTAATTTTTCAAATGAATTGAATTCTCGGGTTTTAATTATTGAAAACAAGGGGTAAAAGCAGCTGGTTTTGGACTTTGTGTCAAGATTATATGAAGTGTAAAGGAACTCACCGTACTGTGGCGTGAGGTCTAAGTTTTAACAGAGAATTTAGTTGCCAGAAGATGGCCTATTCTATAGCACACAACTTCGGCTCTAACAGCTTAGCAACGGAATAATCAAAATGCACATAATTTATCTGTGGGTTATCCACTAAATTTTTCTCGGGTTGAAGATTCCTTTATTTTTAAGTTTCTGGTTTTCTGGCTGTTTTCTTCAATTTTTTCTTTATTGCCAGTTTTGTTGTCAATGTACTGTTGTTTTCCCAGATTCTGGACCTAACAAAGAAAACATAAAATACTTGTTTTAATGATTGAAAAAATTGGGCATCATCATCATCAAGAGATACAAACAGAGAAGTTCAGAATGTTCAACAATAATAACTTAAAAGAAAAAATTATATTTTACCCCCTTCAATTATGGAATTATTCAATTTTATCCCATTAAATTATTGAAACTTGAATTTTACTTCCTCCAACTTTATAAAACTTGAATTTTACCCTACCGTTACTAATTTAACGAAATCTGTTACAAAAATCACCGCTATCATATTTTACTTAGCGACAATTAAAAATTATTATTATATTCACTAATTTTTGAAAAAAATTTTACTTACTAGCAATTATAAACCACCGCTAAAAATGATAACATCAATTTCTAATCACCGCTAAATGTTATCAAAATCGCTGATAAATATTATAACTGTTAACTTAATAATGATAAAGATAAAATTTAAATTTTATTAACTTGAAGTAAATATTTCTAATTGCCGCTAAGTGTTATTAAAATCGACGCTAAGTATTATAACTATTAATTTAATAACGATGAGGATAAAATTCAAATTTTATAAAATTGAAGTTAATAAAATCTAAATCTCAATAGTTCATGAGGTGAAATCCAATAATCTCATAATTGGAGGGAGTAAAATACAATTTTTCCTAACATAAATGAATAAAAACATATATTAACTGATAAGTTCATTTCAACCATTTGCACAAATTACAAACTTTATACCCAAGTCTCTCACCAAAACTCCCTTTCCCTCTGTACACCAACCCCAAAAAACCCATACAAAAAGAAAGAGAAGACCAGATAAAACTTGACCCCACAAAAGTAAGAAGCATGGTGTGCAAATTTCCTATCTACCATCCTTTTCTCCAGTCATCCTCTTGAATGTAACCCCTTAATAAAACATTTCCTCAACCCTTTATTGATTTTATACATCACAGCAAAATCACAGCTCAAGGAAATACTGCTGTTCATTTCCCCCATTTACCACTATTCCCCCAGTTTCTCTTTTATGAGGAAGCAAAAAAGGCAGATGCAACAGAGAAGCTAATCTTGCAAGATGATGTCCACAAAATCCCTCGTAGATTACCTCGGCCTTGGTTGTGATCCAAATGACAACAACGGTTGCAGAAGCCTCTGGGTTGATGGGCTTCCCAGTAACATGGCCTGCGATCGTGTAAGCATCTCAGCCATTGATGGGGTTTGATATGCCCTTACAAGGCTTGAACTATCAGTGGAATCACCTCTTGCTGTTGCTCTTTGCCATGAGTGTGAACTCAGTCCGGAAAGAATGTAGGCTCTCCCAGAGGCTTCATATACATGCCTACTTGCCAGTCTCTCCTGCATTTCTTTGAGCTCGGCATCCAGTGCAACACAAAGGCGGTCACGGGATTTGGCTGAAACAGACTCTGAAAGCATCTTTCTACAATTCTCAAGGATTGACACTGCACCAGTTAAGTCATTCTGTTCAGCTGCAACTCGTGCCTGGGCCATCGCATCGGCTGCTTGTAGCCTGTTGCGTTGTCTGTCCACTTCAAGTGACATAACCACTTGCCCAGCTATTTTAGACCTCTCAATGTTAACTTCTTCACTTTCCAATATCGTTGTTTCCTGTGTAATGGGATCCTTGTAAACACATCTGACCTTAATCAATGATGTTTCATTACCTGATGAAGCAGGTATGCTAACTGAAACCAGGAAATCCCGCTCTTCATCAGCATACAAGTCTCCAACATCAATACACCCTCTTCGTCCATCAGCCATAACACGGCTTGGATAACTTCCTGCCTTAAGTGAGATAAGATTGATATCTGAGTTTACGCACTCAATGCCCACTTGCAGTTCCTGAGCCACTACACTCAGAAGTCCTCCAATGCATTGTGCAAATGCATCCTGTATTACTGCTTCAGTCTCAATGAAAGAAAATGTCCCTCCAGAAATTTCAGAAATCGAGTGCATTGCTGAGGCATCATGATCAGCACCAAAACCAAAAGCATGCACTGGAATTTGAAAGCCAGAACTGTCACGGTCACTGATGGAAGAAGGCAGAAGCAACAGGTAATTTGGTTGGGGCCGGTTACGACCAGAGTCAATGGCACTGTAAGTATCTTGCCCATCAGATAGAAGTATTATACTGGCAACTGGATTCTTCTCTTTTCGGTCTTCCATTACCTTGGCACCTTTTCTCAGACCTTCAACAATATTTGTCCCCCCATTTGCAACCAAAGAATTGACAGCTTGCAGTGCTTGCTGTCGCCCAGAGTCAGACATTTTCCAGAGGGGAAAGAGACGGCGAGCTGTGGAAGAGAAAGCTATAACAGAGAGACGATCATTGGAGCCTAGATTCTGAATCACAAATCCCATTGCTCTTTTTAGTAGTGCAAGCTTAGTCCCAGCCATGCTACCACTGATATCAAGCACAGTGACCAGGTCAACAGGGGCACGTGGAGTCTGAGAAATTTGTGTCAAGCTAGCCTGGTTTCTACCAAGGTTTTGCTGATTGGCCGCAGCAGCAGCTTTGAGATGAACCAAAATAGTGAAATTACTGTAAGAATTGGACTGTGGAGCAGCTGACACTTCTGGAAATGTTTCAATCTCTATTGTTTTCACTAAACTTGTGCCTGCACTACCGTTACTGCAAGGGCTTCCCTCAGAAAATACAGGTTGGTGATTTAAGGATTCATCATCATCAAACACACCTGGCTCAGGAGCCTGATAAAGTGGCACAACATGCCGCCGGTTCAATTCTCGTCGAGGGGGAGGTAAAGGTAGGCGCTGGACCACAGCCATCAAAGCATCATTTTGTGGCCAACCTACCGGACTTGCAGAGACTCTTCCTGGTAGGGGATCCAGACTGGGGCCCAATAAGGGTATTTCCTTCCACTTAGCTCTGCATACCGGACAAATTTGGTTTCCATGTTTCACATTTGATGTAATGCAGTGGAAATGGAAAACATGCGAACACTCTGCAGTGAATATAGCATGGCCACCTCCTTGTTTCACTTTAGTCAGGCATATTGAGCAGATTTGCTGGATAAAGGAAAAAAGTAAAGTGTAGTATGTAAGCCAATAAGCATAGATACAATTATTCAAACAATTCTTCTACATAAATTTCATTCAAATAAAGAAAATTCATAAACAGACTCCACACATAAATTTTTTTCTAGATAAAAAGGACATGCGTAAATAACAGCATATGTATCAAGAAACATACCAGTAAATTTCTAAGTAAAATGAAATCCATTAAATACCCGAGAAACAAAAACCATCCATGTATATTTGGATTCTGGAATTAACTTATTAAGTGCCAAATCTTGTTAGAAGTCTCCCATTGTACAATTATATCATTCCCAAATCTTGGACTGATTGCAGACCTAGGTTTCCTACATGGATTGGACAAGTTCTGGAATGACACTAAGACACCTATCAGATCTTATATAGAAATCAAATGATTCTGCAATTTTGTGCGTTCACACAAACTGCCATTTACAGTTTTGCCTATAAAAGTTTACATCCCAACGGCAAAACACTGTACATGTTAGCTCTTCAAATAATAAGAGAACATGCATAAATTGCTTCATTTAGATGCTATCATTTATTTTGTTTTCCCTCTCACAAATTACCGGCAGGTGAAATAGACTGCAGGCGTGCATGTATGCCCACAGTGAACTTGGAAATAAGCCTGCAGTCTCAAATATGGTGGGCATAACAGGGAACTAGACTTCTAATATATTACCCCCTTTTCATTCCCTTTTTATTTGTTGTTTTGGATATATTTATTTTGTCCATTTTTATTTGTCGCTTTAGAAATCAAGAAAGGTTGATCATCCAACTCAATTACTCAACCACTTTACACTCTAATTGACTTTTAAAGAAGGTAAATTAGAATATTAGTATAATGCAATTATTTTCTCCTAAAATGGAGAGTATTTGATAGCTTCCTTAGTCCTTGAACATTTACCATAAACAAAAGATAAAAAAGAATGGAGATAGTATTATTAAACCTAAGAAAAACATTGGTTGTCACCATCGAGAGGATGCTACCATCACAAAGAGACAAAATTTGCAGAGGCCATCAAGCATCAAATGTCTATTCTCTTCTCATCTTTCTATTCCAAACTTGATGTTTCACAAATGGATGTTCTCAAAATCTCAATCAAGAGTAACCAGCAAACAAGCACCTTTTCATAAAATCGAAGTATGAGGGAAGGTGAAACATCAAGTCCTCTTGTCACCAGTAAGCGAGGGATGAATAATCTTGAAAGGGACTAAAGCATATCTTACACTAGCCCAAATACATTGAACCCTAAGCAAAACAGTCCTATCCTAGTCCCCAAAAGATTGCTATGAATATTTGACTAAATGACTGGAAAGCCAATCATTTTATCATGCCTGTTATCTACCTACTTTCCTTGAAAAACAAAGCCCATCTATTATAGAAAAGGGAACTGAAGAAAATATCCTATTTTCAGAAATTTTTTTACAATAAAAATAAAAGGTTTAATATATCTGTCACCCGAGTATATAAACTAATTACATTTGATCCCTCTAAATACAATATTTTATTTTAGTTCCTCTAATATACAAAACAGACAAAAACAAGTTCAAGTTCACATTAGTAACTTTCGCCCGAAAATCCTTATTGACAAGATGCAATGGGGCTCAGGTTACAATCACACGGAAGGAAATCATTGGGTTACATGATGTTGACAGCCAAGTTGGGGAAGTTCTCACGTCTTGGGTAAGTCACATAATTTGCACGTTTTTTAAAGTGGCAATGTAAGTTTTACTAATTGATTTGATGCAGGTTACCAATTTGGAAGCTACCGCAGCATTCATGTAACCAAGAAATAATCGTATCACGCTAAAGAAAATACTTCTAGTCCTACAGCAGCAAGATCTCCGTACTATATCCTATTATGTTTTGACGTTTTGACAAGTCAAATATTTTAACATCATGATTGTGTAAATACTAAAACTAAGGAGATGATTTCCTAATTATGTAAGAATGGATATATTTTCCAGACTAAGGTCCCGCAGTTACATCAAAAACGTAATTCTTGATACAAACTTCTTATCACATGTGATATATTATACAATTGTACAATAATTGAAGACCGTTGACATCTCTATCACCTTCATAACAACACTAACGAAAGGGCCGATAGCAAGAAAACAACGTAAGGAACCCAAAGTTCCTACAATCTTGCCAAAAATGTCCTGAATGAAGAATATTAAGACAAAAAGGCCAGGATTTTCATAGGCAGTTAGGCACAATTACAAAATCTGCAATAGCCCAGTTTGGTTAAATTTAATTTCTTGAATGTAAAAAACAAACTCCAAACAATATTCATGTTCCTTAATCAAATGACAAAGTAGCTAAAAACCATTACAAAGAAAAAAAAATCCATGTTTGGCGTAATCATATTTTAAATTCACTAAAAGAATATGGCAAGTTTGGAAGTTGGAACCGTTTAGAGACTAAATTTTCCATTTTCCGCTTATCATTTGCCTAGCAACCAAACAGAGCACAGCTTATTAAAGTTGATTAAAAACTTTCGAAAACAACCAAAACTAAAGACACCTGAGATACACGAACCTTAGACGATTTGCTTCCACTTTTTGACATCTTCAAGCCATGTAAAGACGGCACCGGTGTGGTCGGTCTTGACAAACTCATGTCCCAATTCGCCGGCGAAAGCAGAGCAGCATCGGAAAACCTCTCAGAAGAAGGAGGCGAATCATCTAGAGTTCTGGGTACCAACACACAGAGATTGAGACCAAGTGCAAGCTTCGCTTTCTTCCATTTGCTTCCCATTTCGCCTTCGGATCTCAAGATTCACCACAGAACCAAAAAATACCCAGAAACCCAAAATGCTGCTTAAACAAAGTCCTTCGAAAGGAAACAAAAAGGAAGAACACTTGCTGGAAAATAAGCTCAACCCAACAAACTCAGATCTCGAACAATTGCTCAAGTTGAGCAAAATTGCTTTTTTATTTTCTTTCTTTCACTCACTAGCTGATGAGAGTTCTTGGAATGAGAGAGAGCAAGAACGGGCTTTATAAAAAGTTGAAATGGAGCACGAAAACCAATGAGAAGGTTCAACGGGCTTTGTTTCTGGTGGTGGGTGTGACAAGAGAAGAATGAGCAAGGTCTCTCAAATAAGGTTGAAGGCTTACCATGTCAAAGAAAGGAGCTTGGTGGTAGATGAATGAAAATTCGCTGGTTTTGGTGATGTGGATGTTGTTTCTCGGCCGCCATGAGCAGCTACTAAGCCAAGCTGGGAGAGAGAGAGAGAGAGAGAGGGTTGAGGATATGAGGAATTTGACCTGCTTTTTACCTTTGGTTGAGTTTTGTAGGTAAAGAGTGGAAAAAAAAAGACATAATAAATTTAAAAAAAGCACGTTTTGGTTGAATGCCAAAAGTTGGCTGCTTTATCATCATCCCTTTACTTGGTACATCATAATAATAATGCCTTAATTCCTATATTACCCTCATTCTTTAGTTCATTTAGCAATAACGCTTGTTTACTATTTCAATGATGTTTTTTAGGTTTTTAGTTCGGTAAAAAGCTGTGAATTTTTATAAATGTTTAACTTAGAAGACATGAATTTTAAAAAAATTTATATGAATTTTATAATTTTTATACAATATTATAAATTATAAATGTGTACAACTTTTGTTGCAATAAATATATTAAAATTTACCACTTCATTCTTCAAAAATGCAACGAAAAATTTTAAATTAATTAAAAATAATTATGTATTTAAATATAAAGTCGATATTATTAAAATTATTTGTTCAATAATAACATATTTTTCTTAACGTATTTAAAAATTAGTAGACTTATATTATGATATGGAATAGATAATTAATGTTTCACTGCATATTAAAAGTAACGACAATCCTTAATCTAATACTTTGAGGATGAAATGATTTATGTAAAAAATATTTAAAGTTTTTATATATTCAAAAAATATTATTATATAATTTTAAAAATTTTAAGAAATCAGGATGTCGTATACTCAAAAAAGCTTTCTCAGCAATTAGAAATTATAAAATAATGTTATATATGAAATTTTGTAATTGTAATCTCTAAAAAATTATAATATTATTAATCAAGTTATATTAAAAAAATTTACATAAAAGTGATATCTTCAATGAAAATTATGCGTTTTGTATGACTTTGGATTTGGTATGTGTTTATTTGTAATAATTTCAATTAAAGAACCCTCATATGTAACTCAAAGGAAATTCAATCTTTTTCAATAATCCATGATCTTATCTTTAAAGAGTGATTACATCTTTTAAGATCGTACAGAGTCAAACCTAACTCGTAAACTATTCCATCAATTATTGCAATAATTGTTTCAAGACCAAATTACCCTTTAAACACTAGACGTGACACCCATGCTTAGCGGGTTCATAATTGTAAGTTGCAAATTTACGTTTCATATGATTTAAATCTTATAGGAAAATAGTATATAAATTACATTTACCTCCATGAAATTTGATTTAATTATACTTAATATCTCTCAAAATATGCAAAATTATATATATTTTCATTTTTTAAGTACTTTTACCATTATAAAATATAATAGTATTAATTTTTTAAATTACAATTCCTTTTTTAATATTATCCTTTATGATTAAAAGGTCATTTTTCTTGAATTTGGATCAAATCTTAATACAAATTAATAATTACTTTGAATGAAAATTAGTTGGTCATATAATGTTAATATTTAAATAATGATATTTTTTTATTTAAATGAGATATTTATTTTTTAATTAAAAAGTGATAATTCACTTAATATATATAATGTAGGTAATGTTATCCATTTGAATTCAACATATTAAAGGAGTAAAATTTCTATGTGTCATTTGGTTGTTGAAATTTTTTACTACTATTTATTATCATTTTTTGTCGTGTGACCACTGCTGATTATAACCTATTATTAATAATTATTATTTATCATTATCCATTATTAATTATTACTTATTATTAGTAATCATTATCAATAACTATTACTCATTATTACTAGAATTTAAGCTTGTGCTATGCACGAGCCAGTATTTAATTAGAAAATAATGAAATTCTAAAAAATATAATACTTAAATATATATTAAAATATATTATTTTATAAAATTTAAAAATTTTTAATTATATATATTTTTCTATTGTTTTAAATATCCTTATATAGACATATAATATAATTATAATAATTAAAAATAATGATAAAAAGAAAGAATTTATATATAATCGTTATGATGGAATTAGAACAAAAATAAAATAAAAAAAGAATAGGAATGAAATAAAATAATGTATCTAATAAATATAAATTTGAAATATTGTAAATAACACTACTATTTTTTAATTGAATATTAATTAAATTCTAATTTTATTATATATTAGCATTAGATAAATGGTTGATTGTTTATCATTAAATAAAATTAATGCAATGCCTCACTAAGCATGGCATGCAATGCCTTACAGAAGGAAGCACTGCTCCCTCCTTAAGCAAATGTCATGCACGCCTATACTAGATGATTCGTGGGGGCGGGGGAAAGGCTATAGATAATATATAATTAGGAGATTTATCATCATTAACTACTATTTATTATTATTTATTTTTAATAATTATTATTAATTACTATTTTTCTTAATGATTATTATTAGTCACCACATATTATCAATTACTTACAATTTATCATGTATTACATTTAATTACTTAATTTTTAATAATGATATTTTTAATAATTTAATAATATTTTTAAAAATATTATTGAAAACTTAACTAAATATCATATTTTCAATAATTAAATTATTGAAAAAAATATATACTTAAAAATATTTAATTTTATAAACCAAACGTCACTCTAAGATAATATTAAGTATTACTACATCTTTAAAAATATTATTAATTTGTATATTTTCAGACGTAACAATATTAACTTGACATTAATTTTCTTTGAAGTGGTCGTTAGTTTGGAAACTTGTCGAAGATTTATATACTGGTTAAAAAATTTTATAATAATTTTAACAAAAATTACCCATTTAGGCTGAATTTGATCTAATTTAGATTAATAAAAATGCAATGTTTCATTTTAGAAAAATTAAATACGAGCCAATTTGTATAATAGTATAACCAAAAGTTGTAATAAGCTTAATATATAAAATTCGTGTTCTTGGATAATAAGCTTAATATTCTCAAAGAACAGCCATCACCGTCGTCATCCCCATTTTTTACATGCGTTTGGGTGTCTATTGAATAAAGTTTAATCTGTTATCCATGTTAAACACTCTCAATTGTTTATACATTTTCTTTTATTTTTACAAATATGCCATATCCTGTAGTTAATCAAATATATATTAATATATAATTATGCTAAAAGTTATTAATTAATTGTGCCTGCTTGCTAGTTTGTATTATTTTTAAACATATCTACTGCTTGATAAATAATAATTTTCTTGTAAATAAATTGTATATATCTCTCATGTGAATTCAAATTACCAGTGTCTAGTCCTCTTCTCCATTTTTAAGTAATTGAAAAAGGGAAATTGAAAACGGTTTGCTTTCTATAATCTCAAAAAAATAAAAATTAAAAAATTGTATTGATACGATTTTTTACAAATATTAATGAAAAAGTTTTATAAAATTTTGTAATTTTTTTATATAACATAAATTATATAAGGTACAATTATTCCATATCAAGTTCCTAACTTTTTTTATAAGAACAATGATTCTGCCATATAAAAATCTGAGAAGCTGTTGCAAAATTTTATAATAAAAATTTAAACTTTAGGTAAAGTACTATAAATTTTATGAAAAAAATCACATAAAATTTGTAATGGTCATACCGATGCATCCTATTTTAAATTTGTATCAATGAAGTCCCTTAAAAATTATTAACCACGTTGCGTACAGGAGTTGATCCTACATGTTGGCTCAATTTGAGCTAGCATTTAGCTAATTGTGTTAATGATAAGTTATTAGTTGATAATTAATTTAACTAACTAATATCATTAATTTGATTGTATGAAGATATTAGAAAAACTTAATTGCTTATTATTAGTTATTTAAACATAAAATGACATATAAAGATATAATTAAATATATTTTATAAATTATAATTTATTTGAGTGACATTTTAATTTAATAATATTTTAAATTTTATATATTATTTATCTAATTAAATTTTATTCTAAAAATATATCATTATAATTTATTACTTATTAAATTTTTATCTAAAAGTAAATTATTATAATTTATTAAATTAATGAAATTTTAATTTAAAATTTAAATAGTTATTTTATTATACTTATTTATTTTTTAAAAAAGGATAATTATAATTTTAAAGGGAATGATTAATTATTATACCTCATGCATCTAAATAAAAAATATAATATATATATAACAAAACAAGTACATGCGACAAAGAGTAATGAATTAAAGAAATTGATGAATTTAAGTTTTTTTAGACATTATATAAAATGATAAGTATTATAGTAAGTAATTTTTTACTTAAAGGGAGAAAAATTGATGAATTTAATTTATTGTAAATATTATATAAAATGATAAATAAAATAATAATTTTTATAATTGTAAATAAATTTAAAGAATATATTTTATTTCTATATATTTTATGTTTTAAGTAGTTATATATTTTTAATCTTATAACCTTTTTATACATGTAACATTTATCATAACTGAAAGTTAAGAATTTGAGTTTTTTTTATTATAAATGCAAGGATGGAAATAAGTGTGTAATTTAAAAATAAAATATCTTTTTGCTGACTTTGATTCAATCAATTATTTAGAAATATTGAATTCTTCAATTTTTTTTAAATTGATTGGTTGAAAGACCATAAACTAATTAAATCAATCATCTACTAAATACTTAAAATAACCATTTAATCAAATTGATCAGCTAAGGTGAAATCTATTAAAAAGTCATTTGTCCCAAACCATCGCGTAAAAATTCTCTTACTCTCCATAATTTTGAGTTCAAATTCCTCCCGCCACCAATCATAAAATAATTGATTTATAAAATCAAGTAATTACCCTCCTAATTTTAAAATTCATTGTATCAGGATATAAAAATATAATAAATAATAGCATTAAAATTTTTATACTTTAATATTTCAAGCATTATATAGGAGGCTTTTTTTTATATCATTAGTATTATTTTTGGTGAAATGAAGTATTGAATGCGTTAATTATAATTATAGTATATATATTTATTCACGTTCAATTTGAGTCACTATGTTAATTGATAAAGAGCACACATGCATTATATTTAGAATGTAATGTAATGTAATTTTTCCATAATATTAAGAAAGGGAGCGAAGGCCTGTACTGTGTGTATAACAATATATCATTTCAAGATGACTCTATTCTATGAATGGGGTGGGCATTCTCATTGGTCATCATCATAATGAATGATTGCTGAGCATTAGTCAATATCGTGGGATTTTTTTTAATTATAAAAAATATATAATAAAAATATAGTAATTTTTTCATTTTTCTTTATAATTTTAAATTGCCCCCACATGCGATGATGATGATGTGTTGTCACACGTGCGCATCACCACAGACAACAGTCCTTTGGTGGTTCCCATGTCAACCCTGTTGACATTAGTGCTGTTAGATCTCATGATATCATGTGCCGCGCCCCATGTATTTCTTTTTTTATTTTTATCATTTTCCTTTATCTTTTTTCTCTTTTTTAATTAATAATTTAATTTAATATTATTTGGCTGTTTTTATAATGCTGCCTGTACTTCTGTTTGAAGCATGTTGATTTGGATTATTTTCAGAATATTAATAACGATAGGAGCGTATTAAGCCATTGATATATATATATTTTTTTCATCCAAAAGGAAAGTTGCTTTACTAAAAGAAACGAACCTAGTCTTAAAAAAATAAACAGTACTTCGGAGACTACGTAAATCAATAGTACTTGGGATTAGGATCTGTTCCGCTACTAATTAGGACAGTAAAATAAGTTTTGATCCGTAATTTTGAATGGGGCTAAATTATTTAGTCATAGATTTATATAAATCGATTTATATAAATTAATTTAAAGTGATTTAAAATTTATAAATTAAATATGAATTGAATTGAATTGAATCGTTTACATTTTGATTTATTTTTAATAAAAATTTATACACATTAATTTTGCTAAAATCCGCTTAAACCTATTTCGACTTAATTCACTCCTTTCATTTTACTCTTCTAATGCTAATAATGCTAATTACTCATTTGACCTTTTCATAGGTTGGCGTATTGAACTCTCTAACCATCAAGCCATTAATAATGATTTAGCATAGAAAATTTTTGGTAATACACCGAGATTAAGTTCTTTGTTATTAATTAAAATAATGAAAATAATAGTGGTGTATTTAATATATATTTGATATTTGATGTTATCTACAATGTAGGGGAGCACTAGATTATTTTCTATTATAGTATTATTGCATAATCAATTGCTTAGATATTTTTTTTATTTTTTAAATTTCAATGATATATTAGAGACAATAATGTTAATTACGTGTCTTCAATTATTTATTTAAAATTTTCATTGGGAAACAAAATTAATAGTTAGAATTAAAAGTTTAAAGTACCCAACATGAATTTTGATCAACATGGATACCTAATTATTTAGATGAAGAATATTTAGTGCAACGAAAGGACACACCGCTTTATAAAAAATTTTCACGTTAGTTTGTTATTTTATATCTATATTTATATTCGCCTCATTTCAAGAGCTTGAATGCTGGTTTTTTAACTATCCATCTGGTTTTGCTTTCTTCCCTTGTGAGCATTTTTTTTTCCTTGTTTGATCAATTTGACAGGAAAGTTAAATTATTTCAGGGTTTCTTGTATTTTCACTTAATTTTTAACTAAAATTTTAAATCAGATAATTATTTTTATTTTCTATTTTTAATTATATGCTATTCAATATTATTTTTTTAACCTTTGCCATTAAGTGACGAAGCTGAAAAATAATTTCATTGATGGAACTTAAGTGATTGATAAAGTGAAAGATATGTCCTGACTTTTTCTTTCCTTCCTAAAATGATATATCTTCATGAAATAATAATATAATATAATTTTATCTAAACCTTTGTTCCACTTAATTATGTAGGAAACAGTGCAAAAGTTATCGCACTAATTTATTAAAAAAAATTCTGATTTAATAAGTTATATAAAGTAACTTATAACTTAAATTTACTACCTCTTTAAATTTTTTTTAAATCTATTCTTATTTTTTATTAATTTACAATACATGCTCTTTATAATATAAATTTAATTTTTTATAAAATATAATTAATTTAGTTTTTACATAATTATAATTTATTATAAATAATAATTATATTTTAAGTAATTATAATTTATTATAATAATAATAAATAAAATTATATAAATAAATGAATATATAAGTTTATAAAATATAATTAATTAAATATCAAACATTATATTTTTATTTCAAACTTCTTAATTACATTAATATAATTTAATTTTTAAGTAAATATAAATTATTTTATTTATTTATTCATTTTTATTAATATATCTTTTTATATCATTTTACAATTTTAGTTAGTTTAATAGCTAATTTTATAAAAAAATTTAATTAACTTATCAGCTTATCAGCTATTAATTATTAACTATCAATTAATTTATTAGTTATCAATTAATTTATCAGTTATCAGTTATTAACTAATTTATTCAGTTACCTGTACGAAATGAAGCTTAAATATTATTCATATCATTCAACTTGTTTGTTCGTTGAAGGATGAATATTTGATCCATTGACTTAATCCATTAAAAATAATAAATGAATTTGAATTAATTCAAAGATGGATGGATTGGATAAATTCATATTATGATTATTCATTTAACAAAAAAAAATAATAAGTATATTGAATTAAAAAGGAAAAAAATAAACTATTAACACAAAACAATAAAAATAAATATAAACACTCAATTTTGGACTTTTAAATTGGACAAATTTAATTAAAAATAAGTTGCCATCGCAGAGAAAGTAATTCTTGACAGCCAAGGTGTAATCCTACATACATTATTTTACTCAGCATTCATGGCTCTATATAATTTAATTAAGAAAAAAAAAGCCCTATATAATTAACCTCTCTATTTGAATACAAAAATAGTTTGTGTGACAACTTGTTTTTGAGCAAAAGAAATACAAAAGCCTAGTTATGGTTTTACTTTAGAGGCACGTTTATACGTAGGTTAATTTTGACGCGGTTTGTGAAGTTTGCGATCCACACAGGCTAACTTGTGGACAAGACAACTGATTCATATTATTTTAATAAAAAATTTTACTTTTTTAATTTTTATATAAACTTAAAATTTTAATTTATATAAAATCACACTCTCCTCTGACTTTTAATTATATAGAATTGTGATATGAATTATTTCTAAATGATATTTTAAATTTTTTAGGTATTTTATGACTTATATATACACACATACATACATACATGTATACACTACAAACACATGATATGTTGTGAAGATTATATAGAGATTTTAAATGTATTATGACTCATTTATAAATAAATATATAGTGCTTTAGAATGACTCAATTTTTTATTATTTAAAATTTTTAAAAATTAAAAATATTTAATTTTTTTGAAAAAATTCCCAAGTCAATTTATTTATTTGTGGACCTTTGCAAACTAAAAAATGAATATTCACGAAACATGTGGATCAATTTAGCCCATATGAATTGGGTTGATCAATTAATAACTCTAGTTAAGTACTATCATTCTAAGTAAAGAGTAATTTATAAAGTCATGTCGTACTAAATTAACATGGCCATTGGTAGGATACGATAGTTGCACCATAAAATTTTGGCTTAAATACAAAATTGGTCCCTTAAAATTAATACAATTGTGGATAAGACGGATTAATCCACATTATTTTTTTAATAAAAACTTTTAATTCTATAATTTTTATATAAGCTCAATTTTTTTATTTATACAAAATCGCACTTCCGTCTGACTTTTATATAGAGTTATGCTATGAATTATTTTAGGTGATATTTTAAATTTTTTAGGTATCTTATGACTTATATACATAATATTTTGTGAAGGTTATATATAGATTTTAAATATATTACAACTTATTTATAAATAAATATATGGTGCTTTATAATGATTTAATTTTTTATTATTTAAAAATTTAAAATATTTAAATATTTAAATATTTTTTAAAAAATTTGCAAGTCAACTCATTTACTCGTAGACCTTTGCAAACTAAAAAATGAATGTTTGTGGAATATACATACCAGTTTGGCTCGTATAAGTTGGATTAGCCAATTGACAACTCTAGTTAAATACTATCATTTTAAGCAAAAAGTAACTCATAAAGTCACTTTAAACTAAATTAACACAACTAATGGGAGGATATCATAGCTGCACCATAAAACTTTGGCTTAAATACAAAATTGGTCCCTTAAAATTAAAATTACACAATTTTGGTCCTCGTAATTAGAAAATCTCAATTTTAGTCATTGTAATAGTCAAATTATTTAATTTTGGTCCTAACATTAGCAATATGTTAGATGCTAATGGGAGTTGCTTACGTGGCATTGTTTTAGCCTATATGGTTAACATATTAGTGATTAATGAGGCTACCACTTCAGCTAGGGAGCCCAACCTTTCATATGTTGAAAAGAGGAAAATTTTGGGAAATGAAATCCATTTAATATAAAGAAGAAAAATAAGAGGACATTTAAAAACTTTGAAAATGAAAACAAGTTACAAGAAAATAAGGTAAAATAAATTAGAAACAAAGCAAAAAAAACACTTAAAACTAATGAACATAAAAGTTTTTCACAAAACAAAGGAAATTAAGGCAAATAAGAAAATAGAATCAAAGAGTCAGAAGGGACATAACCTAAGTAGTGAAGCTTTATAATGGTAGACCGGAAGTAGAGTTAGAGCCATTGGTTCAAAGATCCCATAAATACAAATGCAAGTATGTATTTGAAATGAAATCATGTTAGTTAGTTTGTCAATTGATATGTGTTAAATGTGCGTTGAATGGTTTGGATTTTGTTTTTAATTAGGTTACTATTTCTTTTCATGGTTTGTAAAATACATCTTGTCTAATAGAATAATGGTCCCTTCCTTATTATTTTTTTGCTTTACACATATGCCTTGAAATTTTGGATTTTCTATGTCAACTTTGTTGATTAATTTATAGTTAGTTTTAGAATGTGGATAATTTTTTGCAATTTTTTTAGGAATGCTAGCATTAATATAATAACATGGTCACTATGGGGTGATTGAGACAAAGTTATTCGACCTTACTGTTCACCATAGAGGCCAATTTGTGGAGCAACCCACAATGAAATATTTGTGAGGAAGAAAATTTAAGAATTTGAACCTAGATTTAATTTCCTCAATTAAGGTAGGTCATATTGTGAAGACCTTAATGTATGTCAACTTCAAGTGCTTATGGTGGAAAATACCTAGCAAGACACTTAAGAAAGGTATGAGGCCATTGATTAAGGATGTAAATGCAATAGAATTAATAAATGCTTACTATTATAGAAAAAATTGATTAATATTAGGTGTTTAGAACATTTCACATCAAAATATAATTGACATTTTATGAAGTGTAGTAGTAAATATTTTATAACGTCAATTACAAAACTATTACGAAAGAGAAAAATAATATCAATTCCTATAAAAATAAAAAATATCATCATTTCTTGTAAGATAGACTGATTGGTAACTAGTGTAAAGTTAAAGATATTAGCTTATAATAAGTAACTAATGTGAAATGTTTGCTAAATATCCTTTTTTTTTTCTAATTAGTTTTGACTTCCCGGTCAAAATGTTTACAATCAAAATTAAATAAATTTAGCATTTGTCTAAAACATATATTTTAAGCTAAAATTTTTGAAAGGTTATAATTTTGCGCTAGGTTGTATGTTTAGAAAAAAAATTATATATCAATTTTATATAACTTTTCAAGACCTATTCATCTATGCAAATCCTAAAAGGTTTTTCCTATCTTAAAATTATGAAAAATGGCTGTTTTTATAAATTTTTTCCAATTTTTCTCCATCTTTTATTATTATTTGAATTATAACATTTTATCAAATACATAACAAGTATCTAATACTTATATACAATTTCAAAATTTATATTAGGAAAATACAAATAAAAGTCTCTTAAAAAACCTATGCAAAAAATAATAAAAATGGAAAAGATAAAGATTGAGAGATATAAAAGCAAGAAAAGAGACTTCTTATATTTTGAACCAATGTAATATTTGCTTCGTGCTCAATGTTAGTTAAAAAAGTATTGATAACTTACTGATGTATAGTGGAAGTTATATAAATGAAGCTAAATAAAGATGGAGATTAAGTTTGAAAATAAATAAAAAGGAGAGAGAGAGAAAGAGAGTGATCATGAGGAAAAGAATAAGATATGCTTTATTTATAAGACAAAAAATCACCATATCAAGGGTTCTTACTAGAATTTAATACCTTTGAATATTGATTACTTTTAAAATTAGCATCTTAAGTTTCCTTATTTTTTCAATAACATTTAAATGTCAGTAATATTAAAAGCTGATATTTCATATTTCTTTATAATTTCAAAAGTCTCATTATGTCCAAATAGATGTTGGTTAATTCTAAAACTAATGTTTTAAATTTTTTTATTTTCCTAATAACTTTTAAATGCTATATATTATGATGTTGATGACATAAAAATTTGATATTTTAAGTTTTGTTATAATTTTAAAAATGTTATTATGTTCCGAATAGATGTTGATTAATTCTAAAATTAACATATTAAATTTCTTTATTTTTTCAACAACCTTTAAATACCACATATTATGGCATTGGTTAAGTAAAAACCATCATTTTAAATTTTTTAACGATTGCAAAAATGCCATCACATCTAAATAGGCATAAATTAATTTTAAAACCTACATCTTAAGTTTCCTTGTTCTCCCACTATTCTTCAAATGTCATATCTTTTGACATCAATTAAATAAAAAATTATCATCTTAGGTTTCTTAAAAATTTTAAAAATATTGCCATGTCAAAATAGATTTCGATTATATTTACTAACTATCATCTTATATAATTTTAATAATTGTAAAAATATCATTGCATCAATATAGATGTCAATTTTGCTTTTTACTAACTCTATTCACTAATGTAGAATCATAGTTCTACAGTAATGGTTATTAAGGGGCATGCCTATGTGGAAGTGTTTATAAAACATGTAATAGATCAACCAATACTAGTAGGTGGACATATCCCTTTTTATCAATTTTTTCAAATTAAGTTAGTGAAAGTGAGAACTATGAAGGAGTTGGGATTAATGGTGGTGGTAGCATCAGGATGGAAGATGCTAATGGGGAAATACATGAGGGAGGAGGAGTTGAATGGAAAATAAAAAAAGAGTAGCTAATGAGTGTGAAGAAAGTGGTGTTAATAAGAATGAGGAAAGATAAGTGGGCAGAGATAATAAAGGTTTAGGGAATGTGATAGCTAGTTATGGAAAGAAAGATGGCATAGAAGTTAGGTTTAAGTATGAAATACTTGCTGGTGAATTGGAAGATGAAGTTAAGGTAGAGCTTGAAAGTGTGTCAAATGTGGTAGATAGTGACTATGATAAGTACTAGCGTAGGGGACTTAAACCTAGTGAAACAAGTGCTAGGCCAAAGGGTGCTAATCAAGCTTTAACAAATTTCCAAGAACATGTTAATGAAGATGATGTAGTGTAGACAAATAAAGATAAAAATTATGATGACTACATGAACCTTGATGAAAACTAAAGAAGCTAAAATATAAGAAATTCCCTTGATTTAGGATGCTATCTAATGGGAAGCAAGTAAGTTTTAAACTTTAGCTAAATTTTGGAACTAAGGAATTAGTAAAAGAAGGAATCCATTACTATGGAAAATTTCAGCAAAAGCCTATTTAAATTAACAAGGATGGCAAAAGTAAAGAAGTTGTAAGATGTTAGGAAAAGTGTCCTTATTACATGAGGATAAACTTAAACACATATAAGAATGTTTAGAAAATGAGCTTGTTGAAAGGTATTCATAGATGTCTTAGGTAATTTAAAAAGCTAAGACCAAAACTTTGGAAAAAATATGGGTGGACAAGGTAAGGGAAAATCCAAAGGTAAGTTACAAGATACTTCAAGATAACATAAAAAAAGGTTAGGGCATGCATCTGTCTAAGATTCAGGTTCAAAAGGTAAAGTGAAAGGTGATGGACATATCGAAAAAGACTGTAGAAGATTAATATAGCAAGTTATGGAGTTATGGTAAAGAGCTAGTTAAGAACAATAAAGCTAATTTTATGGTGATTGAAATATTAAGGCTTGAACCAAGATATCTCCAACATTTTACAAAATGTACGTATGTTTTAAAGGGTGTAGCAAAGCCTTTGTTAAATGTTGCAAGCCACTGATTAGGCTAGATGGGTGTTTCCTTTAAAGTTTTTCATAGGAAGGAGTTACTTACAACTATTTGGAAAAATAAAAATAGCCATAAATTTCTAATTGCATTTGTTATAGTTGAAGCTAAAGTGAAATACTTGTAAAGTGGTTCATGGAAATGCTATTATAGGGTATTAGCTCCATGGTAGACTTTAATTGGTCCTTTACATCATATTAGCAAAATGTATAATCTTCATTTTCTTTTATATTAACATTGTAATTTCTCTCTTTGACTAGTTATAACTAATGACAACATATTTATGCAGGGCTTGGAACATGCATTCCTACTTTAGGTGAAGGCATTTAGCATAGGTTTTGTGTAAAACACTTGTATGCTAATTTCAAGAAAAAGTTCCTTGGGGATGAGTTAAAGAGCAAAATGTGGGAAGCAACAAAGGCAACTACCATAGAAGAGTTTGAAACAATTATGGATAAGATTGAAGAAATGAATGTAAAGCATAAAAGCATCTAATGGAATTAGAACCACATTAATGGACTAAGTTTACATACTCCACACATACCCAGTCTCATTTATAAGTAAGTAACACATGTAAAGCTTTTAATAAAGCCATCTTGGGATATAGGAAAAGACCTATCATCAATCTACTTAAAGGTATTAGAATATATTGAATTGATAGGATTGTTAGAAACAGGAAAAGTCATGAGAAAGAATGGACCACTATGTCATCAAATACAAAATATTGTAGAGAAAAACAAATTTGTAAGCAATTATTGGACACCAATCTAGTTTAGAGATTTACAAGGTGTATTTTTTGAGATAGAGAAAGAACTTGATAGATTTATGGTTGAACTAGTGGATAAAACTTGCAGTTATAAGGTATAGGACTTTATTTGCATCCCATATTGCCATTCCATTGTGGCCATGGCTTATTGCAAGCATAAAAACCAAAAAATTATGTGGACAAGTGTTATATATCATAATATATACTCACACGTTAGTTTCTTGTAATGTTCCAAACTTTTTTACTAATCAAAACTTTTTAACTTTACAATAAAGAAACTTATATAACTTACTACTAATGCATAATACATCCCATCAATGTTCCAAAATTGTGTCCAAAAGTTAGGTAGAACCAATATAACCACCTTTGCTCAAAAGGCATCCTGGAAGGCCAAAAAAGAATAGGATAATAAATCTTCATGAGTAATCAAAAAGTCCTCACAAATTGCCAAGACAACATTCAAAATATAAATTCAAAACATGTGACCAATATAGTTATAATATAAGAAGTTGCAAGGGAAACACAAGAGTTGATAGAGAAATTCCAATAAAAAGGAACAAATTTTATTAATTGAAATCTTCTTTTTAACAACCAAACACCATATTTAAGCAGCCATAAACTACTTCAACTAAGCTAGTGAACACCCCTTACACAAGCATCCAAGGGAACCTTAACAAGCTTTTAATAAGAAAGATAGAAAAGTAAAGGTAAAAGCCATCAACCAATTCAACACTCAATACATAATTACAAGGAAATTCTTTCAACAATAAAGGAAAAAAATTTGTGACAAGAAAAACCTTGCAATACCTAATCTAGGTCAACTATGATGGGGGTTTAACTAAATGTGTTACAATACAAGAACCACAAAGAGGAAGCAAGAAGTTAGATTGAGTTACATAGTTGTAATGGTGCCCTTGATGTAATTTTTTTATTCTTCTTTATTTGCTGCTAGTACTTATTTTGACTAATTTGTAGTTAATACAATAGTTGTAGTTGCTATTAAATTTGGAATATATCTTGAATATGCTTGGCTATTTTAATGTCATGTAATATGTTGGAATTAATATTAATGGAAGGAATTATTATTCACTATTATCTTATGACATTTGTCGTCATTTATTGTTTTATTTTTATAGATTTGCATGTTGTTTAACTTATTAAATCTTTTGTAAACTTGGCTCTATGGTAGCCTTATTTTTTATTCTTTTTAGCATGTTTTGATCAAATACAATATGTATAATGTCCATAATAGAGCAAACAAAATGTAAAATGTAGGCATGTTGTTTTCTTATTAATCTTCTTATATTTTGGTAGTTTTTATTAACAAAATCTTAAATGAGCCATCTTTAAAAATGGGTGTTTGAATAAGGAATCCAAGATTCACTTTAGAGCTAAAGCTTTATTTTCTATGAAAATTTTCATTTTGGATGCTTCTTTCAATTCACTATTATATCAATAATTAATGTTACAATGCAAGTGAGCAAATTCAATAACTTCAGTTGCATTATAGTAGCAACAACTTCAATTGCACTATAATTGACTAAAATGTGAAAAAAAATTATAAATTACTTATGTGATAAAGGCAATAATTTAAATGACTAAATTCACTGTTAAATTAGATAAAACAAAGTATAATTTTCAATACAAAAAAAGCATAATGATTTAATAATGGACTAAGTTAGCTTCAAGTTGTTTCACAAAAATATAATGCCTTTAGGCTTCCTATTCCATGAGTTTTTTAAGAACCTATTTTAATCAATAGAAAAGCAAGAAGCAACACCATTGCAAAAAGTAACCTAACACTACCCAATATGCTTACTCCTTGGTCTCCATCACATCAACCTTCCTAAGCTATCCATTTATTATCTTCTTTTCCTAATCATCCAGCTCTGGATTGTGCCAAGCAAAATACTTGCAACCATATTTTCCTTCATAATAGCCAAAGAAATGTCCCTTGGATTCTTTATAGTCCATGATGTATTTAGGGATGTCTCTGTACCCCATTTGCACAATACCTTCTTCTTCGATCTAGACTTAACTCGTTCTCATCTCTGGAAGCTTCAACACTATGGCCTATCACCTTGTACATCTGCAACAATGAATTTTTGTCCTAAATCAAGTTTGCATCCATGTTTAAATTGAAAATTATTTTTTTTATTTTTAGCATATGAAGGTTTGGGTTCCTTGCCTTAAGTGGCAACCTTATCAACTATTGATATGTTTGTCATGTGGGCCAAAACAATGTCACATAAGTAGTTCCCGTTAGTGTCTAACAAATTGTTGATGTTAGGATTAAAATCAAATCATTCAACAATTATAGTGATCAAAATTAAGATTTTTATATTACAAAGATCAAATTTGCATAATTTTAATTTTAAAGGACCAATTTTATTTTTAAACCTAAAATTTTAATAAGCCTTGGACAAGTGAGCTAGATTGACCGGATAATAGTCAAGCGGATTGTGTAAACTACTTGCATCAAAATTGTAAGTTCTCAATGTATAACATATTCATAAACATCAAATTTTATAATAATAGATTTTAAAAACTTGAGAATAAAATATTTAAAAATTAACAACTTCTCTCTTGTCATATTTCCTTTCTCACAAAAGAAAGGGTCAAATAATTCTGAAAATTTTCAAGGAAGAGTACATAAACTAAATAATACAACTGGAAATTTCAATATGAAGAATTTGTTATAGGTAGAGGAGAGTTGGTCGGTATCCCGACAAGCTGTGATCAACATTAACAGAGAAAATTAAAGGAAGTTTTGTTTAAAGTAACTCTCTTTATTTAGTAGTCCTTTTTGACAACATAGTTTATCAAAATTGAAAATATTGTTTCCGTTTAAAGCGTTTTACGCTATTATAGTAAATAAGTACAGTACAATACTTAATGTAATATTGGACGTCATGCATTACTAAGATACGGCAATAAAAAAATACATAATGTCTTAAAAATTTATGTTTTCAAAATAATTAAATAATTAAATACCTGTCAACCATGATCAATTGAAACATTAATTAACAACACTCTAATGTAAAACTCATTTCCATTGTCGTGCATTTGTTAATTCCTTGAAATATTTATATTTCCGATACCTTTAAACATTTTTAATTAGGACACTAGTAAACCCATAAAAATATTTTTAAAAATGTACATGTATGATTTCAGTGGGTTTGGTTTGTTTCGTCAAAAATAAAATTTTATGAAAAAT
Organism: Sindora glabra; assembly: GCA_020226215.1. Classification (NCBI taxonomy): domain Eukaryota; kingdom Viridiplantae; phylum Streptophyta; class Magnoliopsida; order Fabales; family Fabaceae; genus Sindora; species Sindora glabra. Next base: position 49,776,772 of record CM035228.1, on the reverse strand, counting down.
ACTTTTCCAAGAAAATGATTTTTCAAAAAATAAATTGAATTTTATTATTTAGCAATACAGTAAAAAATACTTTCTCTTATTTAATAAAAAATATTTTTATATATAAAAAAATAAATTTATACATACAAATTTTATTTTCAATATTAAATTGCATAATAATCATTTTTATTATTAAAATAGTATCAAGATAGAAACCAACAAATCCTCAATAATAAAAGATAAAAGTTAAGTATATTTTATATTAAAAATATTTAAAAAATAATATCTAAATATTTCTTTTTTATCTTTGTCATTTATTCACAAAATTATTTCATATTCATCTTGTTTTATTCAAAACTAATAAACGACATTTATCAATATTTTCTCCACATAATTTTAATATATTCGTAGGAATGGATAGGAGTGAATTCAGAAATTTTAAGTAGTGAGAGTAATATACAAACTTTAAAAATTAAATACATATTTTTTATTATTCTAAATTTAATCAATTTTTAATAAAATAATAATTTTCAGTACATTAGATCTTCATTATTTTGATAATAATAAAAATTATTTTCTTAATTTAAATATTAACATAGTTTGGATTAATATTTTTAAGAACATAATAATATGTTTTGATTATCAAAAATATTAATTTCAAAATGTTAATAAGGAATAATAACTTTTTAATATTTTAAACTTGATTTGAAATAATAAATTGTTTTTCTGTAATAAAGAAAGAGTGATAAGTCAATTAATACAATTATACAAATATATACAATGTCCAAGGTCAACAAGTTCTTAATACTATTATTTTTTATGTGCGAAAAAAATACAAACAATTGAAATTAAATACACAATATATAACAATTTCAATATACAAATAAATAATATTTTGCAAATTGGTAAGAAAAATTGACTAAAAGTAACATCATTTTTTCATTTTAAATGGATTTATTTATTAAAAAATTAATTCCTTTGGTAAACATAATTATTGTGGGGCCAAATTTCAAATTTTTAGTGGGAGCAAAAAAAATAGAATTTGATGATAAATTAGTTAATTTTAAAGAAGTGTTTTGCAATATTAATTAACTGTTGAATTAGTTAAAAATATAAATTGACATTAAAATAATAAATATATAAATTAAATTAATTCATATTTATATAAAGATTACATTATATTAATGCAATCAAGATATTCAACTAAGAAATATAATTACCTAAAGTTGCATAATTATGTTTTATGACCTAACATAATTTTTATTTAATTATTATTTATAATAAAATATAAATTTTATAAAATATAATTAATTATATTTTATGATATTATATATTTATTTACATATATATATATTTATAATTTAAAATAAGAATATAATTAACTAAAATTAAATTAATTGTCTATACGAAAATTTTAATATTATTTATTTATTATTTAAAATTAGAACATAATTATTTATTAAAGACATGAATTGAAAATTAATGTAAAGAAAAAGGATAAATTTAAAATAATTTTGAAAAATTACTAATATATAAATTATAAATCACTTAATATAATTTATTAAATTGAAACTTATTTTTATAAATTAATACATAAAATACTTCTAAAAATTAAACTATAATTATTGATTAAATAAATAAATTATAAATTAATTTATTTATTATATAAAATAAATTTTTATATATTATATAAAAAGAGTTCTAAAGGCAATTGCCCTCACAACCTTCATGTAAATCAGTCTCCAGGAATGGAAAGAGAAAAAGAAAATAGAAAGAATGACGGATGATGACGGATGAAGGAATGCACAGAAAGCTTGCAAATGGGAGGGGAAGGGGAGGAGTGAAAAAAATATGAGAGAGGGAAGTAAAAATGGGACCGAAAGGGTGAGATAAGATGAAAGGAGAGAAAAAATGAGATGAGATATCACAGTGTTAGAAAGACAGAAATGTGAGGGGAAAAAGGAGGAATAGAGGGAAAAGGATAAAAAAAGAAAAAATAAAAATAAATTGTGAGATAATTTAATATAAGATAGTTTAAAAAATAATTTTTTAAATAGAAGCAGAAATCACTTTTCTTTAAGTATACTATAATTTTTGATATATTAGAATTTATTTTTGATCGATCAACTTGTCCATTATGTTCAAACATAGAAAAGTTAGGCAATAACTTCAAAAAAAATTTTTTTCCCTAAAAAAGGCCTCAAATGTACTTTTATGTTTCCTAACACAAATTGAAAACTCCTTATTCTGTTCCCATGGGCAGCTGATCATCAGTGCCTTAATATAAAACTCATTTATATTGTTGAGTAAATTATCAACTAAGTGAAATTTAAGGAGAAATTTGATGATTGAAAACTTTTTGAAGGAATATGATATAATATTTAATTTTTAAGGAATGAATTTTGTGGTTTATTTTATATAATTATATGTATCAAAATTAAATAGTAAAGAAAAATAATTTTTTTTTTGCTAACCAGTGGCATTAGGACGTTGGTATTTGAAAAGAAAAAATAAAGAAAGAAAAAGACATTTAAGACATTCGCTATGCTTGTTTAATCGGGCTGAAATTATGAAATTTTTAAAATATTTATATTTTGAATGTCTTTAAATATTCTTTATTTAAGGCACTAGTTAACAGTTTCTATGAAAATATTAAAAAATCATAAGAAATTATTTTCTTCTAAAATAAAAGTCTGCTTAGAAACTTTCACTTGAATTGAATCATGTGAGTCACTTTTGCCGCCGCATATGTTTCTAGACAATTTATTATGAAACCCTAGATGAGATGACCTCGGTCTACGAAGACTCCCCAGCCTTAAAATTGGCATTGATGAACGGTCAAAGTCAAAATTCTAGAATCTGGAAACTTTCAATATAACATGTTTTGAATTTTAAACAACAAATTTGCAAATTTGATTGATCAGGATTTCAAGAAAAACTTCCATGCCAAAATTCATAATGATGTTTCACATAACTACTCCTTCCAGGCCATTTTCTTGACTCAGTCATTTGCGTTAATGATTTATGAAAAAAATACACATTATTTATGTATGATATGTCTCAACTTTTTTGGTCTTTATGAGGAAAAAAATAGTTAGAAGGAGAAGTTTTCCAATCTTATCAAGATATTAATGATATATTAAGGGGGACAGCAGATGTTTACTCAAATTTATTTTATTTATTTGTATTTTAAATTATTTATTTTTAAAGTTTAAAAATTAATATACTTATAACTTGTTTTATTAATACCTTGTTAAATTCAATTATTTTTTCGTAATGGACAAACATAACTTGTAAGATTTTGTGGTGGTCTGCTTTGCTCTTCATTAATGTCACCAAATTAAAGAGCTAAGATTGTATGCCATTTTTCTAGTTCTATGTCTTTAAAATTCAGCATGAGTTGAAATATTTCTTCACAGATTTTGGACGAAGTTCCACGTATTTTAGCAAACACATGTGCCTCCACCATTTTTTTTTTTTTGAAATTTTATGTATAATTATATGTATTATTTAAAATATTCATACTAAATTTTAAATTTTATTCATTAAAATATTAAAAAAATTAAACTAACCAACCCCTGGATCCTACCTTTACCGACAACACGGATTGAATAATTCTTCTATCGAACCTTGCTCACTGTAGCCTTGCTTGCTTTAATAGATAAAGAAGAAGTTCACATGAACGAAAATGTGTCCGTTCTTTTATTTTTTTAACGAGAAATTACTTCACATAGGTAAATTGTTAATGGAGTTATACACACGTAAGTTAGTTTCAACATTTTAAATTATAAATTAACAAGATAAACTTGAATTATATCTAGAACTTACCTCAAACTTATAAATCAATATCTGAGTCCTTTTATAATTAATGTGAGAAAATCTAATTAGACAAAGATGTTGTAAGTTAGTTCTAATATTAGTATTGGTTGATATTTAAACTTTTTAATTTTAAAAATTAATTCAATTAGTTGATTTAATGGTAGAAGAAATGTTCTAGACTCAATAAAAAGTTCCAAGTTCGGTTCATGAAAGAGTTATTGTTGAGAGGAGTTTAGTGTTCATTGATTTCGCTTTGAATAAGAATTGGTTTCATGCTAAAATGTGTGAAAATATCTGGATGCAAATGAAAAAAAAAATGACCTCAATAATTAAGAATTTTCCTTAAATTTATAAACTCACACTCAACATCTTTGATTGTTGCATATTGTTTTGTATTTTAAAAGACCAATCTTATATTGGGTAAGTTAGGCCTCAAGATAAGGTTTATATATGAGATCTCTTATTTATATAAAGTGACAAGGAAAGAAAGTGGTCAGCTCACGTGCAAGAGGTGGGCCAAAATGAGTGTAAACAGTGGATTTTCCCCTTATATACAAATATCACACGAGGGCTAGCCTAAGTTTATTTTGGAAAAATAAAATTAAAATAATTTTTATTTTACAAAATCTGATGCTTATACGTAAAACTAGATTTTAGCTCTGTTAAAAATCCAAACTACTTCTGCATTTTTCTTTGGGATTTATTTCTAACCGATTTATTTTCAATGAATTTATTTCTAATGTTTATTTCCAACGAATTCATTTACAGCATATAATTAGTGCATTATTTCTCTCATTTTCATAACAACATAACTTGAATAGTTCTCTCTCTGGTAAACTTTCTTCTTACCCTAACTATTTCACTTCTTTGTTGGGTTACATTTCTTGTTGCCTGCTGTCCACTGCCAGCTTTTTATTCTAGTCATGTATTTTTAGGATAGACAAGTCTGTTGAATCCTAAGAGAATTACTGGTTCAAGCTTCGCACAAGAGACTTGGATACTTTCTTGAGGACAGTGACCTATATCATGCCTCGAACTACACAGCCATTTTTATTAACAATCTTAAAGAATTAACACAGTTGTTTCTATTGATGTTTTTGCTTTAAATGATGGTCAACCTCAACTAGAAACTCATTTACCAAGACCTGAATGCACTGTTAATCCACCATGGCACAATCTCTCTTATGCCAAACCTTTTCCAATCATTTCAAAGATTAAGGGGTTCGAAGGTTAAAATTTCAAAAGATGGTAGGAGTGCATTTCCTCCATTCTAGATATTCATGGAGTTGCATAGGCTCTTATTGATCAAATATGGAGCAAAATTCAAAAAAATGGAATTATGCCAACAAGGTTTGTCATCATACAATTCTTGACACATTATCCAACAAATTATTTGATGTTTATTGTTCCTACAAGGAATTTAAGGCAATTTGGGATTCAATTATTCCCAAGCACACTACTAAAAATGCGAGTAAGAAAAAATTTATGATAAGAAATTTTTATCATTAAGAAATGAACAATGAAAAAGATATAAAAACATAAATAAATGAATATCATAAATTGTTGGAGGATCTAAAAGCTAAAAAAATAGTGTTGTAAGAGAAGTTTATCATTGAAGTTTTGATTGAAAAGCTACTTGATTTATGGAATGACTACAAGCAATAACTCAAACACAAGCATAAATAATTCTCACTAGCAAAACTTATCATTCACATCATCATTAAAGATACCAACCATAAAGAAATGCAAGCTCCTAAGGCAAAGGCATTGACAATGAAGGCTAATTTAGTGCAAGATAGTTCACATCAAAAGAATCAAGACCAAAAGAACTCAAACCAAATGAGGTATAGTCATAAACCCTCCTCCTTTAATGATTCTAAGAAAGATTATAAGCCTAAAAACTACTAATCCTAATTTTATGAAAAAAAAAAGAGACTATTATGTTTGTGGAAGCCAAGACGTCATGCACCCTAATATAAGAAAAGGGTGAAAAATGATAGTCCTCTAAAACCTAAATCAAATTTGTTTAGAGATGATAAAAATGATATAATCATGGTGATCATTTCTCAAGCACATTATTTGATATTAACTATTGCTACAAGAAATCCAAGGCAATTTGGGATTCAATAATTCCTAAGCAAACTATGAAGATACGAGTAAGAAGAAATTTATGAGAGGAAATTTTTTCGTTCAGAAATAAACAATGAAAAGAATATAAAAAATACAAATAAATGAATATCTTAAATTGTTAAAGGATTTAAAAGCTAAAAATATAGTGGTACAAGAGGAGTTTATCATTAAGGTTTTGATTGAAAAGCTATTTAATTTATGGAGTGGTTACAAGCAATAACTCAAACACAAGCATAAACAATTCTTACTAGTAAAACTCATCACTCACATCATCATTGAAGATAACAATTGTAAAGATATACAAGCTCTTAAGGCAAATGCATTGACAATGAAAGCTAATTTAGTATAAGACAGTTCACTTCAAAAGGATCAACACCAAAGGAGCTCATACCAAATGAGGTATAGTCATAAACCCTCCTCTAATGATTTTAAGAAAGATTATAACCCTAAAAACTACTAATCCCAATTTTCAGGAAAAAAACTATTATGTTTGTGGAAAACTAAGATGTTATGCACTGCAATGTAGGGAAAAGGTGAAAAATGATAATTCTCTAAAGCCTAAAGCAAATTTAGTTAGAGATGATAAAAATGATATAATCATAGCGGTCATTTCTCAAGAAAATATTATGGCCAATAAGAAAGATTGGGTGGTAGACTCAGGTGCTACAAGACACATTTGTACTAATAGAAAAGTCTTCACCTTCTATTCACTAGTAGGAGACAGAGAAGATCTTGTTTGCCTTGGAGATTCAAGAGTTGCAAAGTTCCTTGGAAAAGGTAAAATATTTTTAAAACTCACATCTAGTAATACCTTGGCATTAAGTAATATTCTACATGTGCCTAATATTAAAGCAAATTTAATCTTTATATCTTTATTAAGAAAAGTTAAGATTAAAGTATCTTTTGAATTTGATAAGATAATCATAATGAGAAGTATTTTGTAGGAAAGGGATATTGCAATTAGGGTTTATTTGTATTGAATGTCCTTGATGATGTGAATGAGATTGTATCTACCTCTGCTTACTTTATTGATTCATTTGATTTATAGCATTTTAAATTAGGTCATGTAAATTTATTATATATTATAGAAATGAGAACTCTAGGATTGATACCTGAGGTTATTTCTAATAACATGAATAAATGTCAAGTTTGTACAGAATCTAAGTTAACCAAGAAAAAAAGTGCATTTGTAAATAAAAGAAAATCAAATTTATTACAAATCTTGCTAATTTGAAACAGACTATGACAAAAGGTGATAAAAGGTAGTATATTACCTTTATAGATGATTATTCTAGATACACCAAAGTGTATTTAATAAGAACTAAAGATAAAGCCTTTTCTATATTCTTACAATACAAAATTGAGGTTGAAAATTAACTAAGTAGGAAAATAAGAAAGGTTATATTAGATAAAAGAGGAGAATTTATCTTATTTAATAATTTTTATAAAAAAGAAGGAATAATGTATAAGTTAACACCACTATATTTACTTGAATCAAATAGGATATGAGAAGGGAAAAATAAGACCTTTAAGAAAAGGATGAATGCTTCATTTATTAAGCTCTTCTATGCTTGATAATTTATAAGGAGAAACAATTTTGTCTATATGTCACTTATAAAATAAGGTACCCTACAAAAAATAGGTAAAACTCTTTATGGGTTGTAGAAAGGCTATGCATCTAATTTATAATATTTAAAAGTATGAGGGTGTTTAGATAAAGTTTTGTTACTTGAACTTAAAAAAAGGAAGTTAGGATTAAAAACCTCTAATCATATATTTATGGGATATACTTGTATCACTACGATCATTGGCTCAATGACTATTGAATTCTACTACCTTTTCTGATTAAAAAAATTCCATAAATTTAGTTTAAACATAAATCAATATTAGCTAACTCTAGGAAAGAAGCTTCACCACTACTTCTTTAAACAATTTAGGGTTTGCTAAAATGGTATTAGTAATATGTGACTTTGGGCACACATATACCACTAATATACTTTCGACTAACAACTAATTAGGTAGTCATAGTCACATTTTAATCATCTTATCTTGGGGCTTCCTTTCCTACTAAAACCCTAAACCATGCTTTGATATTAACTTTGTCATAACCTATTTGGCCATGATTGGCATGGAACTTGTAACCCGATTTTCACTAGTTTAAACTAATCCTAACATTGGTGTTATTATACATTTGCTATCAAACAAATTGATTATTTTATAAATATTTTGATAAGTTATATATAAATAATTTAAGTTATCACAGGTTTACATAATTCCTATAAGGTCTAAAATATTTCTATTTACAAACTATTATCAACTATGGCTGTCTATATAACTATACCTTGAAAGATTTATACTATTGCTAAATTGGTGGTGAAGGACAAGCATTATCGAATTTCACCAAACTATTGATCGTTTCTTCTAAATTTGACATTAAACAAGAATATTAACCTAGAATTCACAACCAAAGCAAATTCACCATCATTTTTCCTACCTGAATATATCAAGACTTCTAATCCAATAGCAACTTTGCATATCTAGCCTTCAAGTTCATATACATTCAATACCTAAATCAAACAACATGAAATTCTTTAATTTAAGTATTATAATTAGATAACTTACTTATAATAATATGAAGGAGATGAAATGGTGGTGGTAGTAAGTTCACGTTTCCCTAATTATTAACAAGTTGAACAAGAAATTAAAATAGATCCCTTTAAATCCTTAATCCCCTTTTACATAGCCAAACTCAAGAAGATTTTTAACCTAAAACTTTAATATTATAAGAGATTATCTTGTATGCTCAAGGATTATAAGAAATTAATGGTAATTGGATAAGCTCCTAACCATTTGAGGAGAATAAAGATGAAAGAGAGTATGAGGAAGAATGAGTTAGTGGAAGTGGTTAGAAAAGATTAGGAAAAGAAGAAGGGTCTAGGGCTGCTAATGTCTTAAGGGAAAATTCATAATTTTAGGGTTTTTAAAAGGTAAAATTGAGAGAATGGTTTTTAAATATCTCTTATGCACACTTATTTAAGTTTCATAATACACTGGCAAATATTAAACATTATTTTTCCTATTCACATTATAAAATTTTATTTTCCTCAATTAGATCTTCATCCTATCATATTCTTAACAATTAAATAATTGCCACATATATAAAATATTAGTAAAAATGGAAATGAAAATAAAAATAAAAATAATATAAAATAAAATAAATAAAATATATCCTACTTTTCTAAGCGGTGTAAGAAAAGGAAAGCAAAATTTATAAGTGAAATACAAAATCTTAGATGTTAGTTATTAATAAAAAATTAACATTATAGGTTTAATAATATCTCAAAAAAATAGTAGTTGTTATACTTTATTATATTGGTGAAGTACCTAACTAACATGTAAAATTTTAATGAGAGTTGTCATGATGATTGAAATAGCCTTAGATGATAGTTATTTATAAAGTTTACATTTTGCATTTTTTTTTTTTGCAATTTCTAATAACTTCAGTGAATGCCACCTATTTAGACGTCGATTAAGTCTTAACTCAACATATTAAGTTTTCGTAGTTCCCCTAACTTTATAAATATCATTATTTTAGATGTAGACTAAACTCAAAATTAACATGTTTAAGTTTATCATTTCTTTAACAAAGACAATTGGAATATCTTTAAATGTACATTTTGTAAAGAACAAATGTTATAAGCTTTTTAAATATCGATCATGTAGAATATTATACATTAAAATTGGGAAAATAAAAAGAAAGTTATTTTTAACTATTTTAAATAAAAAATCATTTATGTTTCAATGTCTTCTGCTCTTTAAACTTTGTATTCCAAATGCCAATTATATAAATTTAGCATAAAATCTAATTATCATTGAATAATTTAGTGTTAAAGTACAAATAGATAGGTAAAAAGTAAATAATTTTACAAATTTATTTTGATATTTTATTAGTTTCTAAATCTCATTATGTATGTATACTGAAATAACAAAATGATCATAAAAAATATACTAAAACCATAACATAACATCAAGATCAATATGTTTTACAATGTAAAACCTAAACTAAATTTACAAACATTTGTATCTAAATTCCTAGGTAGCTTCTTATGTGTTGTACTAAGCTTTGTTTCACTTTACATTGAACAAGATTCAGCAAACATTTTAAAGATATCCATAATACATTAGCCTCCATTATTAACCTTAAAGTTTAGGTGAAATTTAGAGAAAATTTACCCATTTGTGTGACACATTTTGATAAGTTGTTACAACATTTCAAATTGTGTTGCAAGAATAGGTAATCCATTATATTTTTCTACCTAAACCTTGAAATTAGATAATGAAGGCTTAGATGCTATAGGAATGTCTCAAATGGGGAGTGAAAGTGAAATTCATAAGTGGTCTGAAAAACCTTAGATGTTGGTTCTTCTAACAAGATTGACATCTTAATCATACTCTATTCCAAGAAAGCTAATGGGTAATCCATTCTATTCTTGATAAGTTGTTACAACACTTCAAATTGTGTTGCAAGAATGGGTAATCCATTCTATTCTTTTACCTAAATCTTGAAATTAGATAATGAAGGCAAAGATATTAAAGGAATGTCTTAAATAGGAAGTGAGAGTGAAATTTATAAATAGTCTGAAAAACCTTAGATATTGGTTTTTCTAACAAAATCGATATCTTAATCATACTCTATTCCAAGAAAGCTAATGGTTGTCATAACATTAGACTTTAATTACATGCAAAACTGACATGTGTACTTTCTATAGTGAGTCTTGAAATACTTTTGGACTTGTGGGATACCTTTAGATGTGAGACATTTATAAGATTGACAAATTAAGTTTTTGGAATACTTTTAGATGTCAATTTTTTAAAAAATCAATGCCTTAATTTGTAATCAAATTATGAATTTATATAGAAAGTTATTTGTATTTTGATATCTTCTATTTAGTATATCTATAAACTAAATGTTGAATATGCAAATTTATGGTAAAATTTAATTATCATTGAATAATTTATTACAAAAGTACAATTAGATAATAAAACAAACAAACAATTATGCAAATTTATTCTAAAACATTATTTCTTTTCAAATCATTATATTTATATGTATTTACACAATAACTCCACTATTTCATTAATAAATGTTTACAACATTGCCATGATGTATCTGAATAAATCCTAAATCCAAAATTATAATCCTTGTTGCAAATTTTCGGTGTTGAAGAAAGTTGATTTGTTTTCCTTAAGTTGAAGTGCTTCATAGGATTCTGCAAACATCAATAATCCACTCCTTGTTTTAAAGTATTAGGTGAAATATAAGAATAACACACCTATTTTGTTGTATATTTAGAAATGTTTTAAATTTTATAGGAGTAAGAGCATCCCATCCAACTACAATTATCTTCTATTCTTAAATATTTGCTTGCAGAAGATATCCATGGTTAGGTGATATACTTCTACAAAATTCAAAAAATTTCTAAATGTGCAGCAAAAATGAGTATGTTATCCTCATATATAACCTAGACACAAAATGGAGTGAGAAAAAAAATTTATAAGCAGTATGAAAAATAATAGATGTTAGTTATTCATGCAAAACTAAGTTCTTCTTTTTAAAGTAAATGATAGTTGTTATACTTTTAGATGTTGGCTAAGTTCAAAACCAATATGTACAATTTTTACAATTTTAAGTAAGACACTTTAATTGCCTTTTAGACCATAGTTATATAAAATATTGATATCATAAGTTTTTACATCTTGAAATTGCATAAAGACCTAACATTAGACATTGGATAAATTTAAGATTGACATTGTAATTAAGTTTCTTATTATTTTAAAACATATCATGGCATCAATATAAATGTTGGTTGTAATTATTAGTCATTGTCATAAATTTACATATAATTTCAAAAAAGTTATCATATCAAAATAGATATCAATAACAATAGTAACTAACCTCTATTCATTGACATTTATCAATGATCCTATAACAGTGATATGAAAAAGAAATTTAAGATCCAATTGATGGCATAATTAATTAGGAGAGCATTAGGAACAAACTGAGTTAATATAAGATAATAATAAAAATAAGGTTCAAAAAGAAATAAAAATGCGAAAATGAGGATATTGAATAAATGGTAAGCGCCTGGAATAAAAAGTTTGAAATTATTCATCAGTAATTATATCAAATCAAATGACGGAGAAATTTTTTAATAGCAGAAATGATAAATTTAAATTTAAATTTAAAAGAGAAAAAAATTGAAAATAATATTATTCACTATGAAAAATATTCTAATAGATATGTAACTTTGAAAGTAAATTGTCAAAATCGCAAGTTACGAGTCCACAATCTCACTCTCCTCTTTTGTGTTAAATGGCTTGCAAACTCTTTCCTTTGTGGGATCGACGTACTCACTAGGTAAGATCAGTGTAATCGCTGGGATTGCCCAATTTTACCGAGCTGCACAATCCTAACTTGAAGAAAGGATTGTTGGTTTTTTTTCTTTTCTTACCCAATTTTGGTTCAGGTTTTTTTTTAGTTAAAAATTGAAATCCCTGATACTCATATACTTCATGATCTTTTTTTTAATGTGCTTCACCATTATTCATCCTCATCCTCGAATGTTTTTTTTTCCTACTTGAAGTTCATATTCATGATTCATACGTTGTCTTCCTTTTTTTTTTCCCCTACCTTTTTGCACACTACTAGTTTTCTGCCATTGCCTATGCCACAGGTGCGACTGCAATTGGCCACCAATATTAGCTAGGATCGTGAGTTTGACAACCTAGTGAAAGCATATATTGCTTTGTAACAAGTGGTGGAAGGCTGTGTGGAATAATTCCATACGCTCTTGCTGGACCATTACCTTACAATTTAATTAGAAAAATGAGCATCACTTTGAAATGGAGGCACAATATGCCTACACAACATTCTGTGGGATTCTAGAGGGGCACGTAGCTCTCATGCTTTAGTGACTTTGTTAAAATCACACAATGGATTTGCTTTTAGATATGTAGACTAATTCCGGCTCCCATTTGACTTGCATATTATTGGTCTATTTGGGAATCATGAGTGCTTTTTCTTTTTTTCCACTTATATTTTGGTTATCTTAAGTGAAATCTCTAAGATATATGACAACTCTTCATGCACTAAACCAAAAGCAAGACCATCATTCTTCTTTTTCAGACCAAAAACATTAAAAGAATAATATATTATTTCATTAAAAAAATTGTAAAATACTTCTTTTGAATTTAAGTAATTACATTTCGTTCCATTAATTTTAAAAACTTATGAATGAGGTTTTAAATTACAATAAATTTAGAATTAACTTTCATCATTCATTTAATTAATTATTTTATTAAATTATTTAGTTTTTTTATTTTTCAAGTAATAATGATAATAATATTGTATGTTAATTTATTATGTCATTCTTTACACATAATTTTACAATTTATTTTTAAATATTTAATTATAATTCTATATACCTAATTTAATTTTTATTAATTATTTATAATAAAATATATAATAAACTAATATATAATAATATTGTGATTATTATGTAAACCATTATATAATTTAATAAAATGGTTAACTAAGTATATAGTAGGCATTAATTTTCAAGTTTCATATAATTAAAGTGATTGAATTGCAAATTTTCAAAGTTAGTAATGGAAAGATGTATGCAACTATATCAGAATTAAAAGAAATATTTTAGATTTTCTTCCTTATTTCATATTTTAATGTCAACAAGTGCATTATTAAGTTTATTGAGGATTTATAATGATATTTAAGGTTAAGTTCTTGAATTTCTAATAATAAAATTTGAATATAAAATATAGATAATCGAAGAAAATTAATTTTATCAAATGTATTAACAAAAAAATTTAAAAAAAAACTTGATGCATGCATACACGATGAAAATAAAAATAAAAAGATGAAATCATGAAATTGATACTAAGTATTTACCATTCGAGTGGATTCCCCTATTCAAAATTACTTTAGTTCCCTTGAAAGACAACCTTTAAAAAGAGAAAAAAAAAAAAATGCCCCGTCTTTCTAGCAAGCTAAAAGTTATTCCTCTTCCCCACAAAAAAACATCAACAAGGAACAAAGAAAGTGACCACTTTTCAATTCACTCCCTCCTTTTGAGGGCATACATGCCTTACACGTCCGAAGAGAGCCCCTTCCTTGTTTTGTTTTTGTGTGTGTCATAAGAGCTTTCTCCTGGCAATGGGTGGAGATCCATTCAAGAATTCAGATTACTTTTTTTTTTAAATTATATTTTGGTTATGTTGAAAAGAAATAAATATAGAATTTCTATCTGTAACGAAAACAAAATTATTTTTTATGTACTAAGATTCACAAAAAAATTCTCTCTCTCTCTCTCTCTCTCTCTCTCTCTCTCTCTCTCTATATATATATATATATATATATATATATATATATATATATATCTGTCTGATTAGGGAAAAAAAACAAAAATTTATTAACAAAAATCCTCAACAATTGAAAGTCCCTTTGCGAAAGGGGATGGGATTCTCTTTATTACCGTCTAAATTTGACAGACTTTCTGGGGTAAGTCAACCAGAAAGCTGAACCCTTTCCTTTAGTTTATAAGGGAACCTTACCTCTCGTGTTGCCCCCCACTTTGGTGGTGATCCTAATGACAACAAGGTGTCTCGAGCTTTCAAATTAATCCGTACATAAAATTAGTGTTTAGTTGATTATCTTCTCTTAATTCAATACAAGCTAGTAAAGTACTAGTAAAAAAAACTATTGTGATTTACTTAATTAATTAATGGGATGAAACTCAACAGTTTTTCGTATAAATAGTTTAAAGTTTTATTTGTTTTGTCCGAAAATATTTTTTATAAAATATAATTATAAAATATTAAAATAAAAAAAATATTTTACTTATCTAATATTAAATATAAAGAATTTAAAAAATAATAATTCCTTTGATTTTGAAAATAGAATTTACTTTTGTTTATTATTATAACTCTAAAGATTATTTTTTTATTAATAATATAAGTAATATGTAATTTCTTTATTTATATATATATGTAAATAATATTTTTTTATAAAAAATACTTTCTGAAAAAAAAATGAAGCCTAAATTATTTTGATTTATGATAGGATTTTTTTCAAATCTATCGCTACTGCATTTTCAACTGGAAGCATACTTCAGAAATTTTAGTTTAAAAGATTAAGTATTTAATTAAAGATAATAACAGTTTTTTTTTTTGGGTAAATTTCTCCAACATAAATTAGGACGACCGAATGACCTATACAATGCACAGGCTAGTCCCACAATGGTGGAGGCTGTACCAAGTATGTCTTAACGCCTAAGTCAATGAAAGATAAGGAAAGATCAAAGTGAATACTAGGAAGTTGAGTTGTGACTATAAACTGACTCATATTTTATAAGGGTGATATTAAAAGGTATAAATGTGAGTGCTCTTTAATGTGATCCTCGATTTGATTATGTGATATTTATATATGAATAACTAATATATGATGAACTGTCCTACAATTTATTCTTTAGATGATTTAAAGTGACATGGTTAGAGTCACAAAGATCACACAACTAAAGGATTGCGAGGGTCGCAAAATTAAGAAATTTCTTTATGTGCGAAAATAATACGTCTGATCAATACACTAATATCATTAGCTGGAATAAATTTTTTTTCTATGTATTGACAGATCTTGGTCTTCAAGACCGACAAAATAACAATGAAGGTGGTTAGAGTTGAAATTTGAAGGAGAACCCCAATAATTAAGCCACTAAAGTTTATGAGAAAAAATAAGAAGTATATGAAATGAGAGTAAAAGAAAAAACACTTCTACAGGGTATGTACTTTTACTTATAAAGAAGAACGGTCTCCAAGCTATAAATGTGGCAATGGAGAACTTGACGACGAACTCTTGCGATAAATGTTTGAAATTGTATCATCAACTGATTGAACTTGTATCTAACAAGTAAATTCATATCAAGCTAACATATAGTCAGATAATTTAGTCGATCTTATCTAAGTAAATTAATTAATATAAATTGAAATTAGTAAATTTATAAAACTTTCAATCTTTTTATTCATTACATTTAAAATTGGGACAGTAAATTGAGTACCAAACTTCTGAAACAATCTCAATAACAATTTTCTAAAGTCCACTTCAGTGGAAGACAGTGATCATGAAAAATAAATATATACCTAAAGCTCTAGCACTAATCCATCCAAGCAGTCCACAAAGTTGAGATATTATATACCAGAAGGGAACAACTAGCCAATAGTTTTGCTTAATTATGATGTCACATGGATTGATGATAATCAAGAAGTCAAACCTAATCCACACATTCTGTGGGCCCAGATGATGAAAATCATTGTCCCAGATTGTGCAAATGCAGGTCTTTATCTCATCTCACTTTCCTTTATTAAATTTGTTTGTGCTTTGCTGCGTGGGAGCTAGCTAATTGCTTGTTTGCTTGTTGCTTATCTGTTCATGAACACATCATCGATGTCAATATCCCGACAAACACGAGAAGAAGGTTCAGGTATATGTGAGAAATTCGGCAATAATTCTGAATTGAGAATTATTTCTTACTTTACAAAGAGAGATAACGGAGTAAAGAAAGAAAAAAAAAAAAGAAAGAGAAGTCAAGTATTAAAATATACAATTTTAAAATTTTTAAAAGATTACTTTAAAATTATTATATAAAAAATAAAGATATCAAAATTTTTTAAAGATTAGAATCGCTGCTAGCACTTTTAGTTCCACCACAAAATAAAAGGAAAAGTTTATAAAATTCACATTATGAAACTTAACATCAATTTGATTTAAGATGTAATTATAATAAATAAAATCCTAAATTTTATTATTTTAATAATTCTAACTATTCCTCTAAGCCATGTGATTCAAATATTGTATGAAACTAATTAAACTTAGGACATGACGCATATTCACGTAAACCTCCCCAAATGAAATTCGCCCCTAAATTTGAGTTTGAATGTTCTACTGTGAATATACGGTGCAGTTGCAACAAGATGTTGTGCTTTGGAAGTTTGTGGACTCCACAAATATGGATGGACACGAACCATTTAGGGATAGTAGTGGATCCAAATTTACATGAACTTGTTTTTTTTTTTTTTCTTCATTTAAAAAAAAGGAAATTTCCTTACTATGTAACATGTTTATAATATGCAAGGACTTGCAAATATGAAATTGAGTTAGAATTAAAAGAAGGAAAGAATACGTGGAGACAAAATGAACTAAACTATTGGATTCACATGTGTTAAAATTTGAAATTAAATTCAAAATGTAAAAGAAAAATTTTGACTTTTAAGAAATATTTTATTCCACTTGAATAAAATATTATGTACAATATAAATCTCTTATTAATTATATAAAATATTTCAATACTTAGTTGTGGTTAAATCATAATTAAAAGAGAGGTAATATGAGATAAAATAGAGTGGAATAGAACTACTTAGTAAATCTTGGGCAAGATGGCTCATTGGCTTCTTTTGTTTCTGATATATGGGGGCATCGTCTTCCTTAGAGAAGGCTTTCAATGAAAGTTTCACGTACCAAAATTAGGGTTTGGGGAGCCTTTTAATTGATTGACATCATTGAGGACACCTCTGCACCCAACAATGCCCCCAGCAAAATTGGGGAAAATTTTTTGAAGATGGCTTTGTTATAATTAGACAACCAAAAAGAGCCTTTTCAATGATGGCCTTTGACAAGGAAAAAGGTGGAAACTGTAAAGAATTGCATCTCTTATTGCTCGTGAATCTTTTTGTAACAACTATTGTGGGAACCATGTCAAAGTAATCATACTCTTTAACATGATGTTCTAGTCTCAAATTAGGAGAAAGATTCATTGCTTTGTGTAAAGAGTTTAATAAGTAATTCACAGTATGATGAATAAGTATCATTGAAAATAAGTGTATGATCTAATAAAAATGGTTTAAAGTATTTCACTAATGCTTTGATGATCAAGAATACCAAGATACTTATTAAGTAAAATTGTCCA
Organism: Sindora glabra; assembly: GCA_020226215.1. Classification (NCBI taxonomy): domain Eukaryota; kingdom Viridiplantae; phylum Streptophyta; class Magnoliopsida; order Fabales; family Fabaceae; genus Sindora; species Sindora glabra. Next base: position 49,758,812 of record CM035228.1, on the reverse strand, counting down.
TTTTATTACTAACATATTTAATAATAAGTGATCCTAATATTATTTAAGAATTTTGTCTTTTGTTATTTGGAGTTTAAATGTATGATATTATATACGTATATTTCATGATTTATCATTGCTAATATACAAAAATTATCCTTTTATTCTTCATCTTTATTCTTTTACTAAAAAATGGAAAGAAAATCACAAGGAATATTGCTTTGTAATTTAGGAAAAATATAAAATACCTTTATTAACTTTGAAATGGTTGGATTTTTACCCTTTCAATTTCGGTAATTTAAAAAACACCTTCTTAAACTACTTAAAACTTAGAATTAATATACATTATCAACTTAATTTACTATTATATCAAATTACATGTTTTTTTATGAAATTTTTAAATGAGAATCAGAATATTATAGTATATTGATTTATCTTTTCATTTTTTGTATATAATTTAATAATTGATTTTCATTTATTTAATTAAAATCCTATGTATCTAATTTAATTACTATTGATCATATAATATTAAAATTATGTAAAAAATAACAAGATAAACTAACATACTATAATATTATGATTCATATTTAAAAATTTTATAAAAAATTGTATAATTTAATAACATAGTAATTAAGTCAATGATATGTATTAATTCTAAATTTTATCTATAGTTTATGGCGTAATTTTCAAATCTATAAAGTTAAAAAGAGTCAAAATTCAACTTCCTTAAAGTTGGACAAGTATTTTGATTCTTTAATTTATTTGGTGAGTGAACATGACATTTAGTCTCCTGTTTATAAGCATGATGACTACTATGCCTTTTAAATTCCAAAACTAGTACTAGTAGTATTTTATTTTTTATTTTTATTATAATTATTCATTAAAATTTTTACTTAGATGGAAAATACTCAAATAATTATTAAACACCTTCTTAACCAATAATTTTTTTATCTACATTCTCTTTTTCATGATTTATTTTGGCATTACAAATGGTGGCAAAACAAATAATTAATCAATGTTTCGATAAATGAGGGACTATGGGCTTATTTGGTATAGCGATAGATTTATAATGATAAAGATAATTTATTATTGACAAATTTGAGTATATATCATGACATTATATTTGGTACAATTTACGGTAATAATTGCTTTTTTGAAAGAGATTTAGTTTTAAATGCTTTTAGTAAAACAAAATCACAATTAAATAAAAAATCATCTTTTGTGAGTTATTTTTAAATTGTGATTTTTTTCTTTCACTAAACATCTTTACATTAATTATCTTTTAGGAAAAGAAATTATTATATAAAGTCATGCTATTAGTGAGATAAAAATCATGATTATTATACACTATAATTAATTAATTAATTAATAATAAATTAATCACTATATCAAACAAGTTTTAATTGTTGTGTTTATTTATTTATTTAATTTAATTATATGAGATATATTATTAAGAACTTAATTCATAGTATATAAATATTTAATATTATTTAATATTTTTATTGTTAGCCTCCTACTGTCTAGACCTTAAAGCCGCCACCGAAAACATGTATCTGGAAACAACAAGTCTCTTCATATTATCAACTGAAATAACTCAAGGAATGTTTTTAATTTTAATGATTTATCTCTGTTTTCCTTTTTCTTTTGGTCAGGCTCTATTTTCCGCTTGAAAAATCTTGAAGCAAGCACAAAAGGAAATAGAAGGAAGCGGTGAATTGAGGGCCCTAATGAGCCCAAATTAAATTAAATGGGATTAGGAATTGGGCCTAGAATTGAAATACATGAGTCAGTCCAGCCCATCCTTCTGGTATTATATAGTTTCAGGCTTGGATTTGCACGGCTGATATTTGCTTCATCTGGGCCTTGGCAGATATTTATCACAAACTCATTTTATGCCCGCTTCATAAATAAAAGGGATGTGGTATTGTGATTACGTACGGGACATAATTTCAAAGTTTCAATGGATTAATGTCCAAAATGAAAAAAAAAAAAAAAAGAGGGACAAATTACATTCATCGTCTTAAAGGTTTAGCTTAATTGCATCTAGATTCTTTCAATTTTAAAATTATACATTCTTATCTCTAAAACACTACTATCACCATGAAATACAAAAGTATTAACTTCCTAACCACAACGTAATCTCTAATGCTATTTCTCATGTTTAAAAGATGATTTTTCTATATTTTTATATACGAGTGTATCCTTCTTTTTTAAAAAATTCTTATTTTGTGTATAATTTTATTATAATATTTGTATATAAAAAATAGAAAAAAAGGTGGTCTTTCAGATATGAGGAATGATAATAAAATAGATGTTATAATTAAAAAGTTAATGGATGCTGTATTTTATCATGGTGGAAGTACTTTAAAGGGTGAAAATATATAATTTTGAAAATTGAGGACTATTGAATGTAATTAATTTAAATCTTTGAAAACTCAATGTAATTTGTCCAAAAAAAAAAAAAACCCTCAATACATTTTTGTTGTTGACGTAAAAAAATTATTATTTCTCCATCCCATGGAGTATGTCTTTGATCATTTAATCAAGGGCTGTCAATAAAATATAAAATAGTATAATAAATTTGTAAAATTTAATTCAATATATATAAAAGATTTAAATTTAAATTTTGAATTTTATTCTTAATATACATAATATTTTTTTTAAGGAAAACAAAAAAACTTACCAAGTGTTTAAACTTTAAAACATGCTTCGATATGTAATCAGATAAGTTTATTGTAATATATATATATATATATATATATATATATATATATATATATATATATATATATATATATATATATATATATATATATATATTAGTAGCTTTTGTGTAAAAATTTGTAGCTTTTTACATGGTAGGTTTAATAACTTTTGCAGAGGAGTTCTGTCATTTTACGCTTGCCTAACAACGTCAGACACATTATCAATAAAGAGTAGCGATTCGTACCCTTACTCCACTAAGCACTCGCTCCTGCTCATTTTTTTATCACAAATTTTGAGCTTTATAATTCTATACTCTGTTAAAGTAAAGTGTATAATACAATTTTGAAGTAAGAGTGTATTAACATTTCCCCTAAATAAATGGAAGCCCCACGGTATTTACACAATGTAATATCAAATTATTTTAAAAATTATAGGATATAGAACTATTTCTAAAGAGATCTCACCTACTAAATTAGATTATGGACTATACATTGAAAGATATTATAATTATAAGTGTTGACCCTAACTTGGTATAATTAAGGAGATATTTGTTTTGATGAAAAATATCTTTTATAAGAATATAATTATAAAATATTAACATAAAGAAAAATATATTGTTTATTTAATGATAAATGTAGAGAGAGTGATGAAAAACAATATCCTTTATTCAAGGAAGTTATCTTCCATTATTTTTCCAGACTACTATATCACTAGATTTCATAGTTTTGTAATCAAGGCATAAAAGTGACATGTTATTGCTTTACTTTATAAAACGAATGGAATTTTTAATTGTAAAATGTTGGATTTGATTTAAATTTAAATTTTTATCAATTGTTAATTACTTTTTATTGTAAGTTATTTTCATATTCAAGTTAAGTTTTTGTATTAGTGCAAGATTAAGATTCCTTATTAAATAAGTATTTTTAAGTTATAAATATTTGTATTGATTAAAAGTTTGAGATATAAAAAAAATATGATATAAGTGATTATGTGTTATTTAAAAACCCGCATAAAGGTTGGAGAAAGATGTGGGAATAATAACTATCAAGTTGTGAGGTTATGATAAAGAACCTTCCCACATATTATCCTGTAATCTTTTAATGTTATAATAGGTCTTTTTTAATCTATGATTTTTTTCTAAAGTTTGAGAATTTTTACATTAAATTCTTGTTATGATTTATTGTGCTACTTGGTTGATTTAATTGTTTAATACTTACATATTTGGAGGGGGGGACATTTTTTCCAACAAAAAATGCCTTCTAACAAAATAAACAAAGTATAATAATTCATTTGTTTTAATAGAAAACATCTTTTGAATGAATATAGTTATAAAATATAAAAATAGCAAAACATATTTTATTTATTCAATATTAAATATAGAGAGTGTGTGGTTACAATATCCCATATTTAAAAAAGAAAGATATTTTTCCCTTGCTACCATAGCACTAAGTATAATAATCTTTTTATTGAAAACATATAAGTGACATGCTACTTATTTACTTTATACAAGCAAATCAAATTTTTAAATGAAAATCATTTTCTAACATAACAAATATAGTCCAAAGGTTTGTTTATTTTAACAGAAAACATCTTTTCAAGGAATATAATTATAAAATATTAAAATAATAAAAATATTTTTTATTTAGTGTTAAATGTAAGATGTGTAGTGGAAAACACCATCCTTTCTCAATCTTTTGTATATAAAAAATAACATTCTCTATTTCAAAGAGAAAACTATTTTCTCATACTATCATATTACTAAGTATTATAATTTTTTGACATTTCATTCCTTTACTTTAGATAACCAAATGATAATTTTCAACGGAAAATGTTTTAAAAAATGAAGCCTAAATTATCATATTTTCTAATCCCTTCAAGAATTTTTTAGGTTTAAGCTACTAAATGTTTTAGATTCCAAATTAAACTTTAGTTTTAAATACAATTTTGTCCCTCTAAAATATAGATTGTGTGATTTTAATCTATCTAATTTAAAATATTCTATTTTAACACCTAAATATTTAGTTAATGCAATTTTGATTATTCTATTTGATTTTCATCAACTTTTGTCAACTTTCATCAACTCTTGTTTGATTTATAAGCACTAATTACATTATTTTTCAAACCAATCATGTTTTTTAGAATATAAAAGACAATAAACTCTAAAAAAAAGTCAAACTTTGATATATAATTTATTAAGTTTATTTAAAACCTTTAATACCCAGACAAAGATTCTCTTTAGAGCTTACATAAAAGCCATTTTAGATTTATATGGAGGTATTAGCAATGGGTAGAATTAACCTTGTAAGATCAAGAAATTGATAGAAATCAAATAGAAGAACCACAATTATACTAATTAAATATTTATGTAGATCAAAATATATTATTTTATATTAGCATATCAAAATCATATAATTTATATTTTAGAAGGACAAAATTTACATTTAAATTTAAACTTTATACCTTTAATATTAGAATTTGAGTCCCCAAATTCTCAACAAATATTAAAGGTGGAATACAATTTACTTATATAACTTGATTTTAATTGGTCATTTGGAACTTAGAGTATCAAAATTGATTTTTATATAATTTATTTTTTAAAAACCTTGTCCACTCTAACTATTGTTTGGTAAAAAGGTAATTCACATACTTTTATTATGTGATCTTTTTTATCCTCTATTAAAGCCACAAAATATTAATGGAGTGGTGTCTTGTCAATATACTTATCAATTAAAAAGTATCGAGGGTGGGAGTTTAAATTCTTTTGTTAACATGTTCTCTCTCTTTCCTTGGTTAGATACTCCCTCGTTAATGATAGCGAGTACTTTGACAAACAAATCCTTAACTCAAGAAAGACTCTCCCTAAATATCTAAAAAAAATAAAAAAAAGAACCAAATACAATTAAAGTTTATGTGAATGATAGATTTAGCTATATATCTTCAGATTTGAACTTCAAGTCCTCAACAAGAAATGTAACTTCACATAGTGGTTTAATTTTGTGGTTTTAATAGAAAAAGAAAAGAATGATCAAATAATAAAAATATATAAATCCTATTTGTTTCCTTCTTGTAATAAGAACTACTTTATATGAACAAAGTGTTAACAAAATAAGACATAAGTGAATCAATTTGATACCTTTTTTTCAAAAAAATATTATATATACCAAAAATAAGATTTAAAATTAACTTTCAAATCTTTTATATTTATTAGATTACAAATTTGTACAACTATTCTGTATTTAATGATGATAATTGATTTTCATTCATAATTCAATTTTGAATTTCATTTTTTGTGTATACAATATTGCTATTTTTCTTTTGATAAAGTTAATTCTGATACTCTAAATTACAATTACAAGTAAAATAAATTCAGACCAAACTTAATTATTCCATTGATTAGATCATATCTCTTCTATCCCTTATAAAATTATATAGGAGTCTTTTCCTCCTAATTTCAATTTCTGAATATTATCACGTTTAGTGTTATAGGGAAACTTGTATCACTGCATGGGTTGAGCCCTTACTTGTCAATTATGTGATGAGCATAGCATGTCATAGAGTTGGCTGGTCACTGGATTATTTCTAATCTAGTTCATATGTTATGTCACTCTGTAGTCTATACTCTGCGAATATGATATGTTCTGATGTCATTTCTTAATCATTTACAGTCCAGTTTTTCTCTATACCAACCCTCCAAGATCCCAACTTAACTCTGTGTTAGCGTGGGAATCTTATATCTAACTACCACTTTATCCTTTCAATTATTAACTCCATAGCTCATCAATGATTATGGTTTGTTTTTAACAGAAATGGTAAAAATATTCGATAAATCTTACCCAAATAAATGAATATTTATCTAAATTAGACCTATTTCTTAATGATTTGAATTTGGATCTATTCATTTAATAATCAACAAAGCTTGGATCCTTTTTACATATCATATTGGACTCATTATAAAATTAATTTGTATAATATATAAATTTATCTCTTATAAATATTTAATGAATTTTATATTTTTTTGAGTATCATATTAGATTAATTTGAATAATATATTTTATAATTAACATATTATTATATGAAAATCAATATTATTTCATATATATATATATATATTGTGATAGTTTATTTATGATAAATAATATGAAAATATTTTATTTACAATAAAATAATATTAAATACTTTAATTTATATTAAATTATAAACATATTTCAAAATAATATTTATTACTTTATAATATTAATTTATACAATGTTTCATAAAAATATAAATTAATAAATAATTATACATGAGTTCATCCAATATGACCTTTTTTTATAAAATTGATAATGACAAAATCCACATTTACCCTAAAACTAACATGAATAATATAGATGAGTCAAATAAAAATAGATGTGAATGAGAAAATAAATATAATCATTCATAATTATCAGGTATAATTATTATCAATAAAAAAATAAATTTTCATTATTTTGCATGTATTGTAATTATTATAATTTATATAGGTAAAAAAATTACAATTAAAAATATAAAGATATACATATATGTAAATGCACATATTATTCCCCTTTTCTAAATTTTCTATAAAAATTTTATATTTTATGAAAAATTTAAGGCAATATACTAAAATCAGTAGTCAAATAGAGAAAAACCTAAAGTCTAATAGATAAGATGTTCAATTTTGTCAAACTTACGTACTTCAAACTTAATTTAAAAGTATAATAGTATTTTTTTGGTTTAAGTAGGTCTTGTCAAATCTTACGTTATCGAGTCCTATCAATTTTTTTTAGTTTTAAATCTAAAATAAATTTGATGTTTCATACCTTTAACAGAATCAGATATTGTCTGGCGTGGGTTGGGTTGAATTTACCTAAATCTAATCCATTGTCATGCCTAGGTTCTAAGGATATAATTTTTTCTTTCATTTTGTATTTTTAATTTCCGTTTACTTTTCTTTCAAGGACAACTAAAATGAAAGAAAGAAAAACTTTTACCCCTAAAACCAAACCATAGTTACCGATGAGCTAAGGAGGTAACTAATAAAAAAGGTTAAACCGGTAATTAGATGTAAGATTTCCGGGCAAACTCAGGGTTTTAGGTTTGGGTCTTACAGAGGATGTCCGTAGATGTACATCAAGGCCTCTAATATCCAAACATATTTTTCTTCCTCTTCTGATAATATACAATCCATATCCTCACTAGTAATTCTGTAGAAACATCAGCCAAGACCATTGATATAAGGCAGCTTAAGATGATCAACAGTTTCAGTCTCCTGTCTGTGATTTCTTAAACCACCTTCCACCGTATGTCAACATGTATTACTCCATTCTTTGAGTTAATTAGGTTGAATTTATTGTTAATGCGACCGTTGTGCACAACATCATTTAGATTAATTTCCACATGTCCCAGTGATTCCTGCATATCAGAAGGGAATCTTCGATAAATATCATGAGATGATGAAAGTTAAAATTAGCATGTTAGAAAAAGACTTGTAATAGAAAATGAAAAAAGTGATGATGGTACTTTTGACCGAAATCGGAAGCCCCTTCGCTTGCTTAGAACCTCAATGTGTATCTTCTCATGTAGAGGTGGCTCCTCGAGCATAAATTGGAATTCTTCATTCCAACGCGGCTGACGAGTTTTCTTGATTTTCTGCAGAAATGAGTCTGAAGTAAGTTTGATTGTCAACTAGATATTAAAACTCACTTCAACTGCATATATACTTAACTGCTTGTATGTATTTCTCTTATCAAAACTCGTCTCAATTGCATTTACACTCAACAGTTTGATGTATGTATGAATAAGTTACCGTCAGCTAATTATGAAAACTCACTCAATTAGACATGCGATATGGGATCCGGTAGCGCTGAAAGTGATTCTATGTCTATTTTAGATGAGAATGAGTGAATGGAAATCATCAAGACTGATATTTTGCTAAAAAATAGAAAGTTAAAGGAAATGGTGCAAGATTATCGTAACTAAGAAGGAAGGTATACCTTTGTCTTTTTCTTTTCACCTCTAAAGAGAAGCAATGCATATGGGTTGTTGTGATGTTCCCCATCTACCTCTTCAGCTCCCTCAATCAGAACTGAAAGTAGACCTGCTCCACCTTGCACCTCATCATCAGATAACCTATCATTTGAGTTTTCCTTACAGCCTACCAATGGGCCACTAAATTTGCTACTGTCTTCTTTGAAAGGAACAAAATTCAGCTCCAACAAAATCTGTCCTCTGTTCTTCATTTTTGGAGTCTCAATATTTGTATCCTCGAGTAAATTAAGCGTGAATTCCTTTGTCTCGTAGGGAGTAAGCAGTTTAAGGGGAACAAATTGCACCCCAAGCAAATCGTGTCCACCAACCTGTGTATAAGGATAATAGAAAGGATCAAATGAGTCTGACAATGAAGCCTCATCAAAATTGAAAAGCTTTTCCTTGCTTTATAAAATAAATTAAAGGGTATGTTGTGGGGGCTTCATTTGTTGCAGTGAAAGGTGTGAAAGGAAAATGAACACCATAAATTTAAATGCATAAATCTTTTGGATTTGACTCTTTAGAGTGAAAGGTGCAATTCAAAGGGTAAAATGCAACATGATAACCTTTAATGGGAAAGTCAATGTCCTAGATTTTAATTGAGTAAAAATACAACTGAAAAATAATTTAATAATTCGTAACTACTGACTTGAACTTTTTCATTAACGTTGCATTCAAGCATTTAAAGTACTTTAGAGGAGCCAAATCTCATTTTTCTAGAGATTAGGCTGTTGAATGCAGCCAATAATAGCCCCCAGTAAATTGGTGACTGACATAACTAATATTTTGAGAACTTTTTTAGCACTGAAAATATATAATTGAAAGTAACTATTTCAAAGATCAAAAACCTTGTCCCAGTCAAAGACTTGCAATTGGAGAACTTGTGATTGAGGATCCTTCACAACGAGCTTGAACTTTTCATTCCACTCTGGGTTCAAATTCTTCCTCTTGATTGTTGTTTTCTTTGCAGGAAATTTGTCTCCAGTTAGGCTGAGTTTGACATAGGGATCTGAAGTTCCCAAAAAATCCATCTTCAAAAGCTTAAATGCCCGGACCACATTCACTTGCAAGATTCCCACAGGCTTCTTTACTGCAACCCTGTAGAAATTTGGAAGATAAATTAGAAACCACTTTTAGAAGTTACTGTTTTTCAGGAACCGAAACGCAAGTTCTAGTTAAATGAAATCTTGGGGATTGGCTCTATATTAACCACAAATGCTATTATTTTCATAATCACGTTTTAGAGAGTTAAGACTAATATAATTGTGGTACGATATCCAGCAGGGGGCATATAATCGCGTAAATGTATCCCCCACAAATTAAAAAAAAAAGAAAAAAGATGTCGCCTTTAGATACAGAAATGATTTGTGTGAGAGGAGAACACTAAACTCGCCCATTTTCTATAGACTTACGTTGATTCGTCAAGAATTGGAATTTCGAGGGTATGAGGCCAGAGATAGAGGCTTGCAACTTGTTTTTTGATTGTTTCCTGTAAGCAACTAAAGTAATTAATATTCTTGTGGCATCAGAAGTGCGAGGAACAAAGATGATTGGGAGCAATATAGAGCCATGACACAAAAGCAACAATACAAGGAATTAGTGCAGCAATACAAAGGTACTCCCATAAATTTAAAGTATAAGTCATTAAAGTTATATGCAAAAGGCCAATATGATCAAATCATCCACTTTAAACCTAAAGATACATGTGCAAAGGACTGTGTCCAGACTCCAGCCAAATGTTAGCAAATTCCTATAACTAAAGATTTTACAAACAGGAAGTCCTATCACAAGAAAGCGTTCCAATATGAAGCTTGGTGCAGAAAAAGGCCCGCTATCATTTATGTAATGCTGTGGACTATTTAATATACAGCAAATATCATCAGCAAAAAGACTTGCAGGGGAATGACCTGAACAAATCTATAAAGCCCGGGAATTGACATGATGTCGCCACCTGATACTTTCATTCCAAAGTCTATGTTGGGCTGCACATTTGCCATAAATAATTATGACAGATGAAAGGCTTTCCACATATAAAATAAAAGAAAAAACGGAAAAAATGAAACCAAGATTAACCATAATGTACACATACCTTTTCCATCAAGGACACCACAATATTTGCGAAACAAGGAAATGTGGGTACTAAAGGTCTTAAAGTTATCCGAGGCGACACAAATAATTGTACATCTACCAACTGAGGAAGAAGCTTGGGTCAGTTGCAGGAACAAAATCGTCAATTTTGAAAATTATAGAATAAAAAGTTCACCATTTGAGATTGTGCCTCAAGGATCATCTGACCTGTACCGCTATATGTAGAGAAAAGAAATCTAAAGCCAACACTATTTCGGGATTCCCAGCCCATTTGATAACTGGTTCTATGATTAGTTCCTTTTCGTTAGTTGCATAGACTTTGATACCTAAAGGGTAGAAAGTACAGAGTCAGTCAATCAGAAGAGAAAATGACATTTCAATTGTTAGGGAAGTATCGGGTTGATTAGATAATAATCCGGAGGTTCATAAATATCCAAACTACAGTTTTCATTGACGTCAACAGTTATTTAAGTGGACTTTCCTTTTCACAAGTGCATTTTTATCCAAGTGGACATAAATATTCTTAATCCCCAATCAATGCTAAATCCAGTTATTATTAAACTGGTTTTTCAAGGATAGTTGAGATTATATTTTTCCACTCCTGTCACTTGTAATTGAGTACTTCCAAATTGCATCACTAATTCACTATAATTAACTCATGTTCAAAACCTAGTCCAACCTTATGTTATTAGAGACATGGTAATTGAACATTGATCAGACAACAGCAAACAGGCTTACCGCAGATGGAAGGAGGAAGATTTCCCAGGCTTAATCTCTCAAATTCAATAGATCTAATCCAGTACTTCCCGATGTAATCTGCAAATACTGGTTCTGCAGTGCTCCTTATCACACCACAAATCGCCTACAAATGAAGAATTAATATATAAATGAAGAATCATATAACATTTAGGAACAAGAATTAGCCATACGTTTGGATTATGTAATTACCTTGTCAAGGTAAGGCCACATATCTAATAAAAACTTGTTCAACCAGTCCACCTGCAGAATTTATGCATGAGTGTATCAATAAATACAGAATCAGAAAAGCTTAAACGTGAATGGAAAAGTCAGAGTATCCTTAATAAATTTCAAGACTACTAAATTACTAACTCGTTCATAATCAGGGCTCTTCACCCACAATGGAATTTCAGGAAGAACTTCCTGCAAAGCATTCGGACCCAATTCACCAATGGGTCTGACATCTGGATCCTGCATAACCAGTCATTTCTCATCAGGAAACATTCATAAATTTCAGAAAAGACAATATAATTGATTTTACACTCAACATCCAGTCAGCCCCCATATCAATGGTCAAAAGAAGTAATTTCAAAATGCATAAAAAACGAACATACACCCCACATTACCTCCACTTGTTTGGGCTCTGAGTAAATGAAGAGGTAGAAACCAACCACGAGGCCAAGAGGAGATTCCTATGGCGAATCCAAGAACACCCAAAAAGCTGCTGATGAGACCCATATGGCAGAAATGCTTCCCAAAGAAATAGAATTAATAAGATTAACAATGGTGACGATCAAAGAGATGAATAAGAGTAGAGGAAAAAAATTTCCATGACAAGAAAATGGCTTGAGAGACTTTCCAGGAAAATGATAGAAAACGACGGTATAATCTGTGAACAATTTTACTTTGGGGAACGTAACGAATAATCTATCCTCCCTCAATGAAACCGCCAAAACAGAGACACCCTGTCTTCAGTACACTCCAAATTGCAGTTCCTTCTCTGTTGCATTGCCAGTAGCCATTGCTATTATTCAAAATAACGCTTCTATGCGAAATGATTGTTTTATCCTTATCCTTTTTAAAAGCCATTTATAGGTTTTCCTTAATCACTAATTTTTTTTCTTCAAAACTTTTTTGAATGATAAAGATGATGTTAATTTGACAAAGGCAATGGCTAAATTGCGCTCCAATGTTAAAAAAATGACTAAGGCTTTAATAAATCCTGTACTAAGATAAGATGCTGGAGAATTTAGATTTAAAGCACTCCAATGTAAAAAAGTGAAATTACTAACCCCGCAATATTAAAAACAAGATTTTATTTCATTTTCAAATGAATTTTCTTAAAAAATAGTGTTTGACTTTAAATATAAAATGATTTCATTTCATTTCATTTACAATTCCTATTTTTATTACATTTGTGTCATTATGAAATCCATCTAATTTAGTAAGGATTTCTCTAGAATTCATTTTATTTAATAAAAAAATATTTTATATAAAATTTTTACCCTCTTTCTAACATTATATTTATTATAATACTATCAAAATCTACTTTTTTTTATTAAATTTCATATATTTTTAATGCATTTTAAATAAAATAATTAATTTACAAATGAATTAAAATCATTATTTTTGATAAAGTATCAAATCAATAGAATTCATTTGTAAATGATTTGAAATCATTTCAATTAAAATGAAATGAAATGAATTCTAAAAAACTTACATGCTAAACAAAGCATAAATGTCTTAAATGTGATAATAGCGTGCACTTCAAATCCCTTGAACATTAGTAATTGAAATTTCAGTGTTTGTTACACTATCAATAAAAGAATAATTAAAAATAAAATGGTATTAAAGGAGTTTGAAAAGAACAAATATTATTAAAAAATTATAATTAAAATTTTTTAATAGTATCAAAAGATTTTTCAATAATTTTTTATTATGTAGTAATATAATACATGAACAGGTAATAGTGATAAAATTTAAATCCTCAAATTTAATCTATTTTTAATTTGAAAAATTTTAAACAATTAATGAATAAAAAAGATAATAAAGACAATAATTCGTCCATCATTTATAAAGGTGGTAATTATTGTATTTATCAAATTTCATAATGGGTATTATTCATTTTCATTTTTACTTTTGTTATAATTATTTATTTTTACTCTTAATCATAATACTAAAATAATAGTAAAAGAATAATATAACTAAAAAATAAGCATGCATTTGATATATTAAGGTAAGACTTAACAAACTAATTTTAAAATTTTTTATTTAATTTAACATTACAAATATATAAAAGGATAAATAATTATAATAAGAGTGAAAATATAGTATAAGATAGCTATGTGTAATTTACTAATTTTTAATGTTATAACAAGAGATTAACATCAATAATGATAACATATAATTGATTTATATTATTAGTATAATTTTATAGTAATAGTAGGAATGATAATCCACTTACTACACACACACAGGGTTGAAAATTAGGTGCATAGGAGCAGTTAAGAACCTCTAAACTAACTGCCCCCTACAATTACACATTATAAAATTGGACCTGTAATTGCTCGCAAAAATTATATTACTCGCATGGACTCATGCTTCATGGGTACCAACAAGTACCATTAAGTGCGGATGAGTTTAAAGTATTTTAAATAGAAATGCCTTACACACCAACCATTTTGCAAATTGATTCACTAACTATTTTTTCGTATGTAACATTATCATAAAGTAAATTAGATTTATGTAAAATATTATTGTTTCCACCTATAAAATAAACACAAAAGAATTAGCAAACATTCTCCCATTAAGTGGAATTAGCTATATATAGATCACTATTGTACTTTGTTAAAGAAATTAATGGAGTTAAAATTAGAATTAAAATAAGATATAAATAGAAATGTAATCTATTTCAGAAACTAACATTGTTAGTTTTTATTTTAACTTGTATAGATGAAATGAATAAATAAATCTAGTGTGTTCCCTAAATATATAGAATTCTTAGGTAAATGAATTGGCTATACATATATTACTAAGATTTGGTTGCTTTTTATGGATAGAGTGGAGGACAAAAAGTCAAATTATATTTTCATTATTTGTCGTTTTTGTTTAATGAGTAATGATGAGGAAGAAATTAGTAAATTTTTTTAGCAATAATTGCCTAAAACGACGTCGTCCTTCAAACATTACTAAGCAGATTGTAGTTAGTATTGAATAGTGAATTTGAACTCACACCCACTATAAAACTAAAATCTTTTTTTTTTAAATTTCATCTACTTTTACTCATTACGATATCTAATCAAGCTTAAAACACATAACTTTGGATTTGAGTGGGTGGTTTGTAGTAGTTAGGTCCAAACTTCCAATCCTACACACAAGCAAAATGCCTACCTAAACATTATATTAGCAAAATATAATTTTCTAATGTCACTCTATTTCTTTGATAATATTATTAGGTACTACTTTACTATTAAGATGCCTATCGGTATTTAAAGCCTAAACAAATTATTAGCAAAACATAATTTTTCTAATATCACCCTATTTCTTAGGTTAATTTATTATAAATATAAATTAATTTTATTTTATTATCCAATCATATTATTAAAAATATTAATATTACATTTTTAATAAAAATTAAAATTATTATAATTTTTTTAAAATACAGTATTTTTTATTTATATATTGTAAAAAAATTTATATTAACCACAAACCAATTTTAAATCTTTTTATTTCTTTTTGAAGCGAGTCAGCAATTAATGCACTTGTTATTAAGAAAAATACAATAAAAGACATGTGGATGAGGAATTTACAGCATTATCTTTAATTTCAAAGGCTTATTTATACCCGATTTAATGGTTTAATCCTCAATTGAAGAAAAAATAAATAAATATAATTAAATATGAATTTTTTGTCATAGTGGTTAAATATACGTGGACCATTTATTCCCACTACCACTCGTGCTTTGGTAATTATCATGAGAACCAAAATGAGATTTGACTTTATTATACACGAGAGAGAGAGAGATTTGACTTGTACATAGAGAAATAGTATGCGGGGGATGGAGTTCTAATATAAAAATTGTAGTTAATTGTTATGTCTTATTTTTTACTAGAATGTGATTCGTGAAAAATGTAAAAACTCATTTATTTAAATAGTTAAATATATTAATTATAATTTCAATTATTATACCAAATTTAAATTCATAAGTAATTTAGTATTTGATAATAAATTTTATATTAAAATTATTTAAATATTTATTTTAAAATTCTTTATTTAAATTATGATACATGTATTTAAATAAAATAATTAATATATATCATAATTTGAATAAAATATTCTAGTAAATATTTAAAAAAATTTATTTAAGTTTTATTTTTAAAATATTATTTTAAATATTTTAATGTAATATATTTTATAGACATAAGATTTCTTCTATTAAAAGGTACAATATACTCACATTTAATTGGAAGGTTAAATTTAACCTTTTTTTTAATAGAACGCAAGAATAACAAAAAGCAGAATTAATTGTCAAACAGTAATTATATATGTAAATTTGTCATTTATTTATTAATAAAATAAATTTAATTGATCTGCCGCCGCATACTTTTTATGGTGATTTGCCACCTCATATTTTAATTAGGCAGTTGGCAGAGAAATTCACTTGGCTTTAGAAAAATTTGAATACTATCTCTCATCTGTAAATGTCATAATCTCTCTCTCTCTCTCAAAAAAATAATTAATCACGAGTTTCAGGGGGGAATCTTCTGAGGTTTATCCTTAGTTGATCTCTTAGATGCAAATGATACTTCCGCTGAGTAGACACATTTAAACGTGAGTTCAAAGGGATGTTCTGCCTATGAATAATCTCTACCACATAATTAAAAAAAAAGATCCCACATTTTTATTCGCCGGATGTTAATTTAATACAATAATTTTGATTTTGATGACAATCACTTTTTCGTCATATCGCAAGTTGTTTTACGGGGGTCCAACCTCCAATTTAAAATAAAAAAGATAACTTTAGAATTAAAAAAAATAATTTTTAATTAATGAATTAAAAAAAGTGTTTTATTAATACTTCCTCACAATTAATGAATAAAAAAGATAATTTTGGAGACTAAAATAATTCTGATTTTAGAATTTAAAAAATAAATTAAAAAATAAAAATATTCAACTTTTTAAGAAATTAAACTTTCTATAAAACTATATTAGGTTGAATTGTTTCTTCTTAATTATAATTTTGGAAGTTAAATTTTTTCCTTTTATATGTCGTTTAGAAAGTTGACGGAGAATTAATTATTTATTTTAATACTATCATTCTTATAGTAAGAGAATAATGAAAAAAAAAGAATGATAGAGAAAATATTAAAGAAATGACATAAAGAATAATTCTGGAAAGGAAAAAAAATAATATTTGACGTAATTGATACTAGCTTTTTTAATTCTTGTACAACGATCTTAAAATGATAAATATTAAAAAATAGAGGAAGTATTATTCTATCCTTTTTTAAAAAATTAATTGATATATTAAGTGTTTGGACATTTACTAAAATAAGGTTTATACTCTCTGTAATATGACTTTGTTTGCATTTACTCACTATAAAATACAAAATTTGATTTTGGTCCCACTAACAATAAAATCAGAATAATTTTGGTCTCAAATTCTATCTTCCGTTAAATGCATAACTGAAGAAGCAGACATTTCTCATCAAAAAAAAAAAATAAAAAATGGAGAAGATGCTGACATGGAGAATTCTTTGGCAACTCATTTCCGTTAATGCGGCTTTACATGCGATTTAATTTTTGAATAATTCTAACATATTCAAATTAAAAGTTTGGATATTAATATTTAAGATATTTATTTTTATATTTTTAATATTAAATTAAAATATCATTTAAATTTACAATGAAAAAAGGAATAGAAAAAGGGATTAACCTATAAAAAAATAATGATATAATGTTTTTCATTTTATTCATATATTTTAATTTATATATATATATATATATATATATATATATATATATATATATATATATATATATATCTAGCAATAACTTAAAATGAAATTTTGTAATGAACTCTTAATATTCGGTTAATATTATTGAATTAGTAGTGATTTATACAATAATTTATTAGACCATAAAATATATTCAATAATTAATATATTTAATTTACAAATATATTATCCATATTAGGCCCAAATTATAAATGATAAATTACATATCACATATTAAAAAAATTAAAAGAAAGATTTTTATCTATGAAATTTGTTATAAAAAATAATCAAAATAAGTTATGACATAACTGTATATATGATGAATGACATCACCACAATCTTATACTTAATTATTTGCACTTATTCTATTTTTATCTATATTTAAAAAATATTTTTTAAATAATAAAATATTTTTATTTGTAAAAGTAGTTTTAAAAAGAAGATTTATTCATTATGAAACTTTTACTCATAATTTTTTTTAAATCATAATTTTGCATCCTACAATATTTAAAATTTGACATATAAGATTAAATCTTATATATATTGTGAATTCTAACTACTTAAATAAAATTTAATATATATATGTATTTTGCAAATCCTAACGTTCAAAATATAATTCTTAAATTTAAATTTAAATATTCTAAATATTTTTAATTTTTAGATTTATATATAAAATATTTGAAAGTTGATTAAGTCAACACTTTATTAAGATAAATAAATCCATTTTCACTAATAAAATAAATTTAAAAGAAAGCTTAATTCTTACATTTTCCTTATTTTTTAGACTATTAATTAAACTAGACCATCTATGTATGTAGAGAGCTAATCAAACATATCATTGAATTTGTGCATACAATAATTTAAGGGTGATAATTTAGATTTATATGTTCAATTCATATTGTGTTAAAGGATGCTACTAATTCAAATTTGACTTGAATAATAATCACATTTTATCAAATTAATTTAATGTATTGAAATGAGTCAATCCATCTAAACAATTTAATAATTTCAATTAAGAAGATTTATATTATGATTAAACTTATGTATCATATTTAATTACTTAAATAAGTTGAAATATTGATCTATTTAATCTTGAGTCAACCATCCACTTATTATTCATATTAAACAAATTAACTCATTTATAACCTAAACTCATATAAGTTTAATTTAAAATTGTATAGTGTCTTGTGTTCATGCCTAAAATTACTATTCCTATAATAATTTGTTTCAATTTAAAGTATCTTACTAATATAGTATAAGTTAGGATTTGTACCATAACATTAATAATTAGTTAATTTGAAAATATTTGAAGGAAGTAAGAGCTTGTTTCTACCTCGATAACATTAAGGTGACATTTAGTTCACTAAATCTTTTTCATATTTTCAGGAATGTTTTAATGGAATGTTATATTCTAATGTTTGATTTAAATCTTAGGAAAAAAATTTTTGAAAAAATTTTTAACCTAACATTTCTCTAAAATATTTTCATGGAAGGAAGTGGGAATCTTACATTCATTCCCATGGCAAAAGAATGCTATAGTGATATAAAAAGACTATTTTGTACACTTTTCTCTTTAAGCCTCACCACCATTAACATCTTATTTCACCACCACTTATTGTTATTAACTATTGTTAACCACCATCTATCATCTATTATCACCCATCATTGGCCGTTGCTAGCGGTTGATGAGTTTAGTCCACCATCACCCATTGATGGTCACCACTAATTTTTGGTGACCATCATAGACTACCATCCATTACTAATAATTACTATTAATTACCAACAACCAATCACTAATCATTACCCACTATTATTAACTACTATTGTTGCCACCACTTACCATTAGTGACTACTGTTAAGCATTGCTATCACCAATATTGACCAACGGTGACTACTATTGGCCATCACTAATTGCTATCACTACCCACCACATCGACTATCACCACTACCATCATTAGCTGCCAATGTACACAATTAACATTACCTACTATCAATGATTAACATTAGCCATTAGTTAAAAGGTTTTTCATTATTACTTTCAAAACTTTATGCATTTAAATAGATAAAATAAAAAGATTTGATTAATACATGACTAACTTTTAGATGGCAACAACGTAGCTTGGTTAGTAACACCTTCCTTATAATTAGTTCTTAAATGCAATAGAAAGCAATGATTAGGGAAATCTTACTTATTGGTAATTCTTAAACGATAATGATTAAATATAATTAGTAACATTTTGCTAGTGACAAAAACATAATTATTCATTTATTTATGAGATGTATAAATAATGAAACTAATTTTTAATAATGGTTAAAATAATGTGAGATTTAGAAATTTAATATATGAAAAAGTCACAATAATTTGTTGATAATTAAATTGATATACTAGAAATTAGTATGCTTAATTATTTATGGAATGCTTAAATAAAGAGAACTAATTTTTTGGCAATAATTAATATGTTAATTTATTTAGTTAGTTAATAATTTTAGTCGTTCAACATATCAAATTTGAACTAGTTTGGTGTTAATTAATTTGATATATCATAATTTACCATGATAATTTGTTTCTATATTGTTAACTCAATGAAAATGATTTTTTTATTTATTTTTAGTAATTTTTAGTGTGTTACTCTATTTCCTTTGGTGGTAATTTTAGCAAATTGATACATGAAAGTTGCAATATTTTGATGGTAATTAATTTGATATATTGCAAATTAATTAACTTAATCAACTATTTATGCAATGTTTAAAATGCAGAAAATGATTTTTACTAATGATTAATATATTATTATATATAACTAAGTGATAACATTAGCAATTTAATGCATTAAATTTGTAATAACTTAATTGGAATTAATTTGATACATTGTAAATTAATTAGTAAAATTATTTATTTATATAATATTTAAAATTGTAAAATTAATTTTTAATTAATTTTTAATCATAACTAATATTTTACTTTATTTAATTAGGTTAATTTTTGTATTTTAAAATATCTAAGGAAAATTATAATAAGTTAGTCTAAATTTACTATAATTTGATGAATATACAATGTATTACATCATGAATTTTGATTTGAGATTAATGTAAATAAGATGTTAAAATAATAATAATTTAGTTATATATTATTTAAATTTAAATTTGAAATATCAATTTTTAATCATCATGAATATGTTATCTTATTTAATTAGGTGATAATTTTGGTATTTTTAAATTATCTAAAGAAAATTATAATAAGTTAGTCTAAACTTACTCTAATTTGATGAAAATTCAATGCATTACATCATGTAGGTTTGGCAAAAAGGAAAATAAAGATATTAAATTGACAATAAATTACCAACAATTGCTTTGCTAAAGATTTGTAAAAAGAAGTAAAGAAGTTAGTGTCTCACATTCTAAAAAGCAGAGAAACCAAACAACATTTTAGCTTTCAATTTTCTCCTTCAAATTTATTTTGAAAGTCTAGTGTTTGTTTTAAAATTTTTCAAATACATGCAAAAAAATTTTAGCCCAAGTCTTTAAAATTCAAATACATGTGAAAAATTTTTGGCCTAAGTCTTTACATCTATACAAAAAAGAAAATTTAGCCTAACTTATTTTTGTAAGCCTATCATTTTGTTAAGAAAGAAATTTTTAGGTAAAAATAAAATTAGAATAAATTTAAGGCTCAAATTATAAAGTTTAAAAATAAGTAAATTACTTGAATTTTTTTTCATATATGGATAGGTGTCATTTATTTATTACCCTTATCAATTAGGGTATCAATACTTAGATTTTTAATCTAGCTATGGAAGAACTATCCTTATTTTTTTTCTTAATTCTTTTCTTTCTTGAAACTCCATTAATGTCATCCTTTTTGACCCCTCATTCTTCCATCCTTACTGTTATGGGACCTCATTCTCTCTTATTTCTCTTTGGCATTAAGGCTAATGTGTTTTTCTTTTCTAATATTCATTTTTAAAATGAAGCCTTGCTGTAGATATTATATTTTTTATTGTTGCTTGCTTCTTATCTCCACAACATTGTAGTATCAAAGACTTGCATTTTTGTGATTTTTATTTTTTTTCCTTTCTTGATTACCTTCCCTATTCCTTTTTTCAAGTTTTAGATTTTCTTTTTAACACTTTTTCTCTATTTTGCTAGCCACTAACATGCACATACTCTTTAGTTCTCTTTTCTTTGCCTTTATTCCTTTTTCCCATTCAGCCTTAAAGCATTAGCATGAAGAATCATTGACCACCCAATTAGATTTTTAGCCATAAGCCAACCATGTTGTCACTAAACCTAGTTTAACTAGCCACCAAAATAAGCATCCAAAAGTAAGTGGAATAGCAACTAAGCAAGAGAGTTATAACATCTCAAATCAGCCATTGCAATGGTTAATTTTCAAAGAAAGAAATGGCTAAATCTTTTAAAGATGCATTAGGTTTTTCTTTTCACCCTTTTAGAGTTTCAAACTAGCTAAAATTATGCCATATCATCTCTTTGTTCTCTAGCCTCATTTATTGAATATATTGAGCTTAGTTGGTACACATATCTTATCTAGCAATCACTTATTGATACAATTCATATTTATGCTCTTAGTAACGCAATTGGCACAAACCTAAAAATTATGTGATTGTTCATTTGGGATGCTAAAAAATAAAAGAAAAGGAAAAAAAAGAAAAGAGGAGACAAAAAACTTTACATTAGCTTATTCTATATGCATTTAACTAAAGATAAGTTTTAATATAAAAATTGTTCTCATTTTATTATTGAAAGAACTAAAATCAAATTTTATATTTTACAAGGACCAAATGCAAGCAAAGTGCATATTATAGGGATTAAAAATGAAATTAGGGCTTAAAATAATAGGGAGAAAATTTAAAAATAAAGAAGATAATGAATACATTCTTAATTTTTTTAAAACAATAGATAAAAAATGAAACTCTTCAAAATGCATATAAAAAGAAATGGATAGACCAATTAAAATTTTGAGTAAAATCTACTCCCATCCCTTATAATTGATCAAAATTATGTGAACCTCCTTTATTATTTCAAATTGTATACATTAGTCCATTTAATAAAAAAAATAAGGGATATTCCATATTTGATTCTTTTATGCTTTTTATTTAAATTTAGGAAAACTTATATTTTGCCCACCTATGGTTTCACTTTTAACCTACCAATGGTATTAAATGTTACATTTCATCTACTTGTATTTTTAATCATCAACACTTTGTCCACCTAAACTATTTTTTATCCAAATTTTAATAGAAAACTTATATACATTACATATAATCTTTACTTTCCTAACTTTTAACTTAATTTGATGCTTACTTAGAACTATTACCTCAAATTAGACCTAATTTTATTAGAGATTTGTTATCCAAAATTTAGTCCATAGATATTGAATAAAGGGTGTTAAATAACATTTTTTTTAGAGTACATTAGTTTTAAGTAGGCATTAAATTAAGTCAAATTTTAGAGAAGTAAAAATCTATGCAATGTACATAAGCTTTCTAGTAAATTTTAGACAAAAATTAGTTTAGAAGGGTAAAGTATTGATGATTGAAAGTACAAGTGAGTGAGTTACAATACTTAAACCACATATAAGTTATGAGTGAATTGCAACACTTAAAACTACATGTGAGTTAAGTGAAAATAAGCGAAATCACAATGGGTAAAGTATAATTTTCCCTTAATTTTATCTAGAAACTAACTATAAAATGATTATATTACCATTATTTTATTTTTATTTTTTGTTCTTCTTCACTTTTTCTTTTCTTTTTTCTCTTTGTAGAAGATTCCAAACTTAAAAGTCCATATTCATCTTTCTTTTTCACTTGTAGTTCTTGTAGGAAGGCAATTTATGAGAACAAGTCATGAAATTCATCCAAAAAGAAAAGAGGGACAGCTTACTGTAGCAGAGGCCATATTATGTTGCTAGCTTTAAAAATATTAAGCTCAAGCTAGATGATCTTTGATGAAGATTAAGAAGATATTTAGTAGTAAAGTAGTAGTGAAAAAGGTTGAAGATGAAGGATTATAAAAAATTAGTAATTTGGAGAAAAAGGGAAAGGTTAGCTCAATTGATTTGGAGCAGAATTCTTCTTAGAAATGAAGTGAATGTGGAATGAATTTTAAAGGAAAGATATGGTTGTATCAAAAAATTTTCTCATTGCTTTAATATAATGTTTTACTAAATATTGAAAACATTTTTTTTTTGCAAAATGAATTTTCTTTAAATATTAGAAGTTTGTGATATTTTATATCTAAATTTAGATATAAAATATCACAAACTTTTTCTCAAATTTTAATAGTTTTTATATCTAAATTTCTACAAAATGAAGTGTGAAACATTCATTAATAAAGGAATCAAATTCATAATCTTATATATTGCTTTATTATTTGTTCAATTTCTTTGAGGAAGTAGAGTGGAAGGTTATTTTTAGGATTATATGATTAAATTTGATGACTTTTTGTTAACTTAATGGAAGCAACCTCCATTAGTCCAAATTAGGTTTATATATAGTGCCATTTTTAGCTTTAAGGGAGGTTTGTATAGGATTTCAAATGAAAAAGGAGGTTTGTGTATTTTTAGTAAACATGAAGGGAAGATAGGGTAATTTACTCTAAATATTTTTATTAATAGTAAATTTTTTTTTACAATTTTGAAATGATGCTACAATATATAAATATATAAGGATTTAAATTTAATCTACTGATTGTGTAAATCATCTTTAACCATGTGTTAAAATATTAATAAAAAATTATTAAAACTCTTTACTGCTTTTAAAATTTTTTAATTACTTTTACTTTTTTAATGATGTTTCTTTTTCCCATTTCCTAATAGTGTAAAACATTTTACACTATTAATAGATCAAATTTAAACTTAAAACAATGAATTAAATTAAATTTAAATTCTTTAAACAATGTTACTATAGTTTTAATGTTATATATGCTTAGATGATAAAATTTTTGTAAAAATATTGAATTGGGAAGAAAAGTTGTTGACCCATATTTATTTACTTGCTACATCTATTTACATCTTTAAAGCTTGTAAATTAACTTACACATGTCACATTATTATCTCCTAATTTTCCATCTAAATTTTTGTTAGTTTCTTTAACATACTTCTTCTAATTTTTCTTCCTTTACATAGTATTTTGTCTCTACTTCTTTACTCCTTTCCTTCTTCTTCATTTATGTGCCACTCTACCTTTTGCTTTTCTACTTCTCTCCTTGTCCTTTTCCTTTTTCTTCTTCTTCTTCTTTTTCTTTTTCAAACTTTTGCTCTACCAATGATCATAGTGAACATAATGTTGCTCTATGGAATTGTGCAATAACCAATTTTAACCTCTTATATCTCAAAGTCACACTATAAGACCATTAAGTTTTAATTATACAAAAATAATAATTAGGTTTGTAGTTGTGATTCTACCTAAGAAGGGATGCCTTGGGTTTTAGAATTTTACACCCTTTTAAAATTTGTTCAACTTTTTCAAAGATTTTCAATAACAAAGTGCTTGGAATCACTAGATAAGCACTCAACCTTGAAAGTAATTAATTTTAAATCAAGCAAATCAAATTTGCAACCATATTATTATAGTTATAGAAGAAAAAATTATGCAACAAAAATAAAGCAAATAGGGTTGAGAAAAGCAAATGTAATATTTATAATGATTCAATCTCAAAGATCCAATACTCTAAAGATTACATCTAGTACCAAGCCTACTTAACTTAGATTTTGCTAATCCACTATTTCTTCAAGCTTAAATTAAGCACTTGAAGAAGCTTTTACAATGCTCTTCTTGAATATGAGATAATGTCTTTGAGTTTTCTCACTCAAAGAACTTTTTAACCAAGAAATGCTTCACTCTGGGATTTTTGAAGGATTTCTTATCCTAACATAATAAGAAAGATGATTTAAATATATGGAAATTTATCTTACAAATGCTCAAATTTTGATTATAGAATGAAAAGCCTAATAGATTATGGTAAATAAAGAAATGATTTCAATCAAGGTGAAACACTAAAATCATTAAGTCTTATGTTCTTAGAGTAGTAATGGACCTTAAATATGAGTGCAAGTAGCATTCTAGCTATTGTACATTTTTTTAGTAGCAAAATAGCCATTATAATGTAGTAAAAATTTGGAATCTGTTTTGTAATTGTTGACCATTTGATCTAGTAGTCAAGCATTCAACTTGATTTCATGGAATATAAGAATTTAGTACCTAGTGGTCAACCATTGGACCTAGTGCCCAACCATTATCTTGGAAACTTATGAATTTAAGGGAAATCTTAACCTATAGTCTATTAGATTTGGTTTTTTGCACTTCCCAATTATTTTAAGTTAAAATTAAAGTTTTTAAAGGGATTTTGTTTTGCACAAAATGCCTATAATGTTTTCCAATGACATTTGACACATTTTGATTTGTTTTGAGCTTTGAAAATTATTTACGTCCTAATTACATAATAAATTACTAATCCTAAAGACTAAAGGTCTTCTATTTTTATGCACATCTTGGCTAGCAATTGACTATCTTATAAGTTATATGTTAACATAATGAGTTTGTAATCATCAAGATATAATTATTAAACCTTTAATGTTAACAAGGTTTGCTTTTGATTATAAGTCTAATGATTATAAAGTGGTTATGATTAACATATTCTACACTAAATATGTTATTAAAGATTAGTTATGATTAATATATTCTAAATTTAAAAATAATGATTTGTTGAAATATAAATGTCTTTCTTTTCATCATTTCAAGTTGTATAGAGTCATAAGCCATTAAAGTGGGGTCCACTAGGTTGCATCTTATAATTTGTAAAAATAAATAAAATTACTAAAAAGTTAATGGATTTATAATATTTTTGTGCTATGAATATTGACTAATATCTAGGTATCTTTAATCTCTCAATCATCCCCATCAATCTTTATCTATCATTGCCTTTGATCTCTTTCTTTATTGCTTTTCCTATCTTCACTTAGTTAAGTCTTCCTTTTTTCATTATCTGTTGTTGCTATCTACTTAAGGTATTCCCTTAACTATTATTACTTCACATTCAATTATTTTTCAAGTCAATTGATTATTATGGTGCAAGGAATTATCAAGTTTGTACACATATGTTATAGTAATCTTGTTAATTATATGAAACTCTCATTTTTATTTGTTAAATGTAATGGTTTTTCCTTTTTGTTTTGAGCAATGTTTGGGTTTAGGATTAGAGAAGAGTGAATTAGGGAGTAAGGTGTGATAGTGGTATTTTATAATGTTAAGGGAAATAAAAGAAAATCAAGGCAAGAATTCAAAGAAAGGGAACTAAATTGCATTTTCTAAAGTGGTAGTAATTTACTGAACTTATAACTTTGAGATTATTCCTTAAATTTCCACAAGTTAAATTTATTTTCTATAAATTCTTCAAAATTCCATAATTATGAGTGTGGTTGTGATTTTACACTCATAAGCTAATGTTAATGATATTAAATTTAATTAAGTTTAATTAAGACTTATTCATAAATTATGATTTGAAAAGATAAAATCATAATTATACATAAGATATATTATTTATAGTTAATTCATAATTTACTTTGGTAAATAATATCTTTTTAATGGTATTACATAAATTATGACTGAATATTTAAGTATTAAGTTGGCATCTAGTTCATGAAATCTTTTTTGCACTCTTAAGAATGTTTTAGGGAAGTATAAGTGTTGGTGTGTGTGTCCTAAGAGTCAATCATAAGATGATTATAATAATGCACAATGTGTTACGTTTTATTTTAAGTAATATAATTATTATATTATATTTTATTTTATTTTAATATTTGCAAAAGTTATAACTTAAGTATAATAATTGTCCCTAGAATAGTTTTGCTATTCCTAAAATGTCCATATTCAAATATTATTGCAAAAAGAATAGCAATAATACATTGAGACTATAATGTATTAATATTGATGATGATGAATTATGGATATATGATATCAAGTCAATTCATGGGCACATTGTTGGTGAACAAATGTACTGGATTAACCTGTTGTGAGAATGCTACATGGATTGTCATGTGTCATGTGACCACAATGCATATAGTTATTTGACTTGAAGTTATTACGGTTCCCTACATGAGAGGTCACACACTTTGATATTGTCCTATGTCACTTTTAATTACGATGATGTATATGACGTTGATTGGGCATGCCACAAATCATGTAGAGAGATGTGGGTGATGTAAATGAGATTTTGTTACTCTTGTATAAATAAGAGATATCCTTAGGCCCCTTGATTGAGTGAGACTTGGAAATGCATGATTATGCTCAATTAGATCAATATGTGATATTGATCATTTGTTTAAGTTAGTTTACTCAATATCAAGAAATATAAATTGAACATTAATAAGAATGACACACTCCATACATCCAGTTCAATTTGGATATCATTATAAAAAGGACTGTGATGCAAAGTGTTGATCACATATTAGGTGGATGTTAAATCACAAACATTCCTACTACTTAGGTGGTAGTGATGTATTGCTAGATATTGTTCACTATCTATGATCCAATGATGGGTCATTGCCAATGTAGTAGCAACCTACAATGTTATACAAAAGGAGTAAAAATGAAATAGTAATTAATTAGTTTTTAGTTAGACTAAAAACTTATTAATTGGACTTGTTATTTTATATATGTATTATCAAAGTAATAATATATATATTATTATTCACATAATATATATTTTATATTATATTATGTGATATTATCTAATATTAAAGTAATATTAGATAATTATACAATTTGATATTAGATAATCATATTATGAGATAATATTATTACTTAATAATATTTGATTATTAATATTAAAGTAATATTAGATAACTAATAGATAAACCCTATCTTTCTTCACTCTTACCATGTTAGAGATAAGATATTAGTGATTAAGTGGAATTAAGGTTAGTTGCGATTTTTCTAGTAGGACTAGGAAAGATGTATGCCTTCAGCTTATAAAAAGGCATGAAGGCGTTATTGTTTTTGTGTGAAAAATAAGAAAATTTGCTACCAGCAAAACTGCACAAAACACCCTTTGAAATCGCACAAAACACCTTATAAAATCGCATTAAACCCTTCTTCTTTATATGAGAGACAAATCCTAGCAGATTATTGAAGGTTGAGAAGTCACCATTTGCTCCGTGTGGATATTATAGAGATATCATTACCTGATTGTGCTCATGATTCAGATCTACATTCCAAGAGATAATATTTGATTATTGATTTATGTCCCTGCGCATTGATCTGTGGAAAGGTTTCACATGACCTAATTTTAAAAATCTACTTTTCTGTTGTACAACATGATGTATGTGAAACCCAATAATAAGATTCTCATATTTAGTTCAAAATTTAGAAAAGTATTTCTAGAAATGATATTCATGGGACTGTTTTTAGCCTAATATTCCCTTAAAATATTTTCAACGTTGAGATGGGTATTTTATATTCTTATAACATAGCAATGTTTAATTAAGATAAATAAATTGATTTGCTCAACCTTCTATTGAAACCTTACTAACATTAATGCCTCTTTTCACTACTACTTACCATTGTTAACCCCTGCTGATAACCATTCATTGTAAACAACTACCGCTAACCACACTATTTACTATTGGTGATCATTGCTTACTACCATCATCCTATTGTTTGCCATCACTTACCTCTAGTGACTAATATCCACCACCATCTATTGCTAATGATCACTATCGAACATCACTTATTGCTAGTGATAATTATTACCACCACCTAAAGGTGTCAAATGGGTTAGAACCCATAAGCTGATTTGCGTTCATCCGAAATTTTGGCAAGTTTGGACCATTAAAATTAAGTCCATTTTTAGATGTAAATAATATGAACTAGTCTATCATGGATTTGATTTATTGTGAATTGGCTTGTATCTGCTTGGTCTCTCACAATTAAAGTTTATAGATTGGTCCATGTTTGTTATAGGTTTTATTAGTTTGGGCCCTCAAAATTGTCTATTTTTAAATATAGGTAATATAAGCTATTCAATTGCGGACTAGTCTATATTCATCACAAATGGCTTATTTGACACCTCTACCATCACCTGCCACCGATGACTACTATTCACTATTATCTATCACTGGTGATGACCGACTACTACCATCTATTGTTAGTGACTACTGTAAGCTATCATCCATCATTGATTTCTACCATTAGCCACCACCTATTACCAATGACCATTACTAACTACCATCCATTGTTAGTGTCTACCATTCACCCCACCCATCATTCACCATTTTTAGTAATAAAGAATTTTTAAAAATATTTAAAATAATTAAAATATAATATTGTAATATTTCTAAGAACATTTTTAGTTGAACTAAACATAAAAATATCATATCCTTAAGAATTAAAATTTTGAAATTATATTTTCAAGAATAATAAGAATTTTAAGAATGTTTGATTCTGCAAACAAAAAGCTACATAACAGTAATCATTTCCACTAGTATTGAAGGTTTTGAATATGCAGAATTGATCATACCATTCAAATTATGAAAATATCACTGATAGAGCAAAGGTTCAATGGAAAGCATGCTGGCCCTAGGTGGACTTGATCTATCAATGGATAAGGGTTTTTAAACTATCAATGGATAGAAGTTTGAATCTTAGAGAAGATCCTTGTTAGGAGAGGAAAATCCATTAATGCTTTAATCTTGAAGTGGTTTCCTCACTTGGCCACCATTTTAAATTATAAAAGAGAAGTTTGAAAATAGCCTTGCAGATATGTCTTACATTATTTGACTAATTAGGTAAAGCATAGGTCATCATCATGTTTGACTATAAAGTATACTACATAACACTAATTGCAAGATTTAAAAATTAGTTTACTTACTATAATAATATGTTAGTTACATATTTTAATTTCAAGGAATTAATTGCCTACACATCTAGTCTAAAATTCTAAACTCGGATATGATCCTTTAACATCATAATTAACTTGTATATTTTAATTTAGAAAATAGAAAAATGGATAAATTAGAAAACTTATAACTTTTCTTCACTTTTACAATTCCATTTTCATTTATGGATTATAATTACTAGATTGCTATATCATTATTAAATGAAGTGAAGTTGTTTAAATAATACATATGAAAGTGCCATAGAAAAAATTAGGGAAATTAGTGGAACAATTATAGAAGGACATGTTATAATTGGGCTTACTATGACCTACCAACCTCAAGACATTAAGAGGGTTTCTGGAAAAAGTTTCCAATATTTGAAGTTTTGTACTAGCATTATTTGAACTTATAAATCCCTTTAAGCCACTACTAAAAGAAAAGAATCCTTTTTATTAGATTGAAGAACATTAAGGAGCTTTCAAAAGAATATTGCATACTCTTGGATCTATCTATAATATAACTTCCTTACAACATAAATTACCACTTATATTGTATTTAACTCCCACAACAAAAATCTACTAGGGCCTTGCTTTCTTAAGAAGAAGAAGAAACGAATAAACTAGTATATTATCTTAGTAGAGTACTCAAAAGGCCAAAATTAAAACATTCTCTAATAGAAAAACATTGTCTCATCTTTATTCTCATATTTATCCATGCGATGTAAAAATTCTAGCATTATTTAGTGGCATATTCTATTTGTTTTAAAACTTGATTTAATCTTATCAAGTTCTTGTTTAAGAGGCCTACATTAATGGGAGGGTTGGTTAGATGGATGTTGCTTTGTAGTGAATTCAATATCATTACCTATAGGGGAATGAATAGTGAAACATTAACTAATCTTTTGGGATAATCTCTTTTTGCTAAATATGAGCTAACATCTGAAAACATACATGTAAAGCTTTTGAAAAGTGAAGTAGGTACAAAGCCTTTGGACATTATATTTTGATGGGTTTCCAGTGACTTTAGAATGAGGTACAGGGATTGTAGTCAGAAGCCTTATAGAAGAATCATAGTTCATAGCTTACAAGCTTAGTTTTACATGCACTAACAAGGAAGTCGAGTATGAAGCCTTGATTCTTAGCATAATGATGACAAGGTATATAGAAGTTAAAGTTTTTTCGTATAAGGAGATTTTATGCTAGTCATCAAACAAATAATAAGAGATTTCAGTGTGAAAAAGCTTGCATTAGTGGTTGATGAGTGCATCGCAACACCTTAAAATTAATTATTACTAATTTGCTTAAAGTAATGTAATATAAGGTGACAAACTAGGTCATGCCTTAGTGATCTCTTAAAATATCCTTTCTAAATGATTTACTAGCTAACAAAATGAAACTAAAATGCAACAAAATGCAGAAATGAACTAGAATAGAATATAGATAAAATTAGAATGTAGAATTTAGATAGTATGTATAAAAATACAGAATAAAATGTAAACAGGATTGATTTAGGGTGTTTTGATTCAAAGTTAACATAATAGCATTGAACAAAATAAAATACAAATGTAAAATAGGAAGAAAATCATGATAGCAAAATAGTTGATTCAAGAATTTGATAGCTTTTAG
This sequence comes from Sindora glabra, assembly GCA_020226215.1. Classification (NCBI taxonomy): domain Eukaryota; kingdom Viridiplantae; phylum Streptophyta; class Magnoliopsida; order Fabales; family Fabaceae; genus Sindora; species Sindora glabra. The sequence goes on along the minus strand of CM035228.1, from coordinate 49,726,764 downwards.
TGTGGATTAATTATAGTTTATAAAATATTTGACCATTCTAATTGATTTTTCAATCTTGAATTATTCAGTACCCCTGTAATAATTTATGAATTCTATACTAGATAACCATTTGCAGTTTGATTAATTAAAATTAACTGAATTAAGCAATTGTTATAATCTAGAAAGAAGTCTGATCGAAATTGATTTAAAGATGAAATTCAACTAAATTAAGGGATTAAATTAGAAACATCTAATTTAATCTTTCAATCCTTTATCCTTATGTGTAAAAACATAATCAACCAACCATAATTCAACAAAAAATAGAGCAAGATCAAAAGCCATAAGGTTGAACACAAATTATACCAAATAATTATTCAACTCATACAATTTCAAAGTAATCAGCACAAATAATTAGGGAAAGAGAAAAATTAATTAGAAGAAGTCAACATTACAAATTAAGATCTTATAATCCAATAAAGATAAGCTTCAAAATCCTTAATCAACTAGAAGTTTAGCCCTTTATGGTTGAAGGCCAAAAGCTTGAAGAAGAAAGAAAAGTTTTCCTTTGTTAAATTGTCTAGTCTAGAGTGTTCTTACCTTTCAAGACATAAAACCTAAAATTCAACTTGCTAGCCTTTAAAACCTTGTTGGCTTAATTTATATGCTTCTTATGGTTACTAAAATAGGGCTTGATTAATTTTTAGAAGCTTAAAACCTATTTTGTAAAATAATGAACTCTAAGAGTTATAATAGTGAAATTTCATTAGTTTGAATTCCATCCAATGTAAGACTAGTAACTCTATGTAGTTTTGGTGAACTATGAACATGAAAATTGTAGGTTTGGATCTAGGAAGCTTTTGGCTCTAGCTTTACATTGATTAGACCTATAGAGCTCCAAATATGACTTAAAAATCGAAGCTGGCTTAGTTAAGATAGTAATAGGGCTCCAATTTCTTAGCTAAGTAAAACCTTCTAGAAGTATAAACTGGGATTGACTAAAACATAAAAGTTGTAGAGCTTTGTTTAAGCTTTCTAATGATATAAAGATCAATTGAATCTAATATTCAAAGTTCAATATATAGCTAAAAGCCTAAAATAGTGTAAAAATTTAGAATTAACAAAATAATTTCAAATCATTTGTAAAACTAACCTTAAATTATAAAATAAGGCCAATTCTATGAAATTAAGCATATATAATATACTAAGAGACATGAAAGAGGAGGAAATAATATAGATAAAATTTTACACATATCAGGCTTATAGAGAAGCCATGCAAAGCTCGACCATAAAGTTTAATGTAATAACCTTTCATCACATTAAAATGAAGGGAACTATCAAGCAGATGCATTAGCCATTCTAAGGGACTGAACTTGCAATGGAAAAAGAAAATCTTTCAAAAAACACCTTAAGGATATATCATTAATTGAAAATAATACTGGACTTATAGCCTATTTAGTTACGAGAGGATGATTGGTGATATTTTTGGGTCCAAAAACTTTTTAACCCTTCCATGATCATAATGAAAATGCTAAAGAAATTAAATAAGTTTGTTAATAAGGTGTGTTTTTGAGAAGTAAGTAATGTGTTTGATGACAAAGATACATGAATAACTTGTAGTGAAGGGAAGTTATCACTATATCAAAGGTTATTACATTAAGGATTCTTTTAGTGAATAATGAAGGAAGAATACGATTAGTTATAAGCCATGTGTTGGGGGTGTGTAAGTGTAAAGATAGAAATAAATGTCATAGAGGCTAGAGATTCGAGAAAAAAGTATAATCCAATATTACAAAGTAGTGTTTTCCCTACTGATAAAAAAGATTCCAGGAAAGTAACGACATAGATTGTATGTTACTTTCTTGATGATTGAATCCTTCATAGGAAAGATAGGAATAATGCGCCAAAGAAGTGCTTAAACAAAGAAAAGCAAGAGATTGTGATGATAGAAGTCCATCAAGGAGAATTTGAAGAGTATCATGGTGGAAGAAAGCTTTATCAAGAACTCTTATGTTTAAAAGACTACTGGCCAAGTATAGAACTAGATGCTAAGGTATTTATTCAACATTGCTAGCCTTGCCTATTGCATGGAAAAACCATTCATACTCCTATTATGGGATTACAAGTGCAAAACACATCCTACCCATGCCATGCTTGGGTGTTTGATTTGATTAAGCTTATTAAGTTTAGTTTGAAAGGAAAAATATGGATTTTAATGGTAATTGAATTGCCCACAAAATATGTGAAAGTTATTGTTATGAGAAATACTCATAGGGAAATTGTGATTAATTTTATTTAATAAAAAATCATTTTTCATTTTGATATCCTGAATTAGATCGTTTCAAATAATATCACACCTTTTATGAACAAGTCAATTGTGGCATCGATGGAAAAGTGTAAAATTAGGCATGATAGGTCTAGCCTTTACTATCCATAAGGGAATGGTCAAATCAAGGCTGTAAATAAAATAATTGCTAAATATTTTCACTTGGATGGTACATGATAAACTTAAAGCCTAAGTAGATTATTTAGCTTTCACCTTAAAGGCATATCAAACTACCATAAGGGGACTTACTCAAGCAACACTTTTTTTATTAGTATATAGGGTTAACACTATAGAATTAGCTAAATTACTTGTTAAAAACCTAAAGGTTATTCTCAAAAAGGACCTTTAAGTTAATTTAGATCATAACTTGACAAGAAGATAGGAATAACAATGAAAAGTTGCCCATGCTACTTGTGTTAACCACATTACCAAAGCTTATCGAAAGATAATAAAGCTATGATTCTTCAAGGAAAAAAAGCAAGTTCTCCATTTTAGTGAATTTGTTCAATAAAGGTTACATGTTTCAAAGTTAACTTGCAAATAGGAAAACCCATATGTGGTTAGCAAAGTTAGTGCTACTAGTTATTATGTCTTAACCCAAGGTCTAGGTATGAAACAAAGCTAATTAATTTTAAATATATTTACATATCCTACTCATAAGAGGGGGTAGAATTTATATATTGATGAGACAAAGGAAAGAAAATTATATAGGCCTAATTTCAAGGTATAGTATATTCAATTTAGAATGATATACAATTATAAAACAAAAATAGAAGAAAGAAAAAGAAAGAAAGAAAGAAACACATAAATGGTAGTGTAAAAAGGTTGTTCCAAGAGGGTAATTTGATCATCCAAAACTAAAAGGAGTAAAAAAAATTCTAAGGTGATAATCTCCTCTTTTAATCATCCTTACGTAGGTTAGCTCTTTGTTCCATAAAACTTATTATCCACCTATAACACCTATAACTAAGATCATCACCCTATTAGTAAAGGGGAATATAGAAGCACTCACATTAGCTTGTTACCTTATTAAGCGCATCTTTGTAATCATTAGCATGGATGCCTCTTCAATTCATAAAAATTCTATGAAAATGTAGTTAGAATGAAGCACCTCTGGCATTCTAGACATTGATCCTAAAAGTGGGATAGTCCATATGCCACTATGATAAGGCAAGCTTAATAAGGAAGAATGATACCCCTTGAATTACTTATTCTTGATAGTCTTGCTTAGACACATAGAGAGGGAGAATTGAGTTAAAGGCTTTTATAGATCCAGATAATAAAGCACTGACATGCCTCCATTGTACTAAATAATTATAAGGCACTAACATATAGTTTGTCTTTGAATCTATATGGTATGAGCCCATATTCTCAAGGTTATAGTATGGATAAGTTAGTAAATACAAACACCTTAGGTCACTCATTAGGTAAGCTTACAAGGACCTTTAAAGTTTCATAGTTAGGAGCATCTTTGGCATGGCAAATGATAAAAAGAATAATATTTGCCAATGTAAAGGGTACAATGTAGGATTACCTTGATATCCCCTAAAACGGTAGATTTGCTCCCAGCTAAAGGTGTAATTAGCACTTAACTAACCCTTTTTAGACATAAGGTCTTAGTGAATATGATAGAAAATGGCTTTAGTAAGTTCAACAAACCTCCTCGTTTAGTAAAATCCCTAAATTAGAGTAGGGAAAAGGTTTTCTTTGCCATTTAAAATTGGAGAAAAGAGCTATTGGAAACATTAATGGCCAAAAAATCGTGGATATAGTGAGTTATGTAAAGAAAATAAAGGCATGATTTTAAAACAATAAAGAGGAGCTAATTTTATAACCAAAACAAGGCTTTTTTCATTTGGTTATACATTTACTCCATAATAATGTAGAAAAATGTAATATATATATATAAATATAAATGACAAAAAATTTATAGCCTAAGAGCATGAAAGACCATTGTATAAAGCGTAGAAAAATAGTTGGTAATATGTGAAATTATAATATGTAAAATGATAAAAAGATCCCAAAAAGAGGTATTATCTTTTACATACATAGAGACAAATGGAAAGTACATATGGATACATAAAAAAAGAAGATAATAGAAAAAATTGTACATGTTAAGGGATGATAACCCCATCAAATAAATTTGAACCCTGCCATTTATAATCTAGATTTATAGGACTCCTATTTCATAAAATCTAAACTTTGCTAAAAATTAGCATTAGTTCAATTTTCCACATCTGAATAATGGAGCTTCTTTATGATAGTTCCAGAGTGATTCCCTCCTAGATAAGTCTTGATCATGAGAACACTAATAATTGATGGCAAATAGTTATTTCTATTGTAAAGGTTGCAAACTTCGATGTGCCATGCTTCTAGCATTCTAGATGCCAATATTGACCCTCATTATTATAGATTTTCCTTTAACATTATTATATTTATATTGGTTAAAGAGAAAACCAACATATCTAATGGCATGATGGTATTTTTATAAATAAATGCAACTTATCACATCGATTATATTAATAAATTGATATTATAAAGCTATATTTTCTAATAAGAGATGAAAGGTCTAACATGGATAATCTTAAGATAATGATTGTATATTAAATTAACATTGAATATGCATTACCACGTCAATTCTTAATTAACTGTTGTTTAAATGAATACAATAAAGAATATTAAATGTTAGTTATACACCGAACCATTGTCTAAAAAATTGTCAATAGTTAATTAATGTTTCTATTTATGATATATTGGAAACTATGAAGTTTTCAAGATTAATTTTACTTAAAAGTTGATGTGTAAAATTAATCTTAAGCCAATTAGCATTCATATTTATAGTGTTATTGAAAATTATAAAGCTTATTTGTATTTCAATGGTTAACTTATTTAAAATTTACTATGATATTCACAAGTGAACATTTATAATGTATGTTGTTAAAATAATCAATGTATAAAAGGTATGTCAATGGATTCAACATGAAAAATCCATTTTTAAAACATTGGTCATATGTTAATAACTAATGAATGGAGTCTTGTATTGCCTATAAATTATGCTTTAGTCTCCATTTAAAACATTTCTACAATGCCTTAGCCACCATTGTCTAATTCTAGAATTTAGTTTGGATTCAAGGATAGGCTTCTTTCCATTTTAAGAAGCTTAATTAGAGGAGGTTGCCAATCTTGTTGAAAGAATTTCCTTTTGACATCTTAGGTCCTATAATGTGTGTCATTTAATAAGATTTATTGTTGGTGTGTGTCCTAGGAGCCAATAATAAAAATGATTGTAATAATGTATAATGTATTATGTTTTATTTCAGGCAATGCAATTATTATATTTTATTTTCATTTATATATATATAACCGCATAATTTATAACTTAATATAATAATTATTCTTAGAATACTCTTACTATTCATAAAATGTCCCTAGTCAAGTATTATTGCAAAAAGAATAGTAATAATGAATTGAGATTAGCGTGTATAGTGAATGATGATTATGAATCATAGATATGTGATATCAAGTTAATACATGAGTACATTGTTAGTGAATAGATGTACTAGACTAGCCCGCAATGAGAAAACTGCATGGATTGTTATATATCATTAGTTATTCTTGCGTGATCATAATGCATATAGTCCTTTAACCTAAAGTCATTACGATTCCCTATATGAGGAGTCACATGTTTTGATGTCGTCCTGTATCACCTTTAACCAGGATGTATTGTAGGACATTTATTGGGTGTGTCATGAATCACGCAGAGGGATGTGAGTGATGTAGATGAGAATTTTGTTCTTATTATATAGTAGGAGTGATATCCTTGGGCCTCTTAATTGAGTGAGATTAAGAAATGTATGGCTATGCTCAAATAGATCAATATGAGATATTAATCATTTATTTAAGTTAGTCTACTTAGTATCAAAAAACATAAATTGAACATAAACGAGGATGACACATTTCATGCCTCTAGTTCGATTTGGATATCGTTACAAAAAGGACAATGTAGCAAAGTGTTGTTCACACATTAAATGAATATTGAGTCATAGACATTTTTACTACTTAGGTAACATTGATGTATATTGGGCTTGGTAATCCACACCCAAGAGGGAGTGAATTGGGTGTCTTTAAAACTTTTCTTATTTTTCAAACTCTTTTTGGAAATGTTTTGATTTTTGTAAGCCATGAGAAGAACCTTAATTTAATCAATTCTAAGAGAGTTCTATGGAGATGAAATCTAAGAATTAGTGCAAACAAACTTATTCCACTATGCACAAATAAATTATTAAGAAATCAATTCAAGATAATTCAATAGAGAAGTTTGCATATGACATAAAACAATTCAATACACTTGTACAAGACAACTCAATCAATCATGCATAGATAAGAATTAAGAAGCTAATGCATATATTGATTTCTTTCCTTTTTTTTTAATTATTGAACTAACAAGATCAACATTGAAGCACAATTCATTTAACTAGTTCATTAACTAGGCATAGACAAAATAATCAAGAAGCATGTGCAGGGATATATAACTCTTCCATGTATATGATCATCCAAGCATTAACTTAAGCATTTAAGCATAAAATATTCAATAAACAGCAATAGCAAAAACAGAGCATATAATCAGCAAAACAGAGCAATGTTGTGGAAATAATAGAGAGATAAGGAAGAGAGATCAAACACAAGGATTTATAGTGGTTTCTCCCTTGGATATCCTCACCAAGGTGTACATCCACTCTCCAAGCTCTCTAAGCTTGTATATCAATCCACTATCCTTTCAAGTTTCAATGGCACTTGAAGAAACCTTACAATCCTTGCTCTTCCTTGAGAAAAAATCTCTCTTACAAGAGATTCCTCACCCTTTCTAAGTTTTTCCAAAGGATACCATACCCTTTATAATTAAGAAATGATAAAAGAAGAATAACAACTTAAACAAACTCTCTTATAGAGTAGATAAAATAAATGAAGCTCTATAATAGAAGAATTTCACAAAGTAAAGCTCAAATCATGATTTAGATGAAGAAGGATGTAAAATGATGTTTTCAATTGACGTTCAGGCTCTCTTTTCATTGTATTTTGTGTTTCTTAAGTTATATATGAAGCTTATGAAGTATTATAGCCATTTAGGGTTGTTAGAAATGAAAACTAGCTGTTACTAGCCGTTATTCATGCACCAGAATAGCATGAATCGATTCTCGAATCGATTCAGGACGTTCGTGGTGCTCTTCGGATGTCTGGAATTGATTGGCAAATTGATTCACTCAGATAGAAACACAGACTCAACTTTAAAAGGTAATAATTTCTTCATTTTAAGTCCGTTGTAAGCAAATGAACTATAATTGGAAATATAATTGAGTATGCTTTCAAATGGGACTAGTTTCATGCCCATATCTGAAGTCATTTTTAAGATATGTTCAAAAAAATGAGCAAAGGTCAGAAATAATAAATTTGTCAAAATTTGATTTTGAGACTCAAATTGTAAAAATCATAACTCTTTCATATCTTAGTCATTTTAAGCAAATGACCAGTCCATGGAAATAACTTTGATTTTATTTTCACATAAAAATAATTTCATGCTCATATAACTTGTATTTTTCAAGATATGATCAAAACAATGAGCACACATTAGAAATGACTATCATGCAGAAAGCTAGTTTTTAAACTCAATTTAAAGAGATCATAACTCTTTCCTATATTGATCATTTTAAGTAAATGATATGTCCATAGAAATATCTTTAAGTATATTTTCATATGAAAAAAGTTTGATAATAAAAATATGAGTATTTTAGAGATATCATTGAGAGAATGACTAAAGGTCAAAACTGAAAAATATCAAAAACTCATATCTCATTTATTTTTGCCCCATAGGCTATCTTGTTAAAATGTGATTGTGAGCTATATTTTAAAGAATTTAGATCAAGTTAAGATTATGAAAAATATGTTTGAGCTCTATATCATGAAATACTCTATTTCACAAGAAAGTCTAAGCCTAAAATGAAAATACTATAACAATGAAGTTCCTTGGCTTTTCTTGATGCTTCCAAGCTTTTGATCTTCTCAATCTTCAATACTTAGGTCACATCTCCTTTCTTGTCTTTCTTTCTTGTTCTTGAGTTGAGCATGATATGATCTTTTATTTCTTTGCTTCAATGCTCACTCTTCTTCATCTTGGACTTTCCTATATACAAGTTTATCAACCTTGCAAGCAATATAGTTAGTCTAATCTAATATATCAAGATATTGATGCATGATTCATATATAAAACAAATTAGCCCAAGTTCATGCATAATCATCCTTTTATTTATCTTGATTAATCATATGCTTAGTAATGCTTGTCTACAATATAGCTCTTTTAGCATATAATCAAGCATTGCTATTTCAATCATACTATAGCATGTCTATTGAAGATTTTATAACTTTTTGGTATAAAGATATGCAATGCTATTGCAAACACTTAATTCTCATCATGCATATACAAGAACAAGCATATTCATTATATCATATATGCATCAACTATAACATAGTATGTCTATTAAAGCTTATACAATATATCACTTTAGCACAAGACATACAATACTATTGCAACATTCATTTGTCATTATCTTGATTAATCATATGCGTAATAATGCTTGTATAAAATATAGCTCTTTAGCATATAATCAAGCATATGCATCAACCATAGCATAATATATCTATTAAAGCTTGTATAATATAGATCACTTTAGTACAAGATATACAATGCTATTGTAACATTCATTTGTCATCATTAAAACTCATTACATGAAGCCTTAAGGCTAATAATATATTGCTAGATATTGCTCGCTATCTATGGCCTACAAATGGACTATTACCAATGTAGTAAGAACCTACAGAATCACACAAAATGAGTAAGAATGAGATAATAATTAATTAGGCTTTAGTTAAGCTAAAATCCAATTAATTAGATTTATTTTCATGCATATAAATATTATTAAAATAATAATATATTTCACATAGTAAATATGATATATTATGTGATATTATTTGATATTAAAATAATATTAGATAATTACATCATTAGATATTAGATAATTATATTATGAGATAATATTATTTTCTAATAAAAGATAACTATATGCCATTTTAATCTTAGATAATTATATTATGAGATAATACTATTATCTAATATTAGATAATTAATGGATAAGTCCTATCTCTTCTCACTCTTTCCATGATAAGGATAAAGTGATAGTTGTCAAGTGAGATTATGATTTTGGAAGCATTATCCTAGTAAGACTAAAAATATGGTATGCTATAGTTTTATAAAAGGAATTTGAAGGCAATACTTTTTGTGAGACATTAGCTGCTACTACACCCTAAATCACTCAAGAAAATGCACTAATCCTAATCCTAGTGAGAGAGATGTATCCTAGTAGATTCATGGAGGATGAGAGATTATCATTCACTCTATGTGGATATTGTATAAATGCTATAACTTTTGGTTAGTGTTTGATTCGTGATTCATCTTGATCTCTCAAAATTTTGTTTAGAAAGAATATCAGTACATAAAAGGTAAAATCCTAACATTAATTTATGCCCTTTTGCATGGATCCTTGGTAGTATTTAGATCAAAATTTTAAATTTTCACTACATATGCTGATCTGAAACCTAACATTTATAGCCTTCTCCAAATAAGCTTCTTGAAATGAAAGGGAAGGCTTTCATTGAATTTGTTTTAAACTTTAGCATTAGTAATAAAAGTCAAAATGTTAAACATTTGCATTTATTATTGTTAAGATGGAAGCCTCCTTTTGACTTGATTTCTCCATAGCATTGATGGAAGGCTTTCTTTATAGTATTACTAAGATGTTTTATATAATTGGCCTTTATACATAATTATAAAGATTATTCAAGAAAAGAGAATTGGTAATAGGAAATCAAGTTAAATATAATTAGCCTTCATACTAAGTTGTATATTGTATTAGTTAGTGCATTTACATTATGAAGTTGTATAATAAATTTAGATGAGTTGATGTAATGATGTAAAGAAGTCTATGGTTGTTTATTGTATTTTATCAATGCAATGATATAAAGTAGTTCATATGTCATGACCTATTAAGTTGTGACTAATATGGAACCCATTATCCAGTTTCCACTAGCCTAAGAAAACCCTAAAATTGGTATCATTGACATCAATTCTAGAAGCAACACATTTTTTAAAACAATTATCAAAATATTTACAAATAAGTGTTGATTGTAACCAACCTTGATATGTTGTGCTCAATAAACCTTTGTTCAACTAGTTTTCCTTCATTTTATAGCCTAAGAAAAAAAAATCTAAGTTTATTAAATAAGTTACATTTCACCATCCTATGCCAAGGCATCTTATTAGACACTATTCATGACTAAAACAAGATTGGCATATTGGTAAACTAAGTTTTATAATTAGCACAAAAATTTAGATTTAAAAAAAATGACAAAAAGGCTACTCTAAAATTTCAGCAAATTAGATAAAAAGTTAGTAAAAACATTTACTATGGAATTGTGACACCATAATAGGAATACAAAAAATGAAAGCAATGTAATCAACGCTAACAAATGATGCCTTATTTCAATTACCCTTACCTTTATTTTGCATACAAAATTGAATGCTTGAATATAAGATTTAATGGAGACCCACCAAGCTTGAGATAACTTTATGAATATGCCGATTCCTCCATTCATATGAATCATTATATGTTCATCTTTATTTGAGTACCCAAATGAATATCTTCATTGACACATAAAATAATAATATAAGAAAATTAGTAAGAATATATTAAGAGAAAAACTTTTGAATACTAACACTAATATACTTTGTAACAACTTTACCTTCATTTATTAGCGTCATTGGCCATAACATGCCTAAGTGTGCTTGTTATAACTCTATCTTGCACTTTGCTTACAAACTATTTCCACAACTTACTACATTGTACATTTAACAAAATAGATAAAACCATTGAAAAACCATAAGCATATAGTTATTTATTTTTTACATTTGAAATTGTTGTTTTCATTGACAGAGCAACCTCAGAGTATGCCATTATTTTTTGGAAGATAATCATTCATCAACATGGATCTAAGCTATACCAGTTGCCATGTCAAATCAAAAGCAACTATCAATAGCAAAAGAGACTACATATCACATGCCACTAAGGCATTAACATCATAATCACTCAGAGTGATTAAAACCAAAAGCATTAAAGAATGAAGGTATCTAATTACCCATAATATGATATATCTATGATTAAATTATGCAAAAGATCATAATTTGAAAAGGTTTATAATAGGATACTAATTTTTTGACCTAACAAAACTAAAATTACCTCTAAATAGTTATCATAATTGAAATTAAATAAATTGGATAAATAAGTTGAAAAGCTAAATTTGGAGGGAAAAAACTTGAGAAAGTTTCATTATAAAATTTTAGTTCTAACTTCAATTGGATTTCATATAGAGTGTATGTCATGTTCTTTTTCATAGTTTGAGTAGATGCATACATAAGTGTTAAAATAGAGTTGCTTTTAAATGAAATTATTCAGTATAAAGTCATCCAAGGCTTTAAGCTATGAATTCAGTGCCATTCAATAACAAGTCATAAGCACTATCCCAGATAAATTTACAATGCAAACCTCATATAGGTCTACTTGACCATAATTTCCCCAAAAAAACCAAATACACTAATATTAGAGCTTGCGATGTAAATTTAATCTCCCACTAAGATAGCAATAATAATAACTAATAGGCAAACAAAACCAAATCAAGTAAAATTATCATATAGAATGATTACTTATCAAACTTAATTCTTTAATAGCCAAATTATGTTGTAATCATAATTAAGACAATAAGGGGATGCAATAAAAAATGGATCTAAGATTTTAAGCAAACAATTTTTACCAAGTTCAATAACCAAACAAAAATGCTAATGAATTATTTTCAAAGTTCCTTAACATCAAAACATGGAATCAAGTAATTATCTTATTCCAAGGAAACAAATATCTACAATTAGTGTCAAATTGGAGGGCCATGTGTATAAATTGCAAAGCATCAATAATTGTCCTTAAGGTGAATGAATGTCAATTTTTTATCTATATTAAAGCAATGCAATTTATCATTGATGATAAAGAGATAAAAAATAATGGATCCATTGATAATGAAATAGCATATTTAAAGGCATAGGATTTGTCATTCAACCTAATATATAGTGAAGCCTAATGAAATGGCACATTTGAAGATAAAAAGGAAACAAGTAGTGAAATGCAATAGCATACCTATCATACTTGAAACCCTTTCATCCTCTACTAACAATAGTCCATTTTCAAATATTCCAAATTCAATAAAATTGTTAGAAAGCAACTAACTACAGATAAAAAGGGGTTCTTATAATCATCACTAACCTAGGACACATGCTACCGCTTGTCTACTAAGTTAGTAAGGGCAGAGAGATTAGAAGCACCTTGCCGATGAATTCAACATACATTTATGATATTATTAAATGCTAAGCTTAACCTCTGTAAGCTTTAATTATCTGTAGAAAATAGTGCAAGCTCTAAAACTATGGATTAGGATTAATACATTGTATTTTATGTGCCATAAAATGATATTGAATTTGGTCATTAAGTATCCATATATCAAACTTACCATAAAAATTCTTAGATCCATTGTTAAAGAAATTAAATCTATTATGATTTAAGCAAGCCAAGGTAACTAAGGCTTCACAGAAGGAAAATTAATAAAACTGATGATCAAAATTTTGTGACATTGGAATAATAATCAATACAGATATGATTTTAAGGAGTTGGGGCTACTAAAATGTATCAATGCTAGACTTACCTAAGTCATTAATAATCCATTACAAAAATTGCTATAGATAAATATTCATAATTATCACATATACAAGAAACATACTTTAAACATGCATCAGTAAAAAACTTTATATAGGACTAAAATCATATGTCATCAATGGATTAGAATGGGTTCATGAATCATGAACCAAATTGTCTTGATCAAAATATAATTTTTATAATGAATAAATGTGTGGAAATATGAAAAATTGTATCATTCTGCAGTGTTTAAAACTATATAGAAAAGATTTAAACATCATTTTATGGGTTTGCTAGAAGTTGTGATATTAAAAATCATCCACTTGATTTCATGTTTCTAATTTTTCCCCAACTAAACACAATGATCCTATTTAGATAATTGCCTAATTGAAATTGGTTTTTCATTTATCATTTTAACACTAATACATCCTTAATATTATAACTTTCATATAGATTGTCAATTTTTTATAATTTCTATTGATTCTTATTGCCATAATATGGCATTATAACTATATTTCCTTTGTTTGTATTTACTAGTTATTTAGTTAAATATACCCATTTACTTCACTATTCACATTTGCCAATTTCTCTTCATTTCTCCTATTTATTTTACAATTATAGGATATGAACATACAACACTATAATTGCCTTTTGTATTTCATTAATCAATTTTCTATTCTCATGATATCATCATGCATACATACTTCAATATAAACTCCAAGCATAGATCTATATACATTTTTAGCTATCACTTGGCAATATATCAATAAGTCAAATTTGAGTAGCTCGACTAGATGGTTGATTTCTACTTTAAACATAGAAACAAGATCCATTAATGTCAAAACTCATATGAAACCAATGAAGATTAGCCATACATTGTGCTAACAAAGTAAAGTGAACAGGTAACAATAAACAACCACACAACTTATCATCATTAGAACTATTCATCACAATAAACGAAAATTATGATCTTTGTGGAAGGAAAAAGTAAATAGTAACATATAGTATTAACATTAGAAAAATAATGTGTGTACTTTGAATCAATTCAAAACAAAAGAGGTGGAGAATCCATAATAGACACATTAAGATGAACTGGAAGATCAATTAGGTTGCTACAGAATCTCATTTGATAATATTTACTTAAATGTTATTTCTAGATTGTTGAACATCTCAGAATGACATATTTCTCTTGTCACAAACTTTTCAAAAGAATATAAATTGAAAAATTAGTAACATGAGTGTCTTCCAACTACTAAGCTTAAATAAGTACACCATTATTTTACCCTATTTTCATAAACCTAAAGAAAATTTGAAGAAACTTAAAGGAAAAAAAGTTCACGCCTAAAACCATCTGTGCCTAACCATCTCATCTTCCTAATGAATTAATGACTTGGGAATGGCATTTCCTTCATCTAGTCTCCTCTACAAACTAAATCAATAGATGTATATTAGCTAAACTTATCACACCCACCCAATAGTCTTTAAGGTCACCATTGTTGCTAATGGAATAATGAGGTCAATGTTAGGTAAAGCATCGTCATCATCGGTGGTCTCTAGAATGATAACATAGAAGAATGTATAGAATTAGTGAGTGGATTTCTTTGCAAACCCCTAGGGAGTTATTTGAAATTATGAGAGGCTTCGCACTTTGGTTTCCCACTTTGAAATATTAATGGTTGAGGTTCAAACTTATTTTCTTTTCCTTCTAATATTTTACTACCTTATGTATTATATATGATTCAACAAATTCACCTATTCACACCACAAAATTCTTGTTAACTTCATTAACTAATATATGTGGAGTTGAATGTTATAGTTTAAAGTATATATTACAATTAAGCTAGACTCAAAAGGTGTTTAAATGGATTTACAAAATTCTCCTTCTAAATCTTTATATCAGTTTGATAATTTTATACAAACTGAATATTTGTAGATTTTGAGATAGGAAGAGGAAATATAAGCTTTAAAATCAATAATAGATTGGATAAATGATAGTGATTGTAATACATATGCCTATCATTTATCTACCATTTTTAGGCAAAAGAAAAATAAAATTGTTAAATTAAGAAATGAAGAAAGTAATTAGTTAGATGATCTTTCTGCTATACATTTACATATTCAGAATTCTTTTGAAAATAGATATAGAATAACTCAATATACTAGTTCTTTAAACCCAATTAAGTTTGTTTTTTGAAATGTTCTTATTGATGATACTCATAAAAGAACTTTAGTTAATATTTCTACTAGAGAAGAAATATGGAAAGGTTTAAAAACTCAAGAAGCTACGAGGGCTTTTAGACTCGATAGCCTTCATCTTAGTTTTTTTCAAAAATTTTGGAATCAAGTGGGTACTTTGGTTTGTAATTGTATAAATCAATTTTTTTTCTTAGGAAAATTCCTAATTGGATTAATGAAATTTTAATATATTTAATTCCCTAAAGGTAATATTCATAGGACTATTAACATATATAGGCCTATTAGTCTTTTTAATACTATTTTAAAAATAGTCTTAAAAATTTTAACTAATTGGTTAAAACCATTATTGGCTACCTTAGTTTCCTTTTTCCAAGCTGCTTTTTTTCAAAATAGAAAGCCTATTGATAATATCATTATTATAAGTGAAATAATGCATACAATTGATAAATCCAAATAAAAAATTGTTAATATGATTATAAAAATAGATTTAGAAAAGGTTTATGATTCCTTTGAATGGAAATTTACAAAACATGTTTTGATATTTTTTTATTTTCTTTAGAATGGATTAATCTTATAATAAGCCTAATTTTAGGAGCTTCCTATCATGTTTTGGTTAATAGGAGTAAACTAGGACCAATTTGTTATTTCGTATTTTACCTAAGAGGGAAGGTGAATTGGGTAAAAAAAATTTTTTTGTAAATTAATAATAATGTACTTAGCTTTGATAAATAGCTAATAAGTGATTCAAGAATGGAAGTATGAACCAACTTAATACAAGCATAGCATAGCAATAAATTTTTATCAGAAAAATAAAGCATAATATAAATAAATGGAGAGATAGAGAAGAGGAGACTTAAACACTACTATTTAAAGTGGTTCTAACTTTAAAGATCTAATACTTAAGGGTGTATATCTACTACCAAGCCTCTTTGACTTAGGTTTTGAACTATAATCCACTATCTCTTGAGTTTGAGGGCATTTGAAGAAATCTTAGTACAAATTTCTACTTTCTTGTATAATCCTTTTGAAAATCCTCTCTCAAAGCCTTTATTTATCAAGAGATTCAACATTCTTGATGTTCCTAGGGATACCCTCACCCTAACATACAACAAATGAGTGATTTGGAGTAAAAAAAAACTAGCTCACAAACCCTAAAAGTTAGATTACACAGTGAAGAGCTAAAGAGGGGAATTGAATTAGTTAGGTCCATTTAAGTTTTAGATAAGACAAAATAAAGTTTTTTATGTCCATGCAGTGATAACACTTTCTTATGTTCATAAATCAAAATGAAGCCTTTATATAAAGGTGAGAGAGTTAAAAAATCCATTACATAGGAAATATAATTGTTATATTGTAGTTAGCGACTTATGAGTTGATTGATCAATTTATTAAGGCTACCTTTAAATTTTTAAAAAAGTTATGGTGAATCGATTGGTCAATCAATTCACCTAAGTATATATTTGAATTCAATACATGATGAATCGATTGATTAATTGATTCACTAGAAGCTTGGTTTGACTTTAGATGTGCAAAATTGATTGATCAATCAATTCTATCATTTAAAAATTTTAGCCTTGAATAAAAGTTACAAGGCAATAAGTAGGTTCATCAATTGATTTGAGAAACTTGACATTTGAATTTTTAAATGCTGAATTGATTAGTCAATCGATTCATTTTGCCCTAATTGCTTTTTGGACTATCTAAATTGATTGATCAATTAATTTAAGATGTCTAGTGTGCTCTCTAAATACTTGGAATTGATTAATCAATTAATTTAGGTATTCTAATTTATTCTCTGGATGCCTAGAATTGATTGGTTAATTAATTTATAGCTTATTTTTCAAATTTTTCAAAGAAAAGCATTTTGAAACATGTTTTTCTTTCTTGAAAACATTCTAACCTCATTTTAAAAGCTTTTTGACATAAGATTTAACTTAATGGTTAACATTTTTTCATGAAAAATTTGAACCCCTTTTGAGATGAATTCCTTTTATACAAATTTATCTTCTGATCCTAACTAGAATCCTAACTAAGCTAATAATGTTCTTTAATCTTTAATCTCCTTCAATCTTCGCTTCTTGCATTAGGATTCTAGTTAATTATTTGCCAAATCCAAGAAGATTAAAATGTGTTGTTATCATTAAAACTTTCTTAATGGGGCTAAGGTAAACAATCTCCTTTTTTTTAATGATGACAAAATATTTTAAAATTAAATCTGAATTTCCATATGACTTTCCCTAAATAAAACACTCTCCCTCAAAATATGCATTAACTTTAATTTCAAGATCTCACTATTTCCTCTCTCTTTTGGCATTAATAAAAAAGTAAGTAGTAATTAGCAAATCATTAGTAATGATCTAGCATAATATCTAGTAAAGTAGTAATAATATTTGGCATAATGTGTATAATGTTCATAAAAGTAGTAAAATAGCAAGTAAACTATCTAAAAGTTAATCAAAATAGTTAATAGTTTGAAACATAAAGATAAGCCCTAAAGGAATAATGAGGCTGAGAGAATAATTATGTCTAATCATATACCATATCATTAGAATTGTCCTTAACTTCTTCATTGCCTAAAATAGTTACTTCAGAGTGTCCTTCTTCCTTTGCTTCTTCTTTTAAAGGTACAACCTCTTGTTTCTCTTTGTTTTTCCTTTCTTCTTGAGGAACGAACATTTTTTCTTCTTTAGGAGAACCTTCATCTTTCTCTTCAACAATATTCAACTTTCCTTTGTGTTTTCTGTATTGATTTTTAATGTAGGATTTCAACTCCTTTCGAGTCTCCTGATATAGTGCAGTAATATGGTTCTGTAAAGCATGCATATCAAAATTTTCAACTACATCTCCTTTCTCAATGAAGTGTTAAACCCTTTCTATCTTTTGAAAGGACATTTGTTTGTTATATTTGGCCTTTAATCTTTTGGATTCCTTAAACTTTTCCATCTTGGCTTCTTTATCAACACAAATCCCAAAAACCTTAAGTAGCTTAATAAGGATCATCCTATAAGGAAGGAAATCTCTGTTAACATAAGAATGCATGTGGAGCATGATGTGGTAAGGAAAATTGATTGGTACCTTTTGTCTTATTACTTATATAATGAATATCTCATGATCATTAATTTGAGTTAAATTATGCACCTTTGAAAAGATGATCCTAGTAATAGTATAGTGAAAGATTCTATCTTCCATCGATAATATTGTGATTAACAACTTATTCTTTATAATTTTTAGGTGAGAATGGGCTAAAACAATCTTATAGCAATAACCTTGGAATAATCTGTAGTGTTCCCAGTATAGTGAAAGGTTGATTGGCATCCATATTAAAAATGATAGCTAATTCATTGATACTAAGAGAAAATCTTTTACCTTTAATAGTGGTTATGAATTCAAGCAGGCTTTCTTGGCCATTTTTCTTTATATTGGTATAAAATTGGTATACTAGGCTAGGATAGATATTAGTAGAATGTCCACTAAATTTTAGCAAACTCAAATGCTCTAATACATAATATATCTTTAGGTTTTCATTTCTCAGAAATCTGATATCCTAATAGTTTTTGGGCTTTATCTCTTTAGTCATGCATTCTAAGAATCTTTCAAAAGTAGTTACCTTAAAGTAGTACACCTTCTCTAGAACTATATTAGCAAATAGAGGGGTTGAGATGATGAACTAGTGGCTTTTCTCTTCCTTTTGCTTGATTTGGAACAAGGATGCTTCAGAGCCATGCTTTTCTTGCCCATATAATTGATGATCATTGTGTTTTTATAGGAGAATGGAAGTTTTAGAATGGGTTTACAGTTGAAGATTTTAGTGTGATATAGGTTGAATTAGGATTTTAATAATATTGGAGATTTAATACATTGAATAGTATTACAAATGATAGATTTAAATAGTGTATTTGGACAATTTTAGTGGAAAAGATCAAAGTTTATAATGGTTAGGTGAAGGGTCAGAAACATGCAAATGGTAGGGGAGAGAAATAGGGGAGGTGAATGACATAATTGTCATGCGATAGGGCTTATATAGAAGCCCTATGGAATCAATTGACCAATTGATTTGTAAATGAGTATGTTCATCTGTGAATTAATTGACTACTTGATTCATAGCCAAAAAATTTTAAATTCCAGAGTTCCCTCCACACGTTGTCAATCAATTAATGAGGGGTTTTCTTTCTTTGTAAAGCTTATAAGGGATTTTCTTTAAAATTGGTCTACTAAGGGTTCTATTTATCATATAACAAGCAATGCTTACTGTTTTAGCCTAAAAAAATTTAGGAAAAGAGCTATCATTTAACATAATTCTTGCTATCTCTTTTAGACACATATTCTTTCTTTCAATAACTCTATTTTGTTAAGGTGTTATAGGAGATGAGAAGTTATGCCTAATTCCATTGTCATCACAAAAACAAGTAAAGTTATGATTTTCAAATTCCCCACTATGATCACTTCTAATGCTTACTATGAATTTTTTTTTCATTTTATATAGTTTTTGCAAGTCTTTTGAAAGCTTCAAAAACCTTATCTTTAGAAGGAAGTAGTCCATGTAAATCTTGAGTAATCATTAATAATTACAAGTACATAGAGATTTCTCTATGACTTTCAATTGTTGATGGATTAACTAAATCCATATATAGTAATTGAAGTGGTTTAGATATGGAAACAAAATTTTGGATTTAAAAGAAGCTTTTACTTGTTTTTCCTTTTAACATATATGATAAATTCTATTTTTGGCAAATTTCAATTTTGGTAAACTATCAACCAAAATATTTTTGGAAAGTTTTCCTATGAGATCCATGCTTGCATGAGAAAATCTTTCATGCCAAATCCAAAAATCATAATCCATACTAACCAAGCATTTAGAGTCTAAATTAGGTTCATTATCAATGTCTATTATATAGATATTTCCATATCTTTTACCAATTAACTTAATTTGCTTGTCATCTTAATTTTCAACAATGCAACAAGTGAAATTAAATGTAACTTTATTTCCTTTGTCATAAAATTGACTAATTTTAAGCAAATTATGCTTGAGCCTTTTGACATATAAGACATTATCAATACAAGATTTTGAATTTTTACCCACTCTATCTTTTCCCATGACTCTTTCCTTTGAATTGTCTTTGAAGGTGATGTTTCCTCCTTTGAGTGCCAATAAGATGAACTTGAATTTGCCCCTGTCATATGTCTTGAACAACCACTATCTAATTACCATATCTCACTTTAAGTTCTCAAACATACCTACAAAAGGAGCATTAATTTTTGACTTTTGGTACCTAAATAACTTTGGGTCCATTTCTATTAGCTAGTACATATATTCCTTTAGGAATTTAAATTTTCTTTATTCTAACATAGGTATTTCTTCTATATGCATAGGAGTAAATTCTACAATAGAAACATGTTATTTTGTTATGTATTTTCATAGTTTCTTTTATAAAGAATTTCTTGTAAAAATGATTCTTTTTGTTTAGTGTGTAACAAAAACTTTCTTTGAGAGTATTTAGTAAATCTCTACCCTTTATGAACTTTTCAAGGGTTTTAATTAAATCATTAAGTTTTTACTTAAGATTTTCATAAGATGTGCATTTTTGTGTGATTTTCTTAAGGCTTTCCATTTCTTTAATAAATTTTTTATTTTCTTTTTCTAGTTGCTTAATATTGTCTTCCAAAGAAAAGATTAACTTCTTTAAGAATTCAATATTTCTCTTTACTTTAAGTAAATCTAAGTTTAAATAAAAAATGATATAATTAGATTCATTATTTGAGCTAGAGATGGATACATCATTTCTATTTTGTTTTCTTAAAGTCATCAAGCAAAGAAGAGCTTTTTCATCTTTGTCATTTTCATCACATGAATTATTGTCATTGTCATTTCCCTAAGCAGCTAAGTAAGCTTTCTTATGAGCACTTTTATTCTTCTTTTTTTCATATTCTAATTGCTTCTTTAAGTATATAGGAAAATTAAAATTGATATGCCCTTACTTTTTACATTCATAGCAGGTTGGTGTAGCTTGCTTACTGCCTTCTCCTTTGCTTGCATGTTTGTTTACCTGAGGCATTCTTTTTCTACCACTAATTCTTTTAAGTGCCCTTTGATATTTCTTGGTGAGGAGGGCTAAGTCATCTTATAATGATGTGTCAAGTAATTTATTTTGGCAATCTTCATTAATTTCATCCTCATCTTATTTGCTTTAACTTTTTGAGCAAGAGACTTTTTCTTTCTTTCATTATCATTAGCATATCTCTTAAGCCCTAGTTTATGCTTTTCTAACTTTTCAAATAAATCTTGTAAAGTTAGCATCTTGATCTTTATTAATTTTTGACAATAGTTATTTTTTATTGCCACTTAATTATTAGTGACCTAAGTACGTTGTGAACAAGCTCTCCATCTGTAAGATGCCTACCAAGAAGACTTAATTAATTAACAAACTGGTGTATGCATCTTACTTTCTTTAACTTATATGGTTCGTACATGAGTTACTTTAAACACATCCCACATTTCTTTTGTAGTTAAACAATTTAAGACTCTTTCATATTCATTAGGCCATAAAGCATTTGACAAAATCTACTTAGCTTTGGAATGGAGTTGATGTTTTCTTTTTCTCATCTTCACTCCATTCAAATCTTAGTTTTAAAACATCTATAGTATTTTCCTTTTTAGTTAGTGGATTATAACCATTTTCAATCAGATCCCACATATAAATATCTATAGCTTTTATAAAATCTTTCATTTTTTTTGTTTCCAATAGGTATAGTACTATCTATTAAAACCTAGGGTTTTTTTTAATAGAGGACATTTAGGTAAAATGCTGACATTATTTACATCCATTAGATCCTTTTGAGATTGTAGGATCTTGTTCCAAGAGCCAAGCTTAAATACCAGATGTTATTTAGTATTTTACCTAAATGAAGGGTGAATTAGGTATAAATTTTTTTTGCAAATTAATAACAATGTACTTAGCTTTGATAAATAGCTAATAAGTGATTTAAGAATGGAAGTATAAACTAACTTAATACAAGCATAGCACAACAATTATTTTTTATTAACAAAATTGAGTATAATATAAGTAAATAGAGAGATAGAGTAGAGGAGATTCAAACACTGCTATTTATAGTGATTTTAGCCTTAAAGATCCAATGCTTTAAAGTATACATCCACTACCAAGTCTCTTTGACTTGAATTTTGATCTTTAATATACTATTTTTTCAAGTTTGAGAGCATTTGAAGAAGTCTCAGTACAAATCTTTGCTTTCTTATATAAGCCCTTTGAGAATCCTCTCTCAAAGCATTTATTTGTTAAGAGGTCCAATACTCTTGATGTTCTTAGGGATACCTTCACCCTAATATAGAACAAATGAGTGATTTGAAATTAAGAAATTAGCTCACAAAATTTGAAAGTTGGATTACATAGTGAATAATTAAAAAGAGGAATTGAATCAGTTGGGCTTAAGGGATTTTCAAGTTTCAAATGAGAGAAATTGAAATTTCTTATTTCCATGTAATAGTGATAGCACTTTCTTATGTTTTCAAATGGAAATGAGGACTTCATATAGAGATTGGAAAGTTAAAAAATTTGTTAC
The DNA here is from genome assembly GCA_020226215.1 of Sindora glabra. Taxonomy (NCBI): domain Eukaryota; kingdom Viridiplantae; phylum Streptophyta; class Magnoliopsida; order Fabales; family Fabaceae; genus Sindora; species Sindora glabra. Next base: position 49,703,850 of record CM035228.1, on the reverse strand, counting down.
ACAAAAAATATGATTGTTACGGGGTAGTTGGCGCTTTATGAATCAATTAATCAATTGATTTAGGTTACTTTCAAATTTTTGAAAAAGTTTCAATGAATCGATTGGTTAATTGATTCACTTAGATATATATTTGAATTCAATATATGGTGAATTAATTGGTCAGTTAACTTACCAGAAGCTTGTTCGGCTTTGTATGTATAAAATCGATTGGTCAATTAATTTTATCATTTGAAAATTTTGGTTTTTAATAAAATTTATAGGGCAATGAGTGGTTTCTTTAATCAGTTCAAGAAACTTGACATTTGAATTTTGAAACATTAAATTGATTGGTCAATCAATTCATTTTTTCCTAATTACTCTTTAGACCATCTAAATCAATTGGTCAATTGATTTAGGATGTTTAGCATTCTCTTTAGATGCTTGAAATTGATTGATCAATTGACTCAAGTATTTTAGTTTGCTTTTTGAATGGTTAGAATCAATTACTCAATCAATTCATAGCTTGTTTTTCAAGTTTTTCAAATAGAAGCATTTTGAAACATGGTTTTCTTTCTTGAAAACATTCCAACCTCATTTTAAAGCTTTTTGACATGAGATTTAACTTAATGGTTAACAATTTTTCATAAAAAACCTGAACCTATTTTTAGATAAATTCCTCTTATACAGATTTATCCTATGATCCTAACTAGAATCTTTGCTAAGTTAATGATGTTCTTCAATCTTTAATCTCCTTCAATCTTCACTTTTTGCATTGGGATTTTAGTTAATCATTTGCCAAATCCAAAAAGATCAAAATGTGTTGTTATCATCAAAACCTTCTTAATGGGGCTTAGGTCAACATAATTTATCTTACTAGAGGTATTAGGTAGGGTGATCCCTCATCGCCTTTTTATTTATTTTATGTATGGAATGCTTATATTTAATGATTGAAGAAGCTTGTTTAACAAATAAATGAGATCCTCTAAAGTCAAGTAACAAGGTATAAAATTTTCCTATCCTTTTTATGCTAATGATGTGGTTCTCTTTGCCAAAGCTAATTAAAAAAAACTGTAGAACAATAAAGAAAATTTTAAATGATTTTGTTGAACTTTTAGGATTGAAAGTTAATTTTACAAAAATATAAAATTTATTTTTCTTTAAATATTGATGGATCTTCAAAAGATACAATTAGTAACTATCTTGGTTCTAAACATACGAAACATTTTGGAAAATATTAAGAAGTTAATATTAAAAGCAATTATAAAGCAGTAGATTTTTTTAGTTAATAATCTAAGACAAAGAATAAGTAATTGGCAATCTAAATGACTGTCAAAAGTGGGTAGAGTCATTTTGATTAGTTTTGTTTTGTCTTCTTTACCTCTTTACCATATGACTTGTAAAAAAATTCCTAAAGGTATTAATCATAAATTGAACTAGATAGTTCATTTTTTTATGGGGTGGAAATCTAGAAAATAACAAAATGTCTTTAGTTGATTGGAATTTAGTCACTTAACCAAAATATTTATGACCATTAGGTATTAAAGATTTTGAATTGGCAAATACAACTATGCTAACAAAATTAGCTTGGAATTTTAGTCATGATAATAAAGCTATTAAGCTCTAGACTTTGAGAAAGAAATATTTAAATTTTGAAAATAGTAATCAGAATAAATAGAACTTTTTCACATAATTGGAAAGCCTTTAAATTTACTGCTAATGTGATAAGGGCAGGAATTAATGGTCAATTAGGAATGGAGAAAAAAATTTATTTTTTGTATGATTATTGGTCAAATTAGGACCTTTAAGAGCTAATGTATATGGTCCTTTATTTAGAAGTGAATTTGATAATAAAGTCAATGATGTATTAGTGGAAGGTCATTGGAATTTTAATTCTCTCTCTTTTGATTTGTTAAGAATATTAAAGCCCACATTTTTAATATTCCTTTTACTTTAACTAATGACCTAGATCATATGATATGGGATCCAGATAGATTTGATAAATGTACTATTAAAAGTGTTTATAAGTTTTTGAAAACCCAAAATAATATAACTAATAAAGAAGATTTTAAATGGATTTGGAAGATACCTGCTTTCCCAAACATTCAATTTTTTGTGTGGTTGACTATTTTAGATTGGAATTCCATTAGAGAACTTTTTGATTAGAAGAGGATGTGATATTTTTCCAGGTTGCAGCCTCTGTCATTTAGGTATTGATTCAATTTTTGATATTCGTTGAGAATGTTATGTGCCATGAATTTATGGTCTTTGCTCCTATCTCCTTTATCTTTCCATGATAATTCACATTGATTTTCTTGTTTGGTTTAAAAGTAATTAGACCATAATTGATTAATGTAGTGATCTAAGCATTCCCTAGGCTATTGTCTTTACTTTTGCTATATGGAATGTTTGGTTAAATAGGAATAATTAAATCTTTAAAATTGACCAAGGTAAATTGAATTTGAAACATGCTACTTTAAGCAAAGTTATGGAATTTGAGGCATTTAAGGGTTAGTAAAAAATAACCAAATTGGAACAAATTAGGGAGATAAAATGGGATCCTCCTCCAGTGGGTTAGTTTAAATTGAATGGAGCAACACAAGGGAACCCTGGTTTAACAACTTGTTCTATTGTAATTAGAAATTGGAAAGGTGAATGGATAGTTGGTAGTTATAAAAGCCTTGGAGAAAGCACAAATTATATTGCTAAATGATGTAGTTTAAGAGATGACTTATATTTAGCCATTCATAGAAATTTACTTCCTATTGTTATTGAGGTGGATGTTAAATCCATATTTACTACGATTTAACACACTAACCCTCTTGTTTCTACTTGTGTGATCGGTTTATATGAAGACTGCAAGTAACTTTTGACTAGATGTGGAGAATGTCAAATAATGCATGTACATAGGAAAGCCAATTGTGTAACTGACTATATTACAAAAATGGCTTTCCCTTTTAGTAATGAGTTCATTGTCATGGACAGTGCTACTTTGGGAGTTAATATATTAGTTTTGAAAGATTGTATGGATATTACACAATCCAGATTGATATCTATTATGTAATGTTATTTAGTTTCTTCATCAACCAAAAAAAAAAAAAAAAACAAAGAGAAGTATATTTTGTAATTAAAATTGAGGGAATGAATAAAATCTGATATAACGTTCTAACAGAAAATAGTTATAATGGAATCGTAGCAATTATCCCTAATCTAACCTAATGTCTGGGAGGAAGTATTTTGTTTTGGAGGGTCAATAAATGACTAATCTCATTTGTGGTCGACTCAAATAGGTGGGACATAATAGTATAAGCATGGGTCAAGATTGCCACCACAATAATTAGTACTAGTAAGTTGTAATTTCCTCTGATTTTATTACTTAAAAAATTAGAGCCAAATGCTAAAGTTTCAAGTATAAATTGAAGTTAAAATTGCTGGAAAAAAAACTAATATAATATTATATTAGAAATCGGTTACGTTGGAATTATAACAATTGAAAGGGTCACAATATTCCAAAACTGCCAAAAAGTTATAATCCGACCTATTTTAAAGTTCGGAAGCATAACGAAGTATTTGTTATAAATATATTTATGTGATGTGATATCCTATACATCTTTTAATTAATTTATTAATTATTGTGATATTGAATTTAACTTTATTTTTATTATAATTAATAATAAATAATTATTAATAATTAATAATTATTGATTATAGATAAATATCATCATTAATTGTGATAGTTAATAATACTTAGAGATCTATAAATTTTAAAATCTGTGAAATATTTTATATATTTAAAAATAACAGAAATTTCTTCCCCTATTTTGCTACTCTACTTTATTATGATAATATTATCTTGATTTTCACTAATCAACTCGCACCTGACCTACATTAACTTCTATACAATTGGGTACTAATTGATAAGTGACATTTTTCTGTCGGGTAATTAATTAATGGGGCTAAAGCTTAAAAAATATAGGAAACATTATATTCTAGCTACTTGTTGAATAGAGATTCTAATGACGTTACTTAACATCAAATTTTGCAAATTTGACTGAGGGATTATTCAGCCCAACTCGTCCTTTAGGCTATTAAAAGCAAGTCAATCAACACAAACATCTCGTTTCTAGTAAGTACACGTGATTTTCACTCGTCAATTCTTTATAAGGATCAACTTGCACCGAGAAAGGAGAGCCGAAAAGGACGTAACTTTCTCAATTGAAAAATTCAGCATTACCACCGGAACTTTAGAATCAAATTTACGGATAATCTTTCACATACCCATATTTCAAGCCAAATTTAGTCCATGTATAACAACCCATACCTCCGCAAGGCGAGTAGAGCATATTATTTGACAACTCATATTATTTGACAACTAATTATACGAAAGATGATTTTTCCATACCTAAACTAAAACATTTGGGTGTAAATAACTTGACTAACAAACAAATTCAATTTTAATAGTCTACAATTAATCAGAAGTACCCCCTAATCTACAATACATTAATCAATGGTATTCACTAAAATTTCACAAAAGTGTTTTGATCTTTCCCTATATGGTTTGTTACCATTAAGTCTACAATTCATAAATGATGGAAATCTATTAGAAAAATAGAATTAGCTATGCAAGCTTCATTAACTTAAAGTATTGCTTAATACTTTCTTAAGTTCAGGGCAGTCTTGGACAAAATGTCATTTTTTTATTACAATTAAAGCACTTGACCTTGACCATATTCTTCTTCTTGAAAGGACATTTTCCTTTCCTATGTTGGTTATTTGTTAATTTCTTGTTGAAATGAGCTATCTTTTTTCTTACATCCTAGGATCCATTTTTATGTTTGCAATTTTGCCCAAAAACTTTTTCTAAGCTGGATGAAGCCATATACACATCTATATTAGGCTTAGTGTAACATCCCGAATTTTCAATTCTATTATTCGAATCTCTAATTCTAAGGTCGTAGAAACGAAGAGCACGTTTGAGTTAGCTTGGTGGGTGAATCCTAAGTTGAAAGGAATTAAGTGTAAGGGTAAATGAAATTTTGAAGGAAAAGGATAGTAGGGAAAGAATTAATTTTTCTAAATAGTATAAATGATCAGAGGAGGTTAGAAAACCCTAAAAGGGGAGGTTATCTAAGTCTGACAGTGTAAGGAATTTTAAACAGACAGAGACCCTATGGACTAAATTGTAAGAGTGTAGAATCGGGTGTGGTTAAAGTGTAAATAATTAAAGATTTGAGATTTAATGTGAATAACTAAGATTTTGGGGTGTAATATGTGATTTTTATTAGTGTGACCAATAGATTTATGACAAGTGTCATTGTTAGAAAAATAATGGCAAGAATAGCCTTGCTTTTAGTGAAAAAGGACTAAAATACCCTTGAAAATCTCAAAAATGACCAAAATGCCCTTAGAAGCTTCTTGAAAAGTCTTCTTTCTTCTCCATTTCTCCAAAAAGCTGCAGCAACTCCATGAAAGAAGTTCCAAAACGTGCAGGAGAGAGAGAGAAAGAGAGAGAAAGTTTCTTTTGAGTTTTTCACCCAAAAATAGTGAGTTTTAAGCTTAGTGGTAGAAGGGAAAGTTGCTCCTCTTATCAAGCTCTATCCATTGATGTGCCTAGAGTGAAGAAAAGCTCAAGTTTGATTAAGTTTGGGGAGCTCCAAGTGAGGATTTTCAAGTTGTAGCAAGAGGTAAAGTTGTTCTCCTCTAAAAGCTCTTTATTGTGCTCTTCTTAGTTTCTTGAGATTTTGATGTTGGAGTGGTCAAAGGTAGTTGATCATGGAGTTTAGGATGATTTGAACATGTCTAATGGTGTTTTAGATGTTGTTGTGATGATTTATGGCTTTGGTTTGGTGTAAAAATAGCAAGAAACCATGATGTACACACTTGGGTTTTAGAGGCATAATGGTGCATGTGTAGTATTGGCATGATTTGTTTGGAATTTGGTTAAAATGATAAAATGAGGATGATTCTTATAAGTTATGAAGCCTATGGAAGATGAATTTTGAGTTATGAAAGTGTGTATGGAACTTCCCTTTTGAGAAGCCAAGGGGAGAAGGAGGTTTAGCCATGTAAAATTGTGTTTTTGGAAGATCAATAATGTACACGGGGTAGAACACGGCCCATGTTGTACCCCATGTTCTGAACACGGGGTAGAACACGGCCCATGTTGAACCCCGTGTTCTTCTACGAAGGCTGATCAGTAATGTACATGGGGCAGAACACGGCCCATGTTGTACCCCATGTTCTGAACACGAGGTAGAACACGGCCCATGTTGTACCCCATGTTCTGAACACAGGGTAGAACACGGCCCATGTTCACCCCCGTGCTCTTTGCTGAGTTAACATTTTGGCTTTGATTCTTTAGGATTTGCATGGCTTTACCTTTGGATCCTTTTCTAATGTTCATATATGTCATTTTAAGGCTTGAAAGCAAAGTGTAGAGCATCTAAGTATGCATTTAATTAAGTGGGGAAAGTAAAGAATACATGAGGTTTAGAGAAAGTGATGATGTTCTAATAAGAAGTTATGATGTGTATTTGTATAGACTAAAGAGTGACAACTTGCAAAGGCAAGAGGAAGTGTAAAGGAGTTTTTGGTGAGAGCAAAGGGAACATCACATTGGAAGCTTGTAAAGGTAGCTAGCTTTATCCTTAAGCTCTGTTTTCTATTTACATGATTTGCGGTGTACTTTGCCATTGTATGGAATGTGTATGAGATTGTATGGAATGTGTATGAGATTGTTATGGAATGTGTATGAGATTGTTGTGCATGCATTCCGGGAAGACAGTGTGATACTGTGTGTGTTTGGCCTATGGCTCGGGTCCTCGGAATGTTAATGCAATTGTTGTGGCACAACCCAGGGCAGACAGTAAAATACTGTGTTTGGCCTAAGGCTCGGGATCCCCGGGGATAATAGTGCATTTGTTGTGTGTGGTATCTATGGCCAGGGACCTCGGGAAGACAGTGTGATACTGTGTTAGGCCTTTGTGGCTCGGGACCCCGGGAAGATAGCGTGATGCTATGTGAAGCCTAGGTACGATTGTTTGAGATGGCCATCTAGATATTGTTTGTGATAAGTCCTTGAATGGGCTTGATGATTGTTGTGGATTGTTATGTGTGATGCACATTTCCTACAATGGTACGGATTGAGATGATAAAGATATGACAAATGATTAATTATTTTTGAAATGTATGTTTTACTTGCTTAAAGATCTGGAATGGCTTGAAATATTTTTATGGCAATAGCTAGCTACTGGGAAACTTTGTTTCTTATGTTTTCTGTATTGTGACTAACCATTCCAGGTGATGCTTCCAAAGGCTCTCATGATAAAGGGCAATGATGTTCGAAGTTGTAAAATAATTATATAGTTGGTGATATTGTATATGATGGATGTATATTTTTGTAAATCGAACTTTTATATAATGACATGACCCTTGCCTAAAGCGTTTGAGATACAAAATATTCGTGGTATTATGAGCTAGTTCAGAGTAGAAGGAAAAATTAGTATGCGTTAGTTATCTATTTAACGAAGATTAAGGTGTTAATAATTAAGGGAGTTACACTTAGTAGCCTCAAGCTTTCTTCTTTTAACTCAAGGTGGCACATAACATCATCCATCATTCGGATATTTTCATTATGAATTAAATGCATTTTCATATGCTACCAAGAATGAGGCAAGGAGTGAATTACAACTTGGACTTGTTCCTTCTTGGTCAACACATGACCTGCATCCTTTAATTCACAGATTATATTTGACATTTTTCGTAAATGTTTCTTTATTGAATGTTTAGGTTTTTTTTTGTAAGTATCAAATTTGATAGTGAGAGATCTTAGTTCAGTCACAGATGTTTCACCAAACTTATTTTTTTAGAGTAGACTACATGTCCTTAGCCTAGTTGTAATTCATGAATTCTTGTATGATGTTATTCTCCATGCTGCTCAGCAACATAATATGAGTAAGAGAATTCTTCCTTTTCCAGACTTCATAAGCCTCTCGGTGCCACCTATGTTGGGCTGTGTTTCCTAGGCTCTTCCAAGACAATATTGAGTACTTTTAAAGTCTCTTACTCTTCTAGCACATATTAGATTTTCATATTCTAAATTTCATAATTGTCACCATTCAATTTCTAACCCTTATTGAATTCAGTAATAATGTTTTTGGAAACAATAGTCATTATATTTGTAGAAACATGAAGTTTTATATATAGACAAAATTGCAAGTAATTAATGTCTAGCCATACATATATATCTACTTTGACTCTAATTAATTATGTTAGGACTAGTTCCCATGTAGCGTTTAGAGTTAAAAGGTCACTTTGTTTCTAATCATCGTCTAAAGTTCTAATATAAGGCTAATACTAAAATGATTAATTAGGCAAAGTATACTAAATAAAAGAATTTATAGATATGCAATTTCAATTAAAAAAATTACATAAATTAAAACATGTTTCAATAATATAATACATAAACAAATTATGTAAAATATTAGATATCAAACATCTATACAAAGCTTATAATATTCTCAAATGTTTGATTCTATGCAAAAAAGAGTTAACAAACCTATCATAAAACTCTTAGGGAAACTCAATTTTGCTATTAGATTTCCTATCTAGCTGATAGTATTGGTAAATAGTTAGGCTACGTCTGTAATTTTTACACTCTAAATAGTCTAATACAAATCTATAGACAATATTATTATATTTTTTGCGTCCTTTTTTTTCTTTTTAACAGAGAATCTAATATTTTCTTTTAGTAATCTATAGGTAAGACTTATTGCAAGGCCTTTAATTTCTTTCAATTTTGATTCATCTTTAAAACACTAGCCCGTATCAAATTTTAAACTTTTTTATGAAACTTGATGATATGATTTACAAATTGTACAAAGTTTTCTTTATAAACTTTTGGGTCAACTTAGAGATTTTTGAGTTCAGTAATCAACCTCTTAGCTTCTTATCTTTGTGTTAGAGTTCACATGACTCTTGGTGTACGTATGAATCTCACCATAATTTTCTGTAACATATAAAAAAAAGAACTTAATTAGATTTGCAAAGCAATAATTTGTATTAAAAATTATGTTTTTAAAAATATCCATCAATTTTTTTTAAAAAAATTGTACATCATGTAAATAGTGTGTAAAAAATTCTCATAATAATTATAAAAAAATAATTCAAGGTGTGAGGGAGAGGGGGAGAATTTTGCAATTAGTTAGTATGGCATATCAATATTATTGGGTGACTTATAACATGACAAAAAACGATGACTAAGTGGTCTAAAGCACTAGATTCAAGTTTAAGGGTGTGGGTTCATATCTCACTTTTTATATATATATTTTTTAAAGTTTTCAACCGTTTTTTGTTTCAGTTTTTTTTTTTAAATTGCCTTATTACAGTTTTTTTGACAGTTTCTATAATTTTTTTTTAAAACTTTCCAACCATTTCTTGTTTTAGTTTTTTTTTTTACTACCTTATTAAGGTTTTTTTTGGGACAGTTTTGACAGTTTTTTTTAAAAAGTTTTCAATCGTTTTTTGTTTTGAGTTTTTTTAAAACTGCCTTATTACTGTTTTTTTTTTAATTTTTTAATTTTTTATTTACTTCGCTGTTGATGCCATGTTGCAATCAAAATCTTATAACCATATTAGTTTAATTTGCTTATGACGTAAATATTCCCAATGCTTTCAGAATGTTTTTCTTCACAGAAGAGAATAGTAATTGATTGGTGGTATTGCCCATAACACGGCGTGATTCCTTCATGAATCCCAACAAAAAAATGTTCTCGTTGGAAGTAGCATTTCTTAGAATCCTCCCTCTTTTGACCGTCGTTCCAACAGAAGAAAAAGAAAAAACTATCTGATTGGATTCATTCGCCTTCAACTTCTACTATTTTACGTAGCGATCGTCGGAATATCATTAAATATTTTATACTAGTTTGCTGCTTTATAATCATGTTATTCATAAATATTTTTAAGACGAAAAACATGCTCAATGGATTTATAAAATTTTATGCTCTTTTCATAAAATTTCTAGTACTAAATAACCATACTATCATATTTATAAAATAGTAAACAAATATTTCCAAAATATTAGAAGAGGAAATCCACACCATGTCACATCAAACTAAGTACCATAAAAAATGAACAATGACAATAAAAAAAATAAAAAAATCATTATTTTCATAAATATTAGTGACGTGCATATATATATATATATATATTTGGGAGAGATTAAAAAAATAAATGATTATACTTTGATACCATTATTGATAAATATAAAAGGATATAAATCGAATTTATACATATCGGAATATTAAAAGTTCGTAGTAGAAGATTAAGAATTCAATGTTTACTTTTACTAGTCATATTAACAATCACATGAAAAAATAATTTATTTACGACCTAAATCTCCTTTTAGTATACAGAGAAATAGAGAATCATAGGTCAAATTATAGATCCATTTTAGGTGATTCGGATCTATGATTCAACACAAAGAATTGCATCCATCATAATAATAAAAAATAGCAGATTTTATTTAAATATATCCATAGATTAATTTATATAGGCACATCAAGAAATTTATTTATATTTTATTTTTTAATTATTCATTATATTGAAATTTTTGTTAAATTTTAAACAACCATTTTATTAGTAAATTAAATGAAAAATTTCCTTGGTAGATCTATATGTAAGTTGCTTAGATTTACTAGATTAGATGTCTACTAAATATATAAAATTATATATTTTGTAATAATTTCAGCATAAATTATTCTAATTTTAGATTTACTTCATTCATTTAAAGAATTAAATTATTAAATTTAATATTATATGGAAATGCACAATCTTACTCTTTTATATTAATTCCATTTTACTTGATTGTAAAGCTTATACTGAGTTTTATACTTTTTTGGTGATGTTCTGACGCCCGCACTGAGATTCACGATAAGTCCAATTAAGTGTCATTTTCTAAGTAAGAAAAAATTAAAAATAACATTATTACAATGCACATATTTCTAAAGAATATATAAAGGTAACAATTGTTTATTTATGAGATTTTATGCTTTAACTTTAGCTGACTATGTTTTTAGTTATCATGAATGGTTAGTTTGTTCATAGATATTAACAAAAGTTATTACATTTATTTTTGTTTGACAACAATCTTAATTAGGATTTATAATTTCTGAAAAACTTCTATTTTACATTAACATTAAAAATTCAATATTACTTCTATACAAATATTGTCAAATATATCTTTTTAATTCAGTGGTTTAATATAACAAAAAATTGTCTATTTTTAGTAGAAAATTATCTGTTTTTCAGAAAATCCTAATGATGAGTTGAAAAAATAAAATATTTCACATTTTATGGAAATATCACTGGGTTTTTAGAATTAATGTGGCATTATTTTTTTTCATAAATAAATGATCATGTTTCAAATTTATATATTAATTATGACTAAAACTGGTGTCACGTATCAATTAGCAGCCTACTTAATACAATTTTAATCTCTCTCTCTCTTCATAATGATTTTAACAATATTCCTGGGATAGGCATAACTTGTCAAATTTTATTTATATCTATACAAATATTTATTGTGTAATTAATTAAAACATGTATATAATTTATGTTCACATAGCACAACTTAAATAGTACAATTGATATTTTGACAAAAAATCATATTAAAAACTTATTATATGGATTATGTAGTTTATGGGGTCCCTTATATTGCTGATACTTTTTCCACAATTATATATTTTATTGATTTTAGTTGTCTATTTTTTTATAAATAATTTCATTTTCATGCATTATATATGAATCATTATAATATTTTATAATTTCATTTTCATGCACATTTTATAATTAAATGTGCATCAATCGTTCAATATTATTTTTATTTAAATTCCAAGGTGGTTATATTTTTAGGCTGTTTCTTCTACAAATTGTTTAGTTGTGATCTAATAAAAAAGTTATGACAAAGTTCATTTAAATTAATAATTAGGGGTTGAAAGTTTTAGCTCAAGTAGTAGTTAATGTTCCTTAAAGCCTTTATATCTTTTATTATATCTAGAGTTCAATCCATATTCCTTGTATTTTTACAATCAGTAATTGAATAACTTTTTCATTCACCCTAAAAAAAAAAAAAGGCAATTAGAGCTTGACTTAATTACTATGTCAATAAAATTTATGGGTTAGAATGAAGTTGTTATATCACCTTTTTATAATTTATTGAGATCATTTTCTATCAAGAAATCCTAACCACTAAATTATAATACAAAATAATTTAATAATCTTGATTTTACCATGAAGTCATGGTATCAGTACTTAAACTTTCAATTTAGGAATATTAGAATTGTCATTACATAAATTACTCATTTTTATATTATATACTACTAATGACACACCCTGCCTCTTATTATGCTAAATACTATTCTTATAACTTATGATGTGTCAATTTATCATTCCTCATCAATAGATATTGTGTTGCAGTGAGTCACACTTGTATAATCAATTCAAAGGATTGAATATCTCATTTATATCTGAAAATTTATATTAAATTGATAAAAATATTACTTAATTTTTTCTTATTTATTGTATTCTTATAATCTCTTTAATTATTTTTCTTAATTTACTAAATTTTTTTATTTCTATGCATTTTTTTACTTTTGGAATAATTTTCCCAATTTCTTTTTTTTATATATTGCATTTTTATAATCTATATGATCTTAATCACATTTGATTTGTATTAATAATTGTGATTAAATTTATAATCCTTACTCTATTTGTAATATTTATTTTGAAAAATAGTACATTTCAGTTCATTCATATTCATATCAATATTCATGATATTATTATTATTATGATCATCATCATCATCATTACTTTTCCACTATGTTAATGACTTTTAGGAACAACAAAAATATACTTTCTTTTATGAGTTATTTTTTTTAAATTGTGATTTAGGCAGTAGCTTTGCCATTAATTTTTTTCAATTAAAATTTTTTTTATCATTCTTAATTGGTTGGTGGTTGTTAATTTATTGACTCTTGTGAAATTAGAAGAATCTTTTACCATTAAATATTTTCTTTTCCTAATGGTGCAAATGCCTATTTATTCTCCAATCTCCATATTCTTTCATTTTCTCTTTGCATTTCTGAGTTTCACTTTTCTTCACTCTTTTGATTTGAGATTTTCAATTTTTATGATGACTTATTTACTGATTTCTTCATTTTTTTTAGGTATTGCTTCTATATAAGATCACACTTTTCAATCTTTCATATCCTAAAATGTTAAAACCACTTTATACTTCTTTTTTTTCTTTTTTGTCTTGATCAAACTTTAAATTGGTGAGATAATTATTTTTTTATTTGTGTGCATAACATTCAAATCTTCTTCCTCATTATTTCATTTTCTCCAAATTAACCTTTTCATTAAGTTTTTAGCACACTTTATATTTCACTTCAATTTTTTATAAACTTTTTCATGTGATTTTACTCAACAAATTCTATCAAAGTAAGGTCATAATCAAAAGCCAAAGCATTATTTTTTGTGTTTATTCCTTTTAGGTGTAGTCTTGAAATTGAGTTATCACCAGGTGAAATTTCTTCGATTGTGATAAAAAAGAATGACTTTAGAAGAGGGAACACTGAGAGAAAGAAGATAAGTCACATAGAGATATTATGATTTCTACTCATTAATATTATTTTCCTAAAATAAAGGTTTTATTTTTATTGATATTCCTTATGCTCTATCTTTGTCTAAAATTATTATAATAAGATTTGCACTCTTTCATAATTGTTGATTCTTCTTTCTTCTAAATTATTACACATTTATTGTAATTTTATGGTGTATTTATAGTTTATAATTGTAATTATTTTCCTTTTTTGTGAATATCTAGCTTTTAAAACATTACATATTTATTGAATGAGTTTAAATACAATGTTATTTGAATACCATTTCTCATCAATTATTTGCATTTTATAATTTGTGGTATGATTTTCAATTTTCTTACAATCATTTTAAGTTTTTGTTTACTTTCTTTTTGAATGAATTTTAGATTTTGATTTTTATTGTAATAAAATATTAGATAATTGAATTAAATTAAATTTGTATTTTTTTAAATTATAACTATGAATAAACATATCAAGTTAAATATTCATCAAATTCTTATCTATATATATTGTAGATTTTTTTATTTTAATTATATTAATAAAATTAATACCATCTATTAATTTTACAAATATCTATAATTTTGCATTTATGCTTACCATTAATATTAATATAATTATTAGTAGCCATTAATTTTGTAATTATAATTATTATTAGCCATTAATTTTTATGAATTTGTTATTAATCTAAATGCTGATTGGAATTAATAGTTAGCACATTATGAGGAGTTTCCTATTTTTAAATTTTATGTTTTTGTACTTCATGAATTATATCTTTTATTGAGATATCATTTACTATACATTATACAATTAAAGAAGATGGATAATAGTTACATATCACAACAATATTCATCAATTTCTTATTTATTTAAATACTAATCGGTTTAATTAGCACATTGTTAGGAGTTTTCAATTTTCAATTTTCAATTTTTTGTATTTAGTAACTTATATCTTTTATTTAAATATTACTTATTATAAATTTTACAATTGAAAATGGTAAAAAAATTATTGATTTACTTAAATTATTGATTTTTTTGCAAACTCACATAGCACGGGTTCAAAAAATGTAACCAATATATAATATATCTACTTAAACCTAAATCCTCATCATTAATATGTCTCATCAATTTTAAAAAATGTGATTACTTTTTAAAAATTTATAATATAATGTTTGGGTACTAAAAAATAAAAATTTGAAAATATATTTATATAATGAATTACAATTGAATTATTAAAACGAGATAAATTATACTAATAAGCTCAAATTAAACCTTCTACAATTATACAATTAAATTATAACAAAGAAAAAAGTTATAACCATACCAGCGTGTATATATATATAACACTCATAAATTTTATGATTATGCTATTATAAAATAAGTATTGTTTAATTTAATATCTTTTTGAGAATTAATTGTATATGAAGTTGCATAATTAGTAATCAATAATTAATTTCAAATAAATACATGTAAAAATTATTAATTAATTTCTAATAGACACATAATATTAAAATATAAATATTAAACACTTTTTATAATTGTATGCACAACTTTAAGGTGAAAAAATTGCATTATGTTATTAATAATAATATCTCATAAAACAATATTTATAAAAATCTTAATTAGAAAATAATATAAAACTGTTAGATTTTTTTGATATATAATATTACTTTTATAATATATTACATGAATATTTATAATTTAGTATACTATTTTAATTTTTAATTACTTTGTCTCACTTTTTTTTCTCTTGCCCCATACAAAGCATAACTACTGCATTAGTTTATACTGTATATGAAAGTTCTTGTCTCTTCCGAACGTGTGTTATATTTTTTATTAACTTTTTAACATTTAATTCATTCCCTCATTTTTCTTTTTCTTTTATTTATTTATTATTACTCTGTTATTCATATATATTATTCTCTTACATGACCAACACACTCAATGACAAAGTTAACTGCTTTTTCACTCCCTCACGTCATCACTTTTTTCATCGCCCAATTAGAAAGTTAACTGTTGTCACTCTCATTTATTATCATTTGTCAGTTTTAAGATATTAAAAGAAGTTAAATATTGTAATCAATTATAATTATGATTATTAAAAAAATGTTAATAATTTATATTAAATTTATATTATGTAAAGACAGAGCAAGTATAATGTGGTATTACCTAATTCAAATCTGGATTAATCGATGTTTACTATATATTAAATGATTATATATATATATATATATATATATATATATATATATATATATTAAATTTATATTATGTAAAGACAGAGCAAGTATAATGTGGTATTACCTAATTCAAATCTGGATTAATCGATGTTTACTATAAATATATATATATATATATATATAGAGCAAGTATGAATTTATCTTACATAAATTATTATAAATTAATTAAAGATAAATCAAGGATTTGTATAAATTTTGAATTGTGTAAGATAAATGAAGATAACTTCTGAAATTATAAATTATATGTGTGTGTGTAAAATCATGTCTGAAAGAACATAAATAAAATATAAGAGAGAAAGAGAGACAGAGAGATTGCGATGAGCTAAGAATTAAAAATAACATTATTATAATAAAGTAATTGAGTATGAGTTTTGAGACCATCCTATTACTTCTTTTTTGTTATCATTTGTCTTTTTAAGCTTAATTAGAGATAAGTCAATAATCAGAATTAAATTATATTTTTATTTTTATATTATATATTAATTGTGATATTTCTTATTTTATTTATTATTAAAAATATTATTTTTATATCCATCGTATATCAATTTGTCATTCATTTTTAATGAAAAATTAATTTGTCATTTATTTTCTACTTAAAAGAAAAATTATGAAATATAAAAATATTTTTCTTACATTTATTAGGCATCAATAGTCAATAATAAATGTAAAGTCGCCGATTGATCCTTTTATTATTTTAATATTAAATTAATTTTTAATAAAAATTTAAATTTAAATTTTATTTTATGTTTTGAATTAATGGATTATCTTGATAAAAGATATATTAAAAGTCAACTACATTCATAATTAATGATCAATATTAAAAAAAGTTATCTAATTAAATCATGAAATTTATCTTTCAATTCATATTTAAAATTAATTACTAATCTAAAAGTCAACTACTAATTAAAATGTTTACTTTCTTAAATTTTTCCTTATAATATTATTTTCCATAAATTTTATTTTTTATTAATCAATCACTCCAAATTTTTTTTATTAATTTCCTCTTTTTCCTCTTTACTTCTTCTAAGGTTTTTTCTTTAAAGTATCATTTCATTTTTTTCTCTTTTTCTTCTTTCATGAAATTTGTCCAAAGATTCTCAATTTATCCTTCTCTTCTCTTTTAGTTTTGCTTCACAATTTTTTATTACTTTGCTATGAAAGGTTGAATGGATTTTTTTAATCTCTTATCATTGTTTCTAGAATTATGCATAAGTGAGTTTTTGGTTTGAAGGGCCATTTCATATTTTTCCTTTTTTTTCTTTCATGAAATTTTTTTAGAGATTTTTAGTTTATTATTCTTTTCTTCTCTTTTAGTTTTATTTCAAGATTTCTTATGAGCCTTTGCTATATAAGGTTGAATGGATTTTTTTAGTTTTATATCTTTGTCTTTAGAATAATCTATAGGACCATTTGATTTTATTTTTTTTTAATATTTTTATCATTCATAATTGATAATCGATTTTTTCTTTTAGGAAAACCCATTTTATTGACCTTATAGTATTTGAAGCTAATTTTTTTAATGCCTCATCAACGTATTTCTTTCCTTTGTTAATAAATTTGTGTGTTTTTATTTGAGATATTGTTATAAGATCGTTGATAGTAGAAATTGGAAGGCTTTGATGCAATAGAACATTTTGAGATATATAGAATCAAATCTACAATATTGATCTTTCTTCTTTTTTTTTGGAAAAATTCGATCTTTCTTTTTTCTTTAGGTTGTTCTTCTATTTAGGACATATTTTTTTAAGAAGCAATTTGAGGTGTTCACTTGGCTTCATTTGACTATATTGGATCTATAGTTAAAATGTGTAATTTTTATAAATTTACTAATTTATAAAATTTCAGTTTCTATAAATTTGCAAAGGCATATTAGTTATGATCTTCTGTCAATAGTGAATAAATTATATTTTTCTTATTATTTTTTAGTATTTTAATTTTTTTATTACTAAAAATATGTTTTATTTGCCAAGAATTTGAGAAGTTAAATGTCAAAATAGTGTTATTCAAATTATGAGCATTTTGTTCAAATATATGCTAAAGTCATAGGTTAATATTTTGAGTAATTTTAGATAACTAAAATTAATTAGTATTTTTATTTCAAGATGATTAGAAGGTTTTGTGATGATTGATGAGAATTAAAAAATAGTTGGTGAGAATTAAAAAGTTCATTTGCTATAAATAATTATTACATTTTTTATCATTTAGATTTGTAATTAAAGTTATATTTAATGTACTTATCATACAATTTTCTCATAACCTTATTGTTATTTTATTATTTTTCTCAATAAAGAGCATTATAGGAAATTTAATAATTAAAATAATATATATAATTTTATTATAATATCTACCCTATAAAATGCTTAACAATTTTTAAATTTGTTGATGTTGTTTTAAAAATTATATTTTTTTTGGGTATTTAGGGATTGTATTTAATTTTTATATAGACCAATGAATGTATATTTTCCTAAAAATTACAAATCATAACATGTACAACTAAAAAATAATAATAATCTATACAAAATTATATTATAATGATTATTGCATGAAAGCTATATCTTATCAAATACTAAATTATGATTTATTAATCATAATGTATCCTTTTTATTTTTTTAGTGTGTCTTCTTACATTAGAGGATTAAAAAATAATATTGAATTATAATAAGTAAAATATCTATTTATTATATTTAAAGTAATAACAAAATGTTAGAAACATCAATTTAAATTTATTATCAACTTTTTTGTAATATTTTATAATTAAAGTATAGCACACAAATATTTAAATAAAATTTTGTACCTATTATGTCAATCAATCATTCAACATGTATGCTTTTTTTTTTTATTCTTAATGATAAATCAAAATCTAGTTGGAGAGTGTGGATAATCACAACCATTAATAAAAAAAATCAAAGTTTGAGAATTTGATAAAAAATAAACTATTAAAAAAGTAATTTTTTAATTTGTAATTATTATATTTCTTGATTTTTTTCACTAACAATTGTGATCATTTATTGTAACCTTTAAAGTGTAACTTACACTTCAGAAAAGTTGGATTCTTGCATTAGAAATTAGCTAAAAAAAATTTATTTGCATTTTGCCTTTCAATTATGAGATTACTCATATATATTTTATATTTTAAAAAATAAACAAATAAACAAATATCAATAATGCACTAATTCCTCCATCAAATAATAACGTATTATTATGAAATTTTTTATTGTAAATAAAAAAATGGTGGGATTTGAATTCTCTACTTTTTTGTCCTTTTTTTTTATCTTTTTCAAAAAAATATGCAATTGTCTACTAAGAATAATAAAGAAGTATCAATATGATATACATGAAGTATTGTTATAAATGCGTTGCCTACACAACATAAAGGATTCTTGAATGATAACACAAGTAACCTCATTACATATTTTATTTCATAATTACGGCTAGAAGTAGTCATTTTTTGTCATCTATGACACTTTGTTATTTTTTTAATATTAATGGATTGATAATTAAATCTCTTTTCTTTATTATCAATCATCCTTATTAATGGTTAAAGATTAGACATTAACAAGAAGTCAAATATTGTAATAAACTATAATTATTATATAGGTTTGAATACCATTTTGGTCTTCTAAAATATAAATCAATCACATTTGATCCTCTTAAAAAGTTTATTCAATTTTGATTCCTCAAATATACATTTTAGGATGAATTTCTTCCATTTGTGCAACATTCACATAATTCTTTTATTCCATCTATTTTAAAATTTTAAACTATAATTATTATATAGGTTTAAATACATTTTTGGTCTTCTAAAATATAAATCAATCACATTTGATCCTCTTAAAAGGTTTATTCAATTTTGATCCCTCAAATATACATTTTAGGATGAATTTCTTCCATTTGTGTAACATTCGTAGAATTATTTTATTCCATCTATTTTAAATTTCTCTTATATTTTGAAATAATTATTTAAACAATTATTTTAATTAAATTTTCCAATTGAACAAATTTCAAATAATTAAATTAACTATTTGAAACATTTTACTGTTTAAATATTTTCATTTCACCTTATGTTAGATTTTGAAAATTTGGAATTTTACGCAGTAATATTAAAAATTATATTCTCTTGGTTAAGGTTTTACGTTGAGGTTAATTAAAATGAATTCTAAGAAGACGTTTCTCATAAAAATAGAGAATAATGGATAATTATGATTCGGTGGAATTGTAAGGATGCGTGTGAGTGAATTAGTGAAGGATTTCCATAAAGTTTATAAATTTTCAAGATATTTATGTTTTGAAGTCCTAAGTTTTCTAATCTATTGTGGGCAACAAGGATTGGATTTTGTGAATGAATATTATGTCCCCATTGCATCACTTCACTTTTCCTCACTTTCCTTTCCATCATTTATAAAATTGCTGGCTAAGATTGGATTTTGAGTGGAGTTTAGGTTGCATCTTTTTTACATTAACTTATCCCCTAAATAATAACTACTCACTACTATGAATTTCTCTCTTCAGGAGAGTTCCTAATGAGAGGTGGTTACTGTTCTTCCTACGGCAGTGTTTCTTCTTTATACGAGATTTGTCTGACTTTCTTCAAGATTTGGCTGGGGAGACTACTGAATTTTCATTACAATATGGCAGGAAGCCATTCTCCAGAAGAAGGCAGTCTAGGGGATGAGGATGAAATGTTGACAGGACTGGTGCGGGTGGAAGTGGATAACAAAACTCCTTCGGGCGTGTAGGTGGTGCAAGTACCAGGTAGCAAGATGCTAAACAGAGCAGCTTTCAAAGCTAATCTAAGGGAGTTATAGGGTTTTTATGAGGATCTCCAGTTAGAAGATGTGGGTCCGAACGGTTACTTGGTAAGTTCTTCAGAAAGATCACATTTGCAGCAAATTGTGGAAGAGGCTTCGAGGAATATCTTTGGTAAATTAATTGCGGTGGACTTCTGGGAGGGAGGTAAGAGTGTGGACGAAATTTAGTGCGACTATGTTCCATTTTGGGTGCAGTTACATAATTTACCGTTGGAGTTCTTTAGCGCTGAAAATGTAAGATTTATAGGGCGCAGGACAGGATGAGTCTTGGATGTGGAGAACCTTTATCAAGCTGGTCGAATTTTAACACCCGATCCAGAAGAATAAGGTTGAAATGTTAACAGAGTCACAAGGAGGTTTTGATTGTTTTCTTTATCTTTTTGTTAGATAGTATAATACTGTGAATATTGATGGTGTATACGTGTGATGATGTTTTTGTCTGAAAGGTCGTAAATGATTTGTGAATTTCTTTCAGTTATACCCAGATGTGTGGAAAGAAAAGTTGATCTGTTAAACCAGAACGGTTGTGCTTTTATCTGTTAACTTACCAAAGTACAATGTGAATATGATTAAAGGATTGGACATGTAATTAGTAGCTAGTGGACAGAAGTCCTTGTACAAGGTTTGTTATAATTTCTACATGTTAAAAATTAATTTATCTTACGCTGATTTGGAGTGCCTTAAATAAAATTCACTAATTTTATAAAAACTCATTTTTTATTTCTTTTATAATAATTTCATGTATAACAGGAATAGCATATTAAGATGCCCTGTAAGAAGTTTAAAATGCTTGCAGGTATAACTTAAAATTAACATTTGGAGGAAATCCTACTTGTACTGTTTGATAGAAAAGCATTGAGTGCGATGTGTTCCCTATTTTGTGCATCTTTAGTTAAAAATTAGTGTGCATTTTAGGAAATTTCTATGGTGTAACTCTAAGCTATGCGATCCATTCTAGGCTGCATGAGAGTCAAGGAATCTCAATTAATATAAGGTTTGCATTATTAGTTGTATAGGCTAATGGAACTGGTTAACCGGTTCCATATATCAGTTACGACTAGATGGGTCATAACAATTTGACCGACTCCCATTTATACATATTTAAATGGAAGTGCCAGCGTAGCAGACTAAAAGCTTACCTGGTAAGCCTACTTTGGATAAAATGATGATTCCTACGTGCCCACTTCAATTCACCGGCAATGCACCACCTGCGTGGTTGAACAACTCTGGCAAGTACCGAAGCAAATTATTTCTAAAATACAATAGAAATATGGAAAACAAAGCCAGGATCTTAAAGAATTGAACCTGGGATCGAACTATCTACACCGGTGCCACCGTTCGCCAAGCTATCACGATGTAACTCACTAGAAAGCAAGCCGTCATATGGCACACATAAGGAAAACCGGGTACTTGAAGTCATAGTTGCTGAGTAAGTACTTGTTGAGCAAAAGAACACTAATGTTTGATGAATACCAAGCAACAATGAGATTGAATGTGAAGAAAGGATTCGAACCTTTCATTTTATACGGCTGGTTTTGATCGAAGCTCTAAAATTTGGACAAAGAAGATGAGAAGGATTAAAGGTGAAAACCTATGGAAATACTAGAAAAGAATGGATCTGAAAGGTTTAGGCTGAAATGGGATCTAGGTATTGAAGGGACTGAGGAGGAATAGAAGAAGGGATTACAATGAGAATTGGGTGAGGTTTCACATGGATCTAAGAATAGTGTCATGATAGAAAAATGATAAATTTACAGAGAGAAACATTTAAAAAATGATAAAGGAATTGAGGAGTTGTTTAATTCATATAAGAAGTAATTTTTTAAAAGAAATTGAATTTCCAATAAAATAGTTTCCTATATAAATTTCTTAAGAAATACGTAAAATTATTTGATTGTTATATAGGAAGTAAACTTTTTAGAAAGGAATTTTTTATATTTTATTTGATTTAATTTTGAATATTTTAAGAAATATGAATAAAATAATTATTATATCATCAATATTATTATAACATAAATTAATAAATTTTAATTATTATTAATTAAATTTAATAAAGATAATTTTATCTTATATTCATAAATAATATAGGAAATAGAACTTATTTAAAGAAGAAATAAGTAAATAATTTTTTATATTTTATAGGAAGTAGGACTTCTCAAAAAATACTATTTTTTATAATTTGTTAAATAGTGACCAACAAATGACATATTTTTTTTTATTTTTTAAGAAATAGCATTTCTCATATTATTATTGAAACAAACTAAATGCCCTTTGACAGATATAGAATGAGGTAAAAGCAAGCAAACAGAGACAAAAGAAAGAGATGGGTGAATGGAAGAGTTAAAAAGAAAGATTGTGTTTCAAGATATGTGTCTTCTACTTCTGCAAAATATAGACAGTGGAAAAAGAACAGCGAAAGAGGAAAAGCATATAAAGCTGAGGAAACAAATGTGCCATGAGAAGATGTGGGACCTATCATTTTGTCCAAGCTGACTTACCAAGTAGGCTTTCAATGCGCCACATTGGCACTTCCGTTTGAATACAAGCGGGAGTCTGCCGAATGGATAAAATTTGTCCTAAAATATACATTAGAAGTACTAAAATTGAACAAACATTTTAAAAGGATCAAATGCGATCGATTTACATTTTAGTGGGACAAGAAAGTATTTAAGTCTATTATATATTTGTATATATATATTCATAGTCTCAAAGTCATGAGTTCAAACTATACAATTTGAAGCTCTTTTTGCCTTTTTCACATATTACTTTCAAATATGTGGATTTTCATTCTTGTGGATAAAAGCACATTGTTGCAACTTTAAGATCTTGATTATGGTGCCTCTTGGTAAACATTTTTATACATATAGTGGTTATGCTTAAGTATTTAAAATGCAAAAAATGTCATCTATTGTGTGTAACCTTCTTTTCTTTTATATAATTTTTAATATATTATTATTATTTTTTATCTTTCTTCCCTTATTTTTTTAGTATATTATAATCTTTTCACATGTTGAAAAATGAATATTTTACGATGATATCAGTTAAGATCCTTTTAGAACTTCGTAAAAAAAAAATAACGAAAAGTAAATATAAGCTCCAATGACGAAGAAAAAGGTAAACAAGTAATGTTACAAAGAAGGTTGTCCAAACTGAGTAAAATGCAAAATACTAATTCTTTGTCAAATGTCAGAAATTATTGTTATTCTTTATATCTATTTTATGAAAACTATTTCGATTATGTATAATAACTATTGAGTAATAAGATAGGCACAATTTAATTCAATAACTTAAATTAAACGAATCTATATATTTATCATATACCCAAAAAAAAAATTATGTCATTTACATTTTTTTTCGCATTGGTAGTGAGATTGTTTGAACTTAAGACCTCTAACATACTATTGAAGCACTTCAACAATTTCTTTGAATTATCTAGTACAAGAAAATAATATTAAAAATGCTTTTTTATGAAAAGTTAATTCCTTTACCTTTGATCTAAAGATTATAATATTATATGACTATTAGAAGAATATAATATTATTAATAATTAATAATTTATCATAATTTGTCATCAATTACTATAAATATATTTATATTTTCTTTTTAGTCATGATAAATACAAATTTTAAAAATCGTTACAACAATGTTTAAATTGTGTATTGATAATCTTAATACTTTTTTAGACTACATTGATAACTGATAAAAGTATATATGTAATATGTTTGATTTCAATAATGTTTGTTATGCCAAAAACAGTAACATTAGTGATTGATAAAATTTTATTATGAAGAAAATGACTAATACGAATTTGATAAGCTCGGCTATAGCAATATTTAAAACGGTATTATTGTAATCATCCATTAATATAAATAAACTCTTTAAAATCATTTTTAGGTTTAATGAACTATAATTTTCTCACATATATAAAATTTCATTTTTGTAACGTTCTAATTTATAAAATTATTTAAACTTAATTAGTGAATCGTTCTTCCTTAAATATACAGAATCAATAAATTATTCTTCCCCATAGGTTTTATTAATTTTTTATTTTATAATTTAATCATTAAATGAAAATATTACTTTCATGTAAATAATATAATGTAATTATACGAGAAAATCAAGCTTTTAAGAGATTGGATATTTTTACTATTAGATTATCTATTTTTAAATCTTGATGTAAATAAGTCAAATAAAAAATATAATTTGCAAAGAAAACTTAGCAATCCAATAATGAAAATATTCTATCTTTTAAGAGTTTTATTTACTCATAGAATAATAAAATTACCATATATTAATATATTAGAAATAATATATATGTTTTTAATCCCCAATAAATAATAGAATAAATAGTTTAGTAAATATATATAAGAACAATATTAAAATGCATATCTTATATTGAATTGTGAAGGTCTTTTGTTATAAAATTTTCTTTAAGCCAAATAAACTAATAACATCGGTTGCATGACTCATGTATAGGATGTTCCTTATCAATTTTTTTTTGTTACTAATTTATGTAATGAAGTACAAGTCTTAGAGGGAAATGAGTTTATAAAAAATTAAAAAAATTTCTTCATATCTTTATAATGATTTTATTATTCTTCATATTTTGATGATAATTTTCTTATTTCATAACTATTTGATAATGAGCCGTGAAGGTTTTAGGTTTAGACATCGTTATCTTGAATGAATAAAAAAATATTTAATTGCATTAGTGAAATTTCAAATCCACTTTGAAACTTTCAACTTCTTTGTCTTACTTATATAATGTTTGTACTTTAAGAAATATATATATATATATATATATATATATATATATATATATATATATATATATATATATATATTGATATATGCTTTATAATTTTAATTTTCAAGCGAATGAATATGTTTCAACATTATTTGCATTGTAGAAGTCAGCTCTAGCTAAGTATTCTCATTTAAATAGTTTAAAATTTTATTTTAAAATAAATTTAATATTTCTCCATATAATACACAAATTCTATCAAAGTACTATTCATAATCTAGTTGATATATAATAAATTACAAATAAAATGAGTTTGTGCAAATGCGCGCATGGGTTGGATGCTAGCATCTATATATATGATATTTCGTATGTACATGTTCACACGTAACAAATCTAATTACTATCAGTATACAAGATACATAAAATTATACACATAAAACTTACAATTTTTTTATTTCCAAAGTTAATGTCTCCAGAGGTCAACCAAAAAAATCACTTGCTAAAACCCGTTAAAAATAGGTCTAGGGACAAACTTTACATCCATTAACTCTTAGCCTTTAATCTTTTGAGATAAAAAGGGACAAATAGTTGGCAATGGTAGTTAAAATTATGTTAATAGAAACCCTAAATCCTAAGTCAAAGCTACTATTTCCAATAGAAAGTTGAAACCATAAGTCAAAGTTATTATTTCCAACATTAATGTTTTCGGTGGTCAACCAAAAAATGGTAATGGAAGTTGAAGTTATGATAGTAGAAACCCTGAACCCTAAGACAAAGTTACTATTTCCAATGGAAACTTGAAACCACAAGTCAAAGTTATTATTTCCAATATTATTAGTCAAAGTTATTATTTCCGACATTAATGTTTTCGTGGTTAACCAAAAAATTCTCTTCCTAAAACCCTTTAGAAGGGAGTCGATGGATACATATTACATGCATCAACTCTTGGTCTTCGCTTTTTTGAGATAAAAAACACAAGATGGAAGTTAAAGTTATGTCAATAGAAACCATAAAACCATCCTCACCCACCCCATTAGAAGTCAGAACCCATAAACTATGCCTTTTTGATCATCTTCGACTCACCACTTATTTTCCAATAGTCCTATTTTACCCTAAAAGCAATGACTCCCAAGAAATCATGGATTTCTCAGCTCAATTGAAAAAATCACTATCCGAGACATTGACAATTTTTTACCCACTTGCAGGAAGAAGAAATGACTACTTCTCTGTAGATTGCAATGATGAAGGTGTTCTTTTCTTCGAAACCCTAGTAAGTATGAACATGGCTGATTTTCTGAGTCCACCAAAAATGGAATTTTTGAATAAAT